>OY755252.1:51109993-51424329 GCA_963576725.1 Azorinus chamasolen
ATTCTAAAAGTGTCCCTTTTGTACTAAATGTTCCTTCTCAGTAGATTATTCAAAGAGGTTGGATCTGAAAATAGACTATGAGGGAACGGATTAAGACTGTTATGTAGCGGTTTAACCAATAGACTCCCCATGGACCAAATGTCCCATGCACGGGGTATAAGCAAACAAACTAGACCAACATCAGAGAACTCATGAACTTGTATACCTATCAATGTCAACGGTTTTTATACGCCCACCCAATAAAGGTGGTCGTATATTGGCGCGGCCCTGTCCGTCCGTCCGTTCGTTCGTTCGTTCGTCCGTTCGTTCGTCCGTCAACATTTTGTTTGTCCGCTGTTTTCTCGGAAAACTATTTGACAGATATTAATGAAACTTCACACAAATGTTTAATGCATCAAGATCTGAAGCTGAATTTATTCTATGGATCATTTGATTTGTCGTTTCGGAGTTATGTCCTTTATACTTAAAAATAATGCAAATGTATGCATATAGTTTGTCCGCTGTTTTCTGGGAAAACTGTTTGACATATATTAATGAAACTTCACACACATGGTTAATGCATCAAGACCTGAAGCTAAGTCAATTCTGAGGTTCATTTTATTTGTCGTTTCGGAGTTATGGCCCCTGCACTTAAAAAAAATAATGCAAATCTATGCAAATATGAGAATGACCATAACTTTTGAGAATGACCATAACTTTTTCATTTGAGCTGATATTTATTTTAATTTTTTATATGGTTAAACCTTAATATGAATTTCCACATATATTGCAGGGGTTTTTTTATATGTCATTTTATTCTAAAGTTATGGTCCTTGAACTTTGTGTGTTCGTTGCTTTGTTTGTCGGTCAACTTTTAGTTTGTCTGTTGTTTTCTGGGAAAACTATTAAAATGATATAAATGAAACTTAACACAATGTTTTAAGCAACAAAATCTTAAGCTGAGTTTATTTTGAGGTTCATTCAATTCGTCTTTACAGAGTTATGGCCGTTGCACTTTACAAAAATCTGCAAATATGAGGATTAGCTGTAACTTTTTTATTTAATAAGATATTCACTTCAATTTCATACATGTATATATTTTGCAGGGATTCTTCACATGAAAAATGAACGAATGCAATTTTGACTGACGAGTTTACTCTATATAAAATGGATTTAAGGGGGTGGGAACAATTTCTGCAACATACTCGGTCAGCATAAAGCACCCACCTATGTAATATCCATAGGCTAATGGTTACTGTAATTCCCATAATGGGTCGCAGACGCGAGCTATATCAAATGCCATGTACCTTTATTCCATGACAATAATATTCATATCAAAATATATTCTATTTTAATATATACATGTATATATATATATTGACATTTGCGACAGAGAACTATGGCCAAAGGAGGTGTGTGGGGTTTTTTTTTAATCTCCGAATTGCTATTTTAGAGCATCTGTTTGTCCACGATGGGAAAATAACGGTTTACTCCAGGAATATTCATGTAAGAATTTATTAAGAAATAATGCCATGTATATTAGTTAGATGAGTTTTGATAATGACACCTGAACATAGACATGTTGGCCAGGACATATTCTGTAAAATTCAGATGTACATGTATATTAGCTCATAAGCAAACCAATCAGGTATTGATTAGACATCTACTACTGGAGCAATCTGATCTGGGTCTACTCTGTTTGCGATGGTACCAAAATGTCGTTAATACAGGGGAAAGGGTTCAGCAAGTTTCAGTGCTATATCTGGCATGGGATTTTATTGTCTTTTAAAAATGCGATTTTAATTCAATATAAGATACATATATTCCCGCAAAGGTTTGACCTTCTTCATCTGGAAAAGAATAAAAGATCATCATCATCATCATCATCATCATCATCATTCGTCTCCATCTATAAGCACCATCCTCATCTGATCATCATTATCCTTCTCTTTTTACTCATCATCACGAACACATATAATATTTACCGGCCAAAGGAGCTGCATCTATAACAGTTATCAATGTAATATTTACTGACCAAAGGAGCTGCATCTATAACAGTTATCAATGTAATATTTACTGACCAAAGGAGCTGCATCTATAACAGTTATCAATGTAATATTTACCGGCCAAAGGAGCTGCATCTATAACAGTTATCAATGTAATATTTACTGACCAAAGGAGCTGCATCTATAACAGTTATCAATGTAATATTTACTGACCAAAGGAGCTGCATCTATAACAGTTATCAATGTAATATTTACCGGCCAAAGGAGCTGCATCTATAATAGTTATCAATGTAATATTTACCGGCCAAAGGAGCTGCATCTACAATAGTTATCAATGTAATATTTACCGACCAAAGGAGCTGCATCTATAACAGTTATCAATGTAATATTTACCGGCCAAAGGAGCTGCATCTATAACAGTTATCAATGTAATATTTACCGGCCAAAGGAGCTGTATCTATAACAGTTATCAATGTAATATTTACCGGCCAAAGGAGCTGCATCTATAACAGTTATCAATGTAATATTTACCGGCCAAAGGAGCTGCATCTATAACAGTTATCAATGTAATATTTACCGGCCAAAGGAGCTGCATCTATAACAGTTATCAATGTAATATTTACTGACCAAAGGAGCTGCATCTATAATAGTTATCAATGTAATATTTACTGACCAAAGGAGCTGCATCTATAATAGTTATCAATGTAATATTTACTGAACAAAGGAGCTGCACCTATAACAGTTATCAATGTAATATTTACTGACCAAAGGAGCTGCATCTATAACAGTTATCAATGTAATATTTACCGGCCAAAGGAGCTGCATCTATAATAGTTATCAATGTAATATTTACCGGCCAAAGGAGCTGCATCTACAATAGTTATCAATATAATATTTACCGGCCAAAGGAGCTGCATCTATAACAGTTATCAATGTAATATGTACCGGCCAAAGGAGCTGCATCTATAATAGTTATCAATGTAATATTTACCGGCCAAAGGAGCTGCATCTACAATAGTTATCAATGTAATATTTACCGGCCAAAGGAGCTGCATCTATAACAGTTATCAATGTAATATTTACCGGCCAAAGGAGCTGCATCTATAATAGTTATCAATGTAATATTTACCGGCCAAAGGAGCTGCCGGCCAAAGGAGCTGCATCTACAATAGTTATCAATGTAATATTTACCGGCCAAAGGACCTGCATCTATAACAGTTATCAATGTAATATTTACCGGCCAAAGGGGCTGCATCTACAATAGTTATCAATGTAATATTTACCGGCCAAAGGAACTGCATCTATAACAGTTATCAATGTAATATTTACCGGCCAAAGGAGCTGCATCTATAACAGTTATCAATGTAATGTTTACCGGCCAAAGGAGCTGCATCTATAACAGTTATCAATGTAATATTTACCGGCCAAAGGAGCTGCATCTATAACAGTTATCAATGTAATATTTACTGACAATAAGCAAAATGAACAGACCCTGATAATAATAATAATATTAATAATAATAATAATAATAATAATAATAATAATAATCATCATAATCATAATAATAATAATAACTTTTTCGGTGCTAAAATTCAAATGTGGTTTGCAATCCGATTTTGCTGAAACATTTCGCTTAAAACTAAATGCAAATTTTGAAGGAATAAAACGCAATAATACAACTAGAGGTTGAGCCAAGCAGTGCTACCCAGATCAGACGTGTATAGCATTTGATCTTAGACTGCAGTGCTACCCAGATCAGAAGTGTATGGCATTTGATCTTAGACTGCAGTGCTACCCAGATCAGAAGTGTATGGCATTTGCTCTTAGACTGCAGTGCTACCCAGATCAGAAGTGTATGGCATTTGCTCTTAGACTGCAGTGCTACCCAGATCAGAAGTGTATGGCATTTGCTCTTAGACTGCAGTGCTACCCAGATCAGAAGTGTATGGCATTTGCTCTTAGACTGCAGTGCAGCCTAGATCAGACGTGTATGGCATTTGATCTTAGACTGCAGTGCTACCCAGATCAGACGTGTACGGCATTTGATCTTAGACTGCAGTGCTACCCAGAATAGACAGACAGACAGATATTTTATTTATGTCTCAATTCTATACATGATAAAATATACAAACACGAGTAAGTAAAATGTATAGAACCACTCAAATATGAGTTATGAGAGACAGTGCAAATCTTAAAATGTGACCATTAATTACAAACCTAAAATCATGCAACTTAGCGTACGGTTAAAAGCGTATGCTTATAAAATACTTTAAACAACTAAACTTTCATCAGCATGCTAAAACGTTTTAAAATACACATGTTACCGGTAATTATATACATCATCACAGCATTATCTATACAATTGTTGTCGTCTATACATTAAATTATTAGACGTGTATGGCATTTGATCTGAGACTGCAGTGCAACCCAGATCAGACGAGTATCGTATTTGATCTGAGCCAAACCATGCAGCCCAGTTCAGACGTGTATGGCATTTTATTTGAAACTGCACTGTTTTTTCGTGGTGCATTCTGGTGACATTAGCTGTGAAATTGTTAACGCAGCAACTTTAAAGAAAAATTGCTTGACGCAAATCGTTGTCTGGCACTTGATCGTTAAGGATTATACTTAACCCTTCTCTTGCTGAATTTTAAAATACAGTTCTCCTTCATAACCCATGCCCTGATGTTTAATTACATATATCTTCACTGTGTACAAGTATATCGCTTAGCAATCACTACTGTGGAGTGCACTGGTTGCACAATCAACTTGAGAATAGTGCAGACCCTGATGAGACAGCTCCTGCAGGAGCTGTCTCATCTGGGTCTTCACTGTTTACAGGTAGGTATACTGACGTGAATAGCAAGCGAAGGGTTAAAACAACAACAACACCTATTACATGTATATTAATACACCATGGTGATCAAGGTCGAACGTTTGCAAATTGAGAAGGTATTCACGGCCTTGGTTGTTTATAATATGAGTTAGTATAGAACTATATTCGTTTTCGATCTAGTTCCGGTGCTCTTACCTGGAGTGAAGCTGTTTAGAACTCGGCCAATAGTTTTTCAAAAACTTGAACAAATCGGTAAACACGCAACATGTCGGAATTTAAGCAGGTGTCATTTTCAACTGCAGGATAATAATGAAGCCTTTATCTGTTAAATATTCATGTAGGAAATAATGACGTCATGGATACTTATTTGCTGATTTTTATAGTGAAACATGTTTTGCCTTGGCAGAAACTATATCACCAGATTTACAAAATCTTATAAGCAAACAGAACAGACCCTGATCACACGGCTCCTACAGGAGTTGTCTGATCTGGGTTTACTCTATTTGAGGTTAAAGGTTAAGTGTGGCCTAGGAAATGACTTACTTTGTTTGCACGTGCACACATGTGCATCATGGCGATGTCTATAACAGTCCACCCTCTGTCCAGAGTTGCACTTGGTCAGTACACAGTCATCATCATGTTCGCAGAACTCGGCGCTGACCACTGCCACAAACATTCAGCATTACAGAAACAATGACAGAAACTAGATAATCAGATTTATATTGTCCCTTAAGCCTTTATTCCATAAATACGCTTTTCTATATCTACAGCGTTGACCCAGATCATTACTCCTTTAGGAGTCGTCTGATCAGGGTCTGTCCTGTTTGCTACGGAGTAATGTAGATCTGATTCTATATTTCTGTGTTGGTAAATAAATCCTGATTTCATATGCCATTATGAAAACTTAGCTAATTAATGTCCATCATGTCATCGTTGTTTTCATGAATATTCATTGAGTGAAGGGTTAAGCAGCCAGAGCAGATCCCGAATCTAAGTGTACTTATAAGCAGATGGATGCTTAATGCAGAACTAAAGAGAAAGCTATAAGAGCTTTCTGCATAACCTTTGTCCTGCATTAAGCTACCTCCTGACCTAGAGACCTGCAATTAGATTTCTTTAGTAGTCGTTATACAGAATTTTTACTGTAATCAAACAATATAAAACACTAATTGTTTGCACTTGAAATCACTCGTCTGGAAAACTCGTCGACCGAGTGTAATATATCTTGAATCACTCGTCAGCTGCTGGAAAATCTGTCTACCGAGTGTAATATATCTATTTATTCGGTGTCTGATCTGGTTATTTGGTGTCTGATCTGGTTTAGTTGATATCCAAATTACAGTCAAGGTGTGATTAGTTAAACGCTTTCCCTAAGGAAGCCTTTTCACACCATTGCAAACATAAAGCACTTAGATGGGAAGGTTCCTGTAAGAGTCGTCTGACCTGGATCTGCTATGTGTGCTAAAGAAGTTATATAGATCTGATCCTACAGTTCTTGGCTAAGCAAATAATCCCCTTGAGTAATTACTTGAGAAAAAGTTGATTGGCGCTATATGACATATTCAGTGTCGCAGTGCCGTAAAATCCAACTCACTCACTCACTCATTAGGGAAAAGAGTTAAGTCGTATCTTGACAGTCTCATCCTGACTGACCATCTTGATCTGGATAAGACATCGAACAACTCTCATTAACATAACATATCAGCTGATCGGGGATTTACCATTACATCGGGGATTTACCATTACATCGAGCAACTCTCATTAACATAACATATCAGCTCAGGGATTTACCATTACATCGAGCAACTCTCATTGACATAACATCAGCTGATCGGGGATTTACCATTACATCGAGCAACTCTCATAAACGTCACATATCAGCTCGGGGATTTACCATTACATCGAGCAACCCTCATTAACATAACATCAGCTGATCGGGGATTTACCATTACATCGAGCAATTCTCATTAGCATAACATATCAGCTGATCGGGGATTTACCATTACATCGAGCAACTCTC
Organism: Azorinus chamasolen; assembly: GCA_963576725.1. NCBI lineage: Eukaryota > Metazoa > Mollusca > Bivalvia > Cardiida > Solecurtidae > Azorinus > Azorinus chamasolen. The sequence goes on from OY755252.1 coordinate 51,116,835, forward strand.
ATTGACATAACATGTCAGCTGATCGGGGATTTACCATTCCATGAATAGTTTTTTTGCTTTGATAAAAGCTGTAAAATCATAATTATCTACAGCAAGCCATCAGCAAACAGAACAGACCCAGATCAGACGGCTCTTATAGGAGCTGCCTATTCTCAGAAGGGAATACCGTTACCTTTAACTATACAGTTCATTTAGTATAAAAGGCTTAAACTTGCTACAGGAGTACCATTTAGTATGAAAGGATTAAACTTGCTACAGGAGTACCATTTAGTATGAAAGGATTAAACTTGCTACAGGAGTACCATTTAGTATGAAAGGATTAAACTTGCTACAGGAGTACCATTTAGTATGAAAGGATTAAACTTGCTACAGGAGTACCATTTAGTATGAAAGGCTTAAACGAAGAGACGTTTCTAAAGAGTGGTCACACCATAGGGTTTGGTGGAGAAATGACGATTTTAGTATTTGAGTACGCACGTTAATCTGTGGCTGTGATTTTAGTATTTGGGTACCCACGTTAATCTGTGGCTGTGATTTTAGTATTTGGGTACCCACGTTAATCTGTGGCTGTGATTTTTTGTATTTGGGTACGCACGTTAATCTGTGGCTGTGAATTTGTATTTGGGTACGCACGTTAATCTGTGGCTGTGATTTTAGTATTTGGGTACGCACGTTAATCTGTTACTGTGATTTTAGTATTTGAGTACGCACGTTAATCTGTTACTGTGATTTTAGTATTTGGGTACGCACGCTAATCTGTGGCTCTGATTTTAGTATTTGGGTACGCACGTTTATCTGTTACTCTGAATTTAGTATTTGAATACGCACGTTGTTTGTCTGTGACTCTGATTTTAGTATTTGAGTACGTACGTTTATCTGTGACTCTGAGTTTAGTATTTGAGTACGCATGTTTATCTTTAGCTCTGATTTTAGCATTTGAGCACGCACGTTTATCTGTGGCTTTGATTTTAGTATATGAGTACGCACGTTTATCTGTGGTTCTGCAGTTACTACTTAACTCTATGAATATTCATGTACGAACTATTGACATAATTTTATAATGGCATATGAACACATGAACTTTTGGTCATGGCGGAAACTCAGATCAGGTCAGTATAATTCAAATCAAATACTATTTAAACTGAGCAGACCCTGGTCAGACGGTTCCAACAAGAGCGTCTGATCAGGGTCTATCCTGTTTGACTATGCGCTAAAAGGCAAATTTACTGAGTAAAGGATGAACGGATAAACACAATTATGTCTTTAATAATAAGATGCTTCTTAGAGCAGAACGAATGCCTTGTAGAAAGCCCATACAGCATCAGCTATCTCTTGCTTTAACAACCACTTTTTGACATCTTTAGTTGTTGATGTTTGTAGAGAGGTTTTAGTGAAATTGTAACGACTTTAAGTATCTACTGTGACCATGTCATTACATCTATCTTCGTTATATCCAAACTCGCCATACTCAATGTCGCTATATCACATTTCGCAATATCTGACTTCGCTATACGAGTATAAATTCGAAAGATCCAACTTAGTTATATCCAGCTTTGATATAGTACCCTTATTCACTTTACATGTATTCATTTTGGCTATACCCAAATCTGCTATATCCACTTTCGCTATATCAAATTTCGTAATATCCAATTCGCAATATAAATTCCCAATAACTAACTTCGTAAAATCTAAATTCATAATATCTAATTTCGCTTTATCCAATCCAAAAATCACACCTAGTAATTGACTTTCACCTGGATCCAATATGTTTGCAAAACGTTATCACAACTCGATCCTGTATATTGTAGTTATAAATCTCACACGGATTTGAATTTTGACCATGCGTTTCTACGTTCCTGTGTTTCTATAACAGCCACTTTTTTTTTTAATAATTATCGTTAACTGTGAAACAAGTTTTTATTTATATATATTCATCTATTTTGTTTACTAGTACATTTATTAGGATTCATATATTTTTCTCAGCGGGGGCACATATTATAGTCGGGGTTATTTCTTTCTTTTCTGCCATGACCCAGTTTCAGTGAAAATGCTAGTGAATTAGGTATAAGTGATTAAAATCACATTCCCAATCACAGCGGCCAGCGTAGTATAAGGGTTATAACGATGACTTAGGAAATGTGAGGTCGTGGGTTCGGTCCTCGGTGGAAGCTTAATATTTCTTTTCTTTCATTTTTCTTAGCACCCTTAGTTTACGTGCTTTTGGTTAAAAACCATTTTGTACATAAAATATAAGTCATTTGTTTGCATTTTGGCTTTGGTAAAGTTATTTAGGTGATACCTTTTACTCGTGATTTTGTTGACCGTTTTGCATAGTTCACCATTGTGCATGAATTTGCTTCCATTTAAATGTATATCTTATGCTAACCTGTTCTTAATTTGTGGACAATATAAGTGAAAAAGTTAATGGGCATTGAGTCGACCTATTCGAATAATTTCATGTAGACTGTAAGTATGGGAGTTTGTATGCCTTGTGAACATCACTTAATGTGATAATGGTTTCTACGTCAGTGTGTTTCAGCAAATGAATAACATTGATCTGTGACGTAATGTGTATTTTATGCATCATGGCTCATTAAAACATTCCCCCGTTTCTGCTATTAATTTATACATTACAGTCATGTTTTCCCAATGTATCTGTTAATTCAAAGTACTAAACAATACTGCTCCCTCTTTTTCTTCTATCCTGCTTAAAGACATGTTACGCAGCCATTTTACGCTTGCGTAAAACCTTGCTTGTAACAATTTTGAAATGAAACATCAATCTGATGTCTACTATGTCCTATATTTCTGTTCTTATTTAAGGAAAGGATGCACTTACATGTATTATGAAATAGGTCAGTATATCGTATATATATGATACTCACTCTTGGCCACTCATTATACCCGGGCAGAATTTCTAATATTTGCATGCACCAGATGATACAACGAGTTATTCGGCGTCTCAATGAAAGGCAGAGTATTCCGGTGTCCCATCTGAATCCCTGCATCATTGAAAAGCCGAGTATTCCGGTGTCCCATCTAGATACCTGTATCAATAAAAGGGCGAGTAACCCGGTGTCCCATCCAGATCCCTGTATCAATTACAGGGCGAGTATTCCGGTGTCACATCCAGATCCCTGTATCAATGAAAGGGCGAGTATTCCGGTGTCCCATCCAGATCCCTGTATCAATGAAAGGGCGAGTAATCCGGTGTCACATCCAGATCCCTGTATCAATGAAAGGGCGAGTATTCCGGTGTCACATCCAGATCCCTGTATCAATGAAAGGGCGAGTATTTCGGTGTCACAACCAGATCCCTGTATCAATGAAAGGGCGAATAATCCGGTGTCCCATCCAGATCCCTGTACCAATGAAAGGGCGAATATTCCGGTGTCCCATCCAGATCCCTGTATCAATGAAAGGGCGAATAATCCGGTGTCCCATCTAGATTCCTGCATCATTGTAAAGCCGAGTATTCCTGTGTCCCATCTAGATTCGGCGTCTCAATGAAAGTGCGAGTATTCCGGTGTCCCATCCGGATCCCTATACCAATGAAAAGGTGAGTATTCCGGTGTCTCATCTAGATACCTGTATCAATGAAAGGGCGAGTAAACGGGTGTCCCATCTAGATTCATGTATCACTGAAAGGGCGAGTATTCCGGTGTTCAATCTAGACCCCTGTATCATTGAAAGGGCGAGTATTCCGGTGTCCCATCTAGACCCCTGTATCATTGAAAGGGCGAGTATTCCGGTGTACAATCTAGACCCCTGTATCATTGAAAGGGCGAGTATTCCGGTGTTCAATCTAGACCCCTGTATCATTGAAAGGGCGAGTATTCCGGTGTTCAATCTAGACCCCTGTATCATTGAAAGGGCGAGTATTCCGGTGTTTCAATCTAGACCCCTGTATCATTGAAAGGGCGAGTATTCCGGTGTCCCATCTAGATCCCTGTATCATTGAAAGGGCGAGTATTCCGGTGTCCCATCTAGATCCCTGTATCATTGAAAAGGCGAGTATTCCGGTGTTTCAATCTAGACCCCTGTATCATTGAAAGGGCGAGTATTCCGGTGTTTCAATCTAGACCCCTGTATCATTGAAAAGGCGAGTATTCCGGTGTTTCAATCTAGATCCCTGTATCATTGAAAGGGCGAGTAATCCGGTGTTTCAATCTAGATCCCTGTATCATTGAAAGGGCGAGTATTCCGGTGTCCCATCTAGATCCCTGTATCAGATTCTGAACAGTTTGTCACTCTGGCTGCATTTCAAAATACGTAGAAATGGTTGACATTTGACTTAATAGTTTATACAGTAACAGTTTATAATAGTTTAAAACGATGTACAAACCGATAACAACCATATCAAACCAGTAATACGTAGAAATGGATGACATTTGACTTAATAGTTTATACAGTAATACGTTAAAGCGACGTACACCCGATAATAACGAAATTAGTAATACGTAGAAATGGATGACATTGTACTTTGATTAATACAGTAGAACCTAAAACGTGAAAGGTAGGTGATAGGTAGCTTTTTGCCTGCTTGACTTTACTACTTTTCCATTGATACAGATTACAAATAAAAAAGTAAATATTTGCAGGAAGCATTATTCAACGAGTTAAGGTCTATGTCAGTTGGGTTATTTCAAACATTCTGCTTTAGTCTGAAATCATTTTCAAGCATCTGTTTGGTCAGATTTTGAACAAGCTCAAAACCTGACCAATCAGATTCTTGAAAATGATCTCAGACTCCTCGGACCGTTGGTGTCATTAGCGTGTATCGGCTCGTTAGTTAAACTGTCGATGTGCACCAGAACCTATCTAAAGCAACCACTTACTAAATTAATATGTGCTTCTTTAAAACCAGTGACAGCTTAACGCACAACTAAAGTAATGCAAAAAAATCCGATGGGAGCCCTCTTCGTATCCTGCATTAAGTCACTACATGTCTTAGTTTAAATTTATTGAATGGTAGCTTTATAGATGTTTTGTTGTTTTAAATATATGACTGCGATAATGTTTTGTAGTAGTGTATGCTGGTATTATATGACTGCGATGATGTTTTGTCGTACTGTATGTGACTGCGATAATGTTTTGTCGTATTTTATGTTGGTATAATATGACTGCGATAATGTTTTGTTGTATTGTATGTTGGTGTAATATGACTGCGTTGTTTTGTCGTATTGAATATTGGTATAAGATGACTGCGATAATGTTTTGTCGTACTGTATATTAGTGTAATATGACTGCGATAATGTTTTGTCGTTTTGCATGTTGGTATATGTAACTGCGATAATGTTTTGTTGTATTGTATGTTGGTATAATATGACTGTCATACTGTTTTGTCGTATTGTATATTGGTATATGTAACTGCGATAATGTTTTGTCGTACTGTATATTAGTGTAATATGACTGCGATAATGTTTTGTCGTTTTGCATGTTGGTATATGTAACTGCGATAATGTTTTGTTGTATTGTATGTTGGTATAATATGACTGCCATATTGTTTTGTCGTATTGCATGTTGGTATAATATGACTGCAATGTTTTTTGTAAACATGACCTAGTTAAGCGATAATCAATAACAGGATTAACAAGATTACTATTGCACGAGATTTTGGTTGAATTCAGATCAAGATATGTACTCATATACAGTAGTCTTAACCGGTTATTCATTTATTGAATATAGGAGGCTGAGAAAAACAGGTGGTTGCTTAATGCAGGGCAAAGGTAATACAGGCGGCAAATGCTGTATTTATCACACTGATGCAAATTCTAAAATGATCCTTTTTCTAGTAAATGCTCCTTTTCAGTGTAATCATTCAAAGAGGTTTGGTCTAAAATAGCCTATGAGACAATGGGTTAACGCCATCTACTGTCACAGCTTACTTTTACGTTGAATATCCATGTAAGAAATAATGAAAACATGCATACCGATCAGCTGAAATAGTCGAGTGCTTTTATCATGATAGAGACTATAAAATAAGATCTATATTATTACAAGAAGAGCAAATCATGATCAGACGGCTCTGACAGAACCCGTCGGACGTTGGTGTTCTCTGACAGAACCCGTCTGACGTTGGTGTTCTCTGACAGAACCCGTCTGACCTTGGTGTTCTCTGACAGAACCCGTCTGACCTTGGTGTTCTCTGACAGAACCCGTCTGACCTTGGTGTTCTCTGTTTGCAAAGGCGTGAAAGGGCGTGTAAAGGTATATCACGTGAAAAACTGAAAAATACTAGTTATCATAACTAAAAAGTTAAATCAATTCAGAAAAAGTAACTTATCAGGTTGCTATACAGGAAATTAATTGGCTGCAGTTTAGGAATGATTATTATCAGAGATGTTGCTCTGGAATCCTTTCAATACAAGTTGGCTTCCTTCTAAAAGGAAGCCAAGGAGAGACCTGCAGCAGTTTTTTTTATCTAACATTTGCTATATACAGGGGCCGTTTGACAATGTTTTGGCACCGGATCGTAAATAGGTTTCTATAAATAACTACATGTATTGTGCATATCATGTAGTACGTGCGTTATAATTAGAACGAAGGCGGTGAATATCAAGCGCCACTGCTTAGGAGATATATAATGCTTTAATCGTTGCAAGTACACATGTAGTTGTTTGAAAAAGAAATCTTTGAATTGGAATTTATCCAGTCAGCAAGCTTCTCTAGTGACGTAATAAAGGTGTGCGGATAAACTTAGGTTTCTTAGAATAGAATAGAATATATATTAGAACAGGTTTTATTTACCAACCATGGACCCTCTCGGGTTACAAATGAATGCATACTAAAAAAAATTATGATTAACATAATTGACATGAAACTAAAGCATGTGTATAATATCTTAGGCACATATTAGTAAATCACGTACAAACAACAACACATTTTATTCATCTTGTTTCCTCGTGATGTTCTAAGGCACATGGACACACCAGTCAAAACATTGGTTTATGCATCTAGCAAGCACTTCCAAGTAAGCTAGATCCTCCTATTAGTTTTCTTCCGGTAGTATCTAGAAGGGTTATTAGGTTAGTTATAATACTAGCCGTTTCTAAGGCATAATGATCCTTAACAATGTAAGTACATGTATTCCAAATTTCTGTAAATATGCATATGTTGATGAAATAACGGGAAAATCACCGATAGAAATATACAAATAAGACAATAGAAAAAAACCCAGAGATTGTTTTTGGTTCAATTGGTTACGATTTATCAGTTTTATTAACTCAATTAGCTCGGTAAAATGTTTTTCTAATAAAAAATAATGCTTTTGTGGCCGATTTTAGGCTGCGAATCTCATATCCGCGGATATGAGAATCATATCCGGTCTTTAGTCATATCGACTTAAATCCACCGCTGGAGAAACGCGGTTTAATAAGAATCAGGTCAGAAAGCACAGATTAATGGATAAAAAGTACATGTTTCTATTCTACTTGCATGTGAATTAGATTAAGAAGCTCTTAAAGGGGCTGGAAATGGCATAGACCTAAATAATATGTTCAGCTCCATCGAGGTCAATCTAAAAATAGAAACTGAGCCGACCGTTAGAATCTAGATATACTCGAATTTTATACGGAATGCAAAAATGATTGCCCTTTGTTCTGGGATAAAATAATCATGTCTATTTGAATTAAAATATGGACAATCTGGATTCAGCTGATCCTATTGTTCAAATTCAACTACGTTTGGTTATAGTGATAGTTTGACTGCGTATTTTTTATATAACCAAAACTCGCGCATGCGAATAGCCACAACTCGTCCCGTCCGGTGGACGGCGATATTCATTTTACTATCCCAATTCAAAACTCCTTGAGCTAAATTGTAAACCATCCCAGAATACGCCGACATCCAATTCCAACACTGAGGAGAGACCTGATGGTCTCTCCAATTAGTTCATATCCAGACCCAGGTCAAATGGCTACTCTGAAAAGACGTTCCTATCATTTTCAAAACCATAATCAGATATGTCATCATATATAGTAGGTGTAACAACACGTCACAGTATCGGTGGCTCGTCACACGTCATCATATATAGTAGGTGTAACAACACGTCACAGTATCTGTGACTCGTCACATGTCATCATATATTTTAGGTGTAACAACACGCCACAGTATCTGTGACTCGTCACATGTCATCATATATTTTAGGTGTAACAGCAGGTCACATTATCGGTAACTCATCACACTCCTTAACCACCAGCCTGTTGTCGACGGACCCATGGTTACTTGTGAGATACACGGTGAGACGCAGAGTAACTCGGTATCTCATCAGGAGCCAACCTTTTACCACTTTTAAAGAAAAACAGATTAAAAGATTGAATTTTGTAAGCGAAGTAGGTACAGGAGCATAGCTGAATGTAATGTAATGTACGCACCATGGCTATAGGGGTCCGTGGGCATACTCCTTTACCAGGAGCGTAGTCGAATCCAAATGTAATGTACGCACCGTGGCTATAGGGGATCCATGGGCATACTCCCCTACCAGGAGCGTAGCTGAATCCAAATGTAATGTACGCACCTAGGCTATAGGGATCCGGGGGCATGCTCCCCTGCCAGGAGCGAAGCCGAATCAAATGTAATGTACGCACCTAGGCTATAGGGATCCGGGGGCATGCTCCCCCACCAGGAGCGTAGCTGGATCCAAATGTAATGTACCTTGGCTATAGGGATCTGAGGCATACTCCCCTACCAGGAGCGTAGCTGAATCCAAATGCAATGTATGTTCCGTGGCTACAGGAGTCCGGGGGCGTACTCCCCTATCAGGAGCGTAGCTGAATCCAAATGCATTGTACGCATCGTGGCTATAGGGGTCCGTGGGCATACTCCCCTACCAGGAGCGTAGCCGAATCAAATGTAATGTACGCACCTTGGCTATAGGGATCCGGGGGCATGCTTCCCTACCAGGAGCGTAGCTGGATCCAAATGCAATGTACATTCCGTGGCTATAGGATTCCGGAGGCATTCTCCTGCGAGAAAATTTAAAATTGTGTAGTTTTGAAACCATTGTGATAAATAGAGCATTTTGTCCTATAGGTTTCAAAATGCCACTTTTACAGAGGCGTCAGAAGTCTACACCGCCCCCTTAGCCTTCGATTTGTGTTCCACATTTCGGCCATAATAGTGCTTTGACCTTTAACACTGTCTGTCAACAACTCCGGAAATAGCTAGGTAAAACTACTATGCGAAGCGAAGAAAGTGATAAATATAACTGACCAACACCATGTAAGACAATCCTTTGTTGTTTTAACTCTCATTATCTTAACCATCATAGATAAAGCACTACCGGGTCCATGAATCTGTGATTACTTCATTCAGAGTTGGCAATATCAGAATATTTAACCTGTAAAAGTCTTCCCTAGTAGCGAGGAAAAGTCAACGCCACTTGATATTTGGGTCTTATTTAAGGAAACTTGTATTTGTATATTCATGAATTAACTACCGAATCGAAGCATATGATTGTTTTGTTTTATGTACCAAAAATTGTATCGTTCCATACATTGTGTGAGAAGATATTACACAATTCATATGTAGGATTGTGTCCGGCGAATAGTTGTTACGGTGTACGACGAATAGCGTTTCTGTTGAGTTTTAGTGTACGGTGAATAGCTTCAACAATTTTCGAAAGAAAATGCTTTAAAAAGGATGGCATCTTAATCGACAGTGTCGAACAAGGACCCGTGAGTTAAATTACATTAATAGGCTAATTAACAATTTAAGAACATTGCTTAAGAGTTGGTCAATGTGCTTGAATGCGTTTCCTGCTTTATGACAGCCATCCCAAAGCAAATAGAGCAGAAAAATGAATCTGGCCCTACTATGTTTGCAAAGGCTTAGATGTGTGTTTCTATACAGAAAAGGCATGATATTTGTTTCTGGCAAAGAATATAATAGAACCTGAGTGTCTTAACCGACCATCAAAAGGGTCCAATTATGGGTCTGTAAGGCAGGTGGTAATACAGGCTACGATTAATACAGAAAGTTCCTATGAGCTTTCTGCACTAGTTTTGCCTTGTATTAAGTAACCACCTGCTTTTAGACTCCTATGTTCAATATATGTATGTAAATACAGTTACTTTTCATCGTATCTACACATGTAATGTCATAAGCAAACAGCAGATTCTATTCAGACGGCTCCTAAGTGCCATCTTGTTTGGACCTACTCAGTTTGCAAATTCGTAAAAATGAGATTATATGAAGAAAAGCATTAATGATTTAATCAAGATTTCTGTAACCAGGGTTTCTCTAGAGAAAATATACTCATCGGGTGTGGGGAGCGAACTCGAGTCCTCGAGATTCCTAGTCAAATAATCTACTGCGGCACGATAAAAGCCGGATTGCATATCAATGTTGTACAAGTGTTGATACAGGTCAGCTACAGCCTGTGGCATACGAGAGCTGATTGATAAGTCGAGAACTTTGTATTGAAGGAATGCAGGGATGCAGGGATGTCCTTTTTCTGCCCTACTATCCCCTGACTATTTTAGGCTGTGTGCCCGGGGAATGATGTCATGTGGTCAGTTTATGCCAAAGAGGTAGCACTCTCAAGTCAACAAGGTACTTGATTGGTGTGTGCGAGTGTTCGTGCGTATGTGTGCGAGTGTGTGTTTATGTGTGTGTAGGGGGTGTATTAAAATATTGATTTTTTTTTCAAATCATTGTTTACGCAGGGATTCTCTCATTGAAATTAATTCAGCAGAATTTCTTTAGACCAAACACCAGTCTTTTTAAATACAAAGTGATTAATAAACTAATTTTCATTCATATCCGAATTTCGTGAATGCAACAGGAATTAAAACTAAAATGTTCAGATCTAGAAATTCACTTACAGATCTTTAAAGAGCGTGGCTGAATCCAAATATAGTTTAAACACCGTGGATATAGGGGCCCGGGGGCTATAGGGGCCCGGGGGCTATAGGGGCCGGGGGGGGGGCTTGCTCCCCCGGGAATATTTAGAATTGAGTGGTTCCAAAAAGTGACCTAGGAGGAGTGGGTTAAAGCTTACATGACAAGACAGAACGTTTATCAATGTCTATCCCTACTTGGCCTTCGAGTGTTGTTCCATTTTGGCCATACTAGTTAATGTTTTCACCTATCATTGATGTTACACACGTGCGTAAATGCGTGTCGCTAGCTACGCCCCTGTCTTTAGATGTTGGCTTGTAGTCTTCGCGGCTGAAGTTGAAATGTTCGATCCACTGCAAGCGCACTTCTTCACTGCGAAAAATGGTGTGCAGTTTGTAAGGCTCCCAACACGGGCAGTTTTTATGCATATTTTTTTCTCTTTACCGTTGCACCATTGATAAAGTTCCTTTTGATTGTTATTTCAATAAGAAGCAGCATATCACTTCCCTAAACTACTTTCGTATGGCATTATAACTTATTATTCTATACAAATTCCTAAAATATCGGTCATAAAACAAATCTATACAATCTAAAATCTTTATTTATCAGCAAAACTTAACAGTACCATAACGACGGAGAGTATTCATGAGCAATTAATTCTGTAATCATTGTTATGTGCAGATCCGCCAAAACAGAAAGTAGTGCAATAGTAGATGTGGATACTCTGCCATTTGTGCCTTCTAAAAGTTTCCTCATTTGCTATTGCACAACCTACATTTTAATTCTAGATCAATGGCATTTTCATGATAAACATGAGGTGTCAGTTTATTGTCCTCGCAGTAACCTTGGGGAACGATTATAAGTAAATTTTAGCCGTAAAATGCCGCACAACACGCAAGCTATTTGCCGAGCAGTCTTCATAACAGTAAAACATATTACTATTCGCCATACACATCGGAAGCTATTCGCCGTACAATGTTCATACCACATTTATCTATTCGCCGTACACACACCTTGTTTTTCTTTTATCAAATTCAATGCCAATTTCGATCGTATTCTGCAGTCAACGCTGGCATAGGTGTGTATTCGCTGTGTGATGACAAGGAATGTGTGAAATCGTGTGTCGGAGGATTAGAAAAGCGATTGCGAACACGTATTTGACCTCTTCGCTGCTATCTCGGTTGTACTAATCCGAGAATAATGCACCCAAAATGATTTACATACGTGAATTTGAATTGATCAGAAACCATGTAATAATTGGTTGATCTATCTACCAGTAATTTCAAACATTGCACTGCTAGAATATGTCATAATCTATATAAATAAACGAATTACTCATTCACAGTCAATGAACTTTCGCTTCACTTAGTAGTTTTACCAAGCTATTTCCGGAGTTGTTGACAGACAGATGAATCGCTAGCTACGCCCCTTGGGTGAAAATTGCGTAAAAACATTATCAGCAGGCTTAAGGCTAACTATAAAATTTAAACATCAATTATGTTGTAATTAAAATGTATCTGTAGTGACATAGTGGGACAAAATTATGGAATTGGTGAATTTAGTTTGACCAACAAGTCACTAGTTTTCCTTGCCGATAAGATTGTTAACACTATATTTAGATTTCGTGGCATGACGAAGCCATCGGAACTGGACTAGTCGTGATAAATATATTTAGAGATTGGCGCATGACTGACCTGATTTCATGAACTGAAAACCTGGGAGATGAAAATAACGATCGTGGTATTTCAAAAGTACAGTGGGACCCTCGATAGCTCGACCATACAAATTATTTTGATATAACGGGAGTCGGCCTATTTTAACTTGGATACTCTCTCGATGTGACAGATCGCAAGTATTGCTGAAATCTTCTGTAGGAGCTTTCATTATTACTTGCAACCTGCGTCAAACTGTCACATGTATTTATTGATAAGTGCAGTGGTGAACTTTAGAACAATTACGTGTCGCAAATTTAGGGATGGACCGACTGTTTTTACTCGAGTTATATTGAAGTTCGAGTTGTCAGAGTTCGATCTATCAGGGTTTATATATTTATAAAATTAATTGTTTCATATCGCCCACAATTAAACTCATTCCGTGTAAAGTTTATAAATGTCGTCTACAAACCAAATTTGATAAAATACATGAAGTTTGAAGTTTTATTCAAATAATTCCATTGAGCTTTAAACCCCATGAGGACAAAACGTATATGCTGACAGTATGATAGAAACTGTTTCAGTTGACTATAGATGTATATGTACTCTCGATACCATTAATGCTTAGATTTGTTATTGCCAAGTGACTGCATCACACGAGTCTCTTGAGTCTCTCAAGCGCCACCTATTACTGGGTTTATTTTTATGTTAGTATTATAGACTAATCGAATTGATCGTAGGATTCTGGGAATCGAGAGGGCGCGCTAGTCTGAACTGTAATGGCGAACATCACTGTACGAAGCATGGTGTCAGAATAAACAAATCTAAGAAGAATCAAGTCATTCAAGTTAAGTCCACCGGAGCCGTTTGACTTCAACTAGCCGGCGGAATGGCCTAAATGGAGGGAACTTTTTGTCGCTTTAGGACGGTCACAAAGCTGAATGCGGAGGAAAACGAGGTGCAGGTCAGCGTCTTCGTGTACACGATGGGGAAGGAAGCTGAACACATAATGAAAACATTCACAGAAGAGGACGAAGAGGAACCACCAGAGGAGACATTCGATCTAGTGCTGGAAACATTTGAGGAATATTTTGTGCCAAAGAGGAATGCGATTCACGAACGTGCTAGGTTTCATCTTCGGACTCAGAAAAACGGCGAAGCTATGGAAGAATTCGCACGGAGCCTCTACGAAATCGCGGAGCACTGTGAGTACGAAAATAAGAATGAGCACATTAGAGATAGACTTGTTATCGATGTTCTCGATAAAGAACGTTCAAAGAAGCTTCAGTTAAAATCAGATTAGACTCTTGAAAAAGCTATTGAACTTGCAAGACAAAGTGAGCAAGTGAAAGAGCAAATGTGAGATCAGTCTTCCAGCAAAATGCTCGACTCGGTACAAAAGAAATGGCATGAAAAAAGACAGTCTATGTTAAACCAAAGAATCATTATCAAACTCAGGGACCGAGACAGCGCTATACTCAGGGTAAAGCCACATACAGGTGTGGCAAATGTAATCAGGTCCATGCCAAAGACAAATGCTATGCTAAGGGGAAGATATGTCGAAAAAGTCAAAAGCCCAATCACTTTGCAGTATGTTGTCGCCAGAAAACTCACACTGTAAATGAGGTACGCCAGTCTAGAGACTCATTATTTCTTGGCTCTGTGACAAGTTGCTCAGACAACAGTCCTCCATGGGAATATTCTTAAATTCAAGATTGACTCGGGAGCAGATACATCTATCATTAGTCATAACACATACCGCAGACTAAGTCGTAGAGCCAATCTTATGCCATCACATACCCCACTGTTTGGACCTGGGGGACCAATAGAGTGCATAGGCATGTTTCGTGCGGAAACCAAAGTTAAAGATGCATGTTACACATTCCCAGACCATGTGATAAAAGGAACGGTTAGTAATAATCTGCTAGGACGTGCAGTTGCTGAGAAAATGGGACTCATCCAGAAAATTGATGGAATTGAGGTAGACCAGGGCATATTTGGTTCATTTGGACTAGTGAATTGTGAACCTGTCAAGATCACTCTCAAAGAGGATACAAAACCATACTGTTTGACAACAGCGCATATAGTTCCATTTCCGCTGTTAGAGAAAGTTGAAGCGGAACTGCAAAGTTTAGAAAATGAAGGCATTATTGAGAAAGTCACAAACCCAACCGATTGGTGCGCCCCAATGTTACCTGTAGTCAAACCTTCAGGTGCAATCAAAATTTGTGTTGATCTGAAAAAACTCCATGACTGTGTGAAACGTGAACATTACATGCTCCCGAACTTAGATGATATTGTCCCAGATTTGAAAGGAGCAAAAGTGTTTACAAAACTCGATGCATCTAGTGGATTTTATCATATACCTCTGTGTAAAGAAAGCAGTGAACTCACTACATTCATAACACCGTTTGGGAGATTCTGTTTCCGTCGTGTTTCATTTGGGATAACTTCAGCCCCAGAGATTTTTCAGAGGAAAATGACAGAGCTTCTGCGTTGTCTGGAGGGAGTGAAAGTAATCATAGATGACATCTTGGTGCATGGGAAAAATGATAGTTAAAAGCAGCTTTGCACAGAATAAATGACTCTGGATTGAAACTGAATCGGAGCAAGTGTGAGATCCGTAAAGACAGAATAGAGTATTTTGGTCACACAATCACGGAAAATGGAGGACATAATTGAAGCTATTCGTGATTTTGCTGTCCCAACAAATGTGCCTGAACTAAGACGTGTACTTAGAATGATAAACTATCAGGGTAGATTTGTGCCAAAACGTGTAAGTGTTATCAAACCATTGACTGATCTACATAAATCAGAAATTTGGGCGTGGGATTTACCACAAGAAATTGCATTCAATCAGGCGAAGGTTCTCATCACAAATGTACAATCGTTGACATTATATGATCATACCAAGCCAGTAATCGTAAGTGCAGATGCTAGTAGCTACGGTTAGGGTGGAACTTTGTTCCAAGAGGACAAAAACGGGACAATAAAACTAGTTACATTTTGTTCAAATTGAAAAAAACGTGTTTAGCGTCGCTCTGGGCGTGTGAGAAATTTTCGCGCTATCTAGTAAGCTTAGATTCATTCAGACTGCTAACAGACCATATGCCACTAGTGCCTCTCCTTAACTCACAAGACCGGAATAATTCTCCTTTGAGATGCCAGAGGATGCTCATGAGATTAAGAGGATTCAGCTTAAAAGCGGAACATGTTCCGGGAAAAAACTTAGTAGTGCCAGACACACTGTCTAGGAGTCCTTTTAACAAAGAAAGTTACACATTTGTAGAAGAAATAGAACATTATTCCATCTCAATTGATGCTTTAAGGCCAATATCGGACAAGTCAAGAAAAGTTAGAAAAAAATCGAAAGGCTTTATGTCGTCTTGAACAATATTAACCATCATGTTAACTCCTTCGGTGTCAGGTTCAACACTTCTAACATTTGCAAGCAGATAAGATCAAATCGAAAGCCATGTAACGTGGCGTCTGTTCAGAATCCAAACTGTTTGTCATCATTTGTTTTAATTGTTTTAACGTCACATTTGCTTTAACAAATTGTGTCTTACTGATGAAGCATTTTGTTTCCATAGCAAATGGAGGGTCAGATCAGTACAGCTCTAGCAGTGTCAGATCAGTATAGCTCTAGCAGTGTCAGATCAGTATAGCTCTAAAGGGGTAACTGATCAAAGTTGCAGAGTCAGATCAGTATAGTTCTAAAGGGGTAACTGAGCAAAGTTGCAGAGTCAGATCAGTATAGCTCTAAAGGGGTAACTGATCAAATGTGCAGAGTCAGATCAGTATAGTTCTAAAGGGGTACTTGATCAAATGTGCAGAGTCAGATCAGTATAGTTCTAAAGGGGTAACTGATCAAATGTGCAGAGTCAGATCGGTATAGCTCTAAAGGGGTAACTGACCAAATGTGCAGAGCCAGATCAGTATAGTTCTAAAGGGGTAACTGATCAAATGTGCAGAGTCAGATCAGTATAGCTCTAAAGGGGTAACTGATCAAATGTGCAGAGTCAGATCAGTATAGCTCTAAAGGGGTAACTGAGCAAAGGTGCAGATTCAGATCAGTATAGCTCTAAAGGGGTAACTCACCAGAGTTTGCACTTCGTGTTAACTATCTTATAAATGATGTCACAATAGCACTGAAAGCGTTAACTATGTAGTAATTTTATTGCTCTTTAGAATTTCTTGTTCAATTGTCTACAATTCGATATGTCAGATCCATGAAGAAATTGTGTTATGTTTTTGATAAGGTTTTGCGGTTATGTATCTAGTAGCTGTTTCCTCTCTAAAACAATATTAACCAACATGTTAACTCCTTCACTGCCAGGTTCAACAACTTTAATCAGAATTTATAATCTTCACAACAGCAGGTGTTAAGTGCTTGTGTGGCGGCCGTAAAACGTCGCCTCGTACTTCATTCTCAGTGTTGTTATACCTTCTGATCCTTCGAGATCATGAAGTTCAGTACTTCTTGTTCTGAAAATTGAATACCGCTTAAGCCGGTGCTAGTGGGCGTGAGCAGTGTTGCACTTTCAATTACTGCTCATGAACAGACTCAATAAAACCGAGTCTGCAATTTTCTCTTTTTGTGTTGCAATTTTTGCTTTCGGGGGATCACCACCCTTCAGAATTTTTAACATTTGCAATCATCCAGATTGGAAGCCACGTAACATGGAGTCTGATCAGAATCCAAATTGTTTGTCGTCTTCTGTTAGACTGTCACATTGACGTCACATTTGCTTTTACAAATTGAGTCTTACTGATTAAGACTTTTAATTGCATAACAACAATGGAGAGTCAGAATCAGTATAGTTCTAAAGGGATAACTGACCAGAACGTGCGCGTCCATCTTTTATTTTAACTATCTTATACAAAATGAATTCAAGGTTTAATATCTCGTTCTTTCGTGTAAAACTTTCTTCGCTATGTTTTGTTACATTGTTTTGTTGCATTGTTAGTAATGTTTCTGTTTCGTACAGTGATGTCCGCCATTACAATTCAGACTCTAGCGCACTCTCTCGATTCCTAGAATCCTACACAGAACGATCTATTCGATTGGTCTATAATACTAACCTAAAAATAAACCCAGCATCAGGTGGCGCTTGAGAGACTCATGTGATGCAGTCACTTGGCAATAACAAATCAAAGCATTAATGGTATCGAGAGTACACATACATCTATAGTCAACTGAAACATCTACCCCTTTGTGAGAAATAAAATAATCAGTCTATTAAATCAAACACTCTGGTCTCAGTTGACCACAGATGAAACCTAACATTATTACAAGCAATTATGATTACCAAACTTAACACTTAACAACACTAACTTCTAACTTAACTAGGTTCTAACACATAACTAAAAACTAAACCAGCATTTCTCAACAGCAATAGTTACTGTTACAAGTTTTCAAATCTTGAAAATATCTTAAACATTGGAACACACTGCCGAAGATGTGTCTGATGAGAAACGCTGTATAACCTTATCAACTAACGCAGAAAATCCTTAATTCTATCGCAGTAGAATCTTCAGGTTACAAAATTGTCGAAGTTCTTTGGCTTCACAACACGAACACTCCTGGTGATGACTTGGCCTGAAATTGGTTGGTCTGCATCGCGATTTTTATTACGCAAATTATATGGCACCGGTGTGTCATGGTGTCATAGGTACATTATTACCTATGTAATAGGTTATGCCATCATGACTAGTTGGATTCTGATCAGATGTCGCTTAACACGGTTTCTGATCTGGATCTTATCTGTTTGAGAATGTTAATGTTATCAAAACTGACAATTAAAGGGTTAATAACTTAATATGATATTGTTTAGTTGGAAAGCTACTATTGTATATACAGAAAGACCTTGCCCTAAGCAGCCACAAAACAGATAATAGATACTGCTATACATGCAACTAATAGATACTGATATACATGCAACTAATCAATCAGATAATAGATACTGCTATACATGCAACTAATCAACAGATAATAGATACTGCTATACATGCAACTAATCAATCAGTTTTCTGTTAAGTAAACAAGTTCATTTGTAACATTAAAAACCTTATATATTTCCTTAACATTTGATGAGTTAATAAGAGTTTACAAATTTTTGCGTACTTGGTCTGCTCCAAAAATATTTCTTAATATAGTTCCTACTTAGTTCGGTATATATTTTACAAAATGAAACTTATCTTCCAAACTATGACATGCAAAACATTTTCAATTTCAAAAGGAGTTGCAATTGGTTTTTCCACCTGCAAGCCTCAATTTCTAGTCTGTAAGAAGACACGAAGTCTTGTAATTGCATACCTTATTTTAGAAATACGACAAATAGATAAATATACCTAAATTGGTACGGATCATTGACCACGTAATTATACACAAATCATTATTTTTAATAAATTGACGAACCAAAACCTAGTGCAACTGAATCAGATCTGACCCTCACAGTAGCATAACCTCTACTGTGTGGTCGTACATCTGACCCTCACGGTAGCATAACCTCTACTGTGTGGTCGTACATCTGACCCTCACGGTAGCATAACCTCTACTATGTGGTCGTACATCTACACTTGCACTTAACATTAAATTGAAGAATATAAAGTCCAAGTAAAATAATTGAAAGCAGTGTGAAACGGTAACTAAAATTAAAACCATTCTTACCTGGTCTATCGATCAGCCATATTTGTTATGGGGAGAGTCCGGTGTCACTTGACGTCACATTCTCTAAATTTAAACCTACTTTATTTTTCATCGATTTAAATAAAACAACATGTAATTTAACACGAACGCTTACGTTTGAATTTTTAAAACCAGTTTCTTTCAAATGGATGGGCACTCTATCAAACATACCAACGTGTCGTTTATTCGATCTCGGGGCGTCCGGGGGCTTTAAAATGTATATAACAATAAAGTTGTTTCCTTCCTAACTCTCCAAAGAATTCTACCACCCTTTTTAAAAATTATTATTTTTGTTTTGGGTGTATTTACCGTTAGTTTCAACCTAAAATGAAGAATTTAATTTCTTTGTTTGACTCTGTTTCATCTCTTCTACTACAGTAGAGCTGGTCTTTAGCGGCCACCAGCCAGATGTCTAGTTACGGTTTGTAAGGCATGTGGCAGCTTACGGCAGGTCAAGCTTTCTGCAACTACCTGCTTTTTAAGACTCCTATGTTCAGTAAATGAATGGTCGCTTATTACAGGTTCTACTGCAGCCATTGTCTTATCTTTTGCATATTGCACTGGTTATGTATTAGTGGTTGGGTCCAATACTAACCATTACCGCGCTTATTGTCTGCTCAAATACGACTGCATCGTTTTTACTCATTTTTGTACTTTTACTGTTTAACCCTTTCACTGTTCTATGTTTATTACAAAATTCAATACCTACTGAATCATCATAGTTATAATGTAACATGGAAGGTGGAACATTGTAAGTAAAGAAACAGATCTATCAAATTCCATTAGCAAACAGAGCAGACCATGATCGGAAGGCTTCTATACGCACCATCTGATCTGGGTCTAATCTGTTTGCAAATTTGCGAAAACACATTTATTTTTATATTTAATATTTTTATTCTCCCCGTAACTGGTCTATGCGGGTCAGACAACCATCCCATGTTAGTAATTGTAGAATAACTATGCATGATGTATATGTGTTATAATACTAACCACATATTGAACACATTTTTATATGATATCTAAAACTTCATACAAATGGACAAAAAAACAAATAAGAAAGGGAAGAAAACATGCCTCATTTCAATTTATTTTAAATGTATCGGTTTATTATTTGTACTAAACGATTTTGCCATTTTAGTGTGTGAGACGTGATATCTCAAGAATAGTTGTATATATTGTTGATTAATTCATAATCCTGTTTAACTGTTCCTTTAGTATTGGCTATGAACCTGCCTGTGTCAAGTGTTGATTTGAGACATCTTTTGAACGATGTTAGGTTCATATCCTGTTTAACTAGTTTAGTTCTATTTATATATTATTTAAGACACATTGTAACGATGTTAATTTTATCAGTCTGTCCCAAAAGGACAGATGTTTCATAAAAACTTATATGTACTCCTCATTTCAAAATAACATGTTCAACACATTGAATGAAACAATTTGATTTAAAACATTTGACGTGTGAGATTGTTTCATCTTCATTATTGCAAAAACTACATCATTACATCGTTCAACATAAATGTTTATTTAGAGGTAAAATGCGGTGTAAAATTGTAACCGTTGTAACGTGGTGACTTGCGTTAGTTCAAAGTGTAACCGTTATAATGTGGTGTCTCGCATTAATTCAAATTGTAACCGTTATAATGTGGTGTCTCAAATTGTAACCGTTGTAATGTGGCGTCTCGCGTTAATTCAAATACCGTTGCAATGTGGTGTCTCGCGTTAATTCAAATTGTAACCGTTGTAATGTGGTATCTCGCGGTATCATGTGAGAAAACCTTCCAGCTAGATTGCGGTATAAGGTCGGTGGTTTTACCCGAGTGTTCATCAGTGCACGAAACAATGCAATGTGTTCCATTCACACATGGAAAAACCTCTCGGGTCTTCCGTGACCCACCCGTACAGAATACTAAAATATATATAAACTTATTCACTATTAGTAAATGCATATTATTATAGCGTATACACATTTGCAAATGCATGCATTCTCAAGCGTTATCATACATTCTTTTAAGTATACAGCATGCGTTTCCATGCATTCTAATAACTATGAAACAAGCGTTGCCTCACGCATGCTATTATGTCTCCACTACGGGTTATCGCTATCTCGTCAGTATGCAACAAGTATGTCATGCATTCTTTAAAGTATGCAACAAGCAGTATCATGCAGTGTATTAAAGAGGAGGTCCCTACAATGATCGCATATTTTCAATAATATCATAAAACTTGGTATTTGTTATGCTTTATCATTATTATGAAGGTTCCCGATTTGAACATATATCGAAAAATGCCCATGTGATACAAACAAACCGATTTCATCAATAACTGATAATTATTGTTCTACAACACAATATTATCGGCCTTTTCCGTAAATTCCTCCGCGTTTTGCCGATGATCACCCGATCACTCCATTGTTTACGTAATAGCTTTCTCGGAAGTGGTCGGAGAATCGCGAATAGGGCGAACAGTTACGAAACTAAAACTCAACCCGAATAAAACTGAAATATCGGGGAGTAAAACCGGGATCGGCGATATCAAACACATGGATATTTTGTCATTATAAACGGTAATTGGATGGGCCTTTTAGTGATATACTACTTTTCAGTATATAAACACATGAGTTTTGTATATTTTAAGTGTTTATGAAACGCGTCAAATGTAGGGATATCCCCTTTAAGTATGCAACAAGCGTAATCATAATTCTATTAAGTATGCAACAAGCGTTATCCTGCAGTGTATTAAGTATGCAACATGTGTTATCATAATTCTAGTGTAACAAGCGTTATTCTGCAGTGTATTAAGTATGCAAAAAGTGTTATCTTAATTCTATTGAGTATGCAACAAGCGTTATCCTGCAGTGTATTAAGTATGCAACATGTGTTATCATAATCCTAGTGTATTAAGTATGCAACTAGCGTTATTCTGCAGCGTATTAAGTATGCAACAAGCGTTATCTTAATTCTATTGAGTATGCAACAAGCGTTAGCATGCAGTGTATTAAGTATGCAGCAAGCGTTATCCTGCAGTGTATTAAGTATGCAACAAGCGTTATCTTAATTCTATTGAGTATGCAACAAGCGTTATCTTGCAGTGTATTAAGTATGCAGCAAGCGTTATCTTAATTCTATTGAGTATGCAACAAGCGTTACAATGCAGTGTATTAAGTATGCAGCAAGCGTTATCCTGCAGTGTATTAAGTATGCAACAAGCGTTATCTTAATTCTATCGAGTATGCAACAAGCGTTATCATGCAGTGAATTAAGTATGCAGCAAGCTTTATCCTGCCGTGTATTAAGTATGCAACAAGCGTTATCTTAATTCTATTGAATATGTAACAAGCGTTATCGTGCAGTGTATTAAGTATGCAGCAAAGCGTTTATCCTGCAGTGTATTAAGTATGCAACAAGCGTTATCTTAATTCTATTGAGTATGCAACAAGCGTTATCATGCAGTGTATTAAGTATGCAACAAGCGTTATCTTAATTCTATCGAGTATGCAACAAGCGTTATCAATGCAGTGTATTAATACACTCGATCAATAGTTTCTCAAACATTTAAATGAATAGGAAGTAACAACAAGCGTTATCTTAATTCTATTGAGTATGCAAAAAGCGTTATCCTGCAGTGTATTAAGTATGCAGCAAGCGTTATCTTAATTCTATTGAGTATGCAACAAGCGTTATCATGCAGTGTATTAAGTATGCAGCAAGCGTTATCCTGCAGTGCATTAAGTATGCAACAAGCGTTATCTTAATTCTATCGAGTATGCAATAAGCGTTATCATGCAGTGTATTAAGTATGCAGCAAGCGTTATCCTGCAGTGCATTAAGTATGCAACAAGCGTTATCTTAATTATATCGAGTATGCAACAAGCGTTATCATGCAGTGTATTAAGTATGCAACAAGCGTTATCCTGCAGTGTATTAAGCCACTCGGTCAATAGTTTCTCAAACACTTAAATGAATAGGAAGTAAAGTAAAATTGATCCTGATCATAGTTTGGGTAGACATGGTCTGTATCGTCAAAACAGGAGTTAACACTTTTCCGGTTCAATATCCACGTAGGGAATAGTGACATCATGAATATTTATTTGCTGAAGTTTTATAAGGTACCGGTATATAAACACATGACTGTTTGGTATTGATAAAAATGGTAGAGTCAGATCTATTATGATTTCATAAGCAAACAGGTCAGATCTTGGTCAGACGGTCCCCATTCTGTTTGCAAAAGCGTGTAAGGAGTAACTCGACGTCTCATCAAGTTGCAAATCCTTTGTTACTCTGATTGTGGTTTTTGTCCAGTCTTAGTCTACAATATACACGCAGTAAGCATGACGTCCGGCCTTAGTCTACAATATACACGAAGTAAGCATGACGTCCGGCCTTAGTCTACAATATACACGCAGTAACCATGACGTTCGGTTTTAGTCTACAATATACACGCAGTAAGCATGACGTCCGGCCTTAGTCTACAATATACACGCAGTAAGCATGACGTTCGGTTTTAGTCTACAATATACACGCAGTAAGCATGACGTCCGGCCTTAGTCTACAATATACACGTAGTAAGCATGACGTCCGGCGTCAGTCTACAATATACACGCAGTAAGCATGACGTCCGGCCTTAGTCTACAATATACACACAGTAAGCATGACGTCTGGCCTTAGTCTACAATATACACGCAGTAAGCATGTCTACACTATACACGCAGTAAGCATGACGTCCGGCCTTAGTCTACAATATACACGCAGTAAGCATGACGTCCGGCCTTAGTCTACAATATACACGCAGTAAGCATGACGTCCGGTCTTAGCCTACAATGTTTGCTTATGTTCATATGTTATGTTTTCCCATAGTACGTATCAACATTCGTCAGAGCCTATCTAAAACGGTCACTAAAACATTAAACATGTAGCTCTTAACTCTTTACTCCATGAATATTCATGTGAGAAATAATGGAATTATGCATATTAATTTAGATAACATTTTATAATGACCACATGAACACAGGAAACTATAGAATCTGGCAGAAACTGTACAACCAGTTCTATATTAACAAACAGAGCAGACGGCTGATCGACGATAAGAGATGTCTGAGCTGGGTCTACTCTGTCTGCAAAGGCGTAGAAACGCATATTTATGGAGTAAGGATGACAGCTTTATGCGGAATGAAAACAATACAGAAAGCTCCCATATTTCTACATGATTTATATCTTGCATTGAGTTCCTATTGACTCAAACGTAGATTTCTTTTGAGTGACCACTGTAGAGAGGTACCGCTGTAGAGAGGTTTAATTGAATATCAGTTAAACAGAAACACACCATAACCATCTGGCTTGATAGAAATTGAGTTAACTAGCTATAGAAATATTTCAATGTGTTTAATAACTCTCAAGAGTTTCTTTAACATTTCAAAGGGGAATTGTAGTTGGAACTCTACGAGGTCCTGTTCTTCGGTCGGGTCAATAATCTGAAGAAAGATAATGGAGAGTATATACAGCAGGTTCTCTCAGCAGTGACCTTGTACGATTAATACACAGGAGCTAGTTTACCGTTTCGCTGTCAATCTTTGATTGCATATAAGTTTGAATCAAAGATGAGATGAGACTCCGAGTAACCCGGCGTAACTGATCAGGATCCAAACTCCCTTTTTAATGTTTTTCAAAGAAAATAGAAGACAATAATTCTTATTTTTTGCCTATATATCAGTACCAACAAACCATTGCATTGATTTCGGATCTATTTCGATGTGCTATCATTCAGACTATGTTTGTTTCTGAATTGCCACTTTTAAAACTTTCTCATTGTATTACCAAACTGTATACATTCCAAAGCAAACTTTGTTACATAATGGTAATTTTCGGACATGCTTGTTAAATCGCTCTGTATGGATTTTGTTTCAGTTCCACAGTATACTTTTCGATTTCATATGTATATACAGTAGAAATTCGATATAACTCGAAGTAAAAAGTGTGGCCCTTCAAAAATATACAATACAGATTTGTTCAAAAAGGTATCAATACGCATATCTAGAAACACACGTGACACAGTTTATTGAAGGTTTAAAGTAATGCTGAAAACTCCTGCAGGAGCTTACAGCATTACTTTTGAACTGCATTAAGCTGTGATTTTGAGAAATTATTCAGATTAGAAATCGGATGACTCGAACTTCTGTTATCTCAAAGAAATATGAATGGTCCCTTGAAGTCGAGATATCGAAGTTAATCTATTCAACACAATCTCAAAAGCAGTTCGGTAGTTACCTGAAATTCAAGAATACTCACCAACCGAAAATGGAACACCTACAGCGGCTGTCAATACAGTGCCAGCGGTGATCTCCGTGAGAGCATTTTCCAAAACGAGCTAGACATACCGATCCGTTATCAGAACAGGAGCTGTCTCCCTGATTCGAATCTGTATAAATAAGTGGGGTGTGTTGATTAACGTGCGCTTCTGCCAACTATGGGCTTATTTTACGCCCAGAGAGAGGGGAGTGGATACAGAGAAACCCGGGCTCGATACTCTTCTCTTACAGAGGTTCTTGTAGATGTCCAGTGTAAAGCATAGATACACGTGTACAGATATTTTAAACACTGGCATGGTTTTAATATTGACTGTTATCTTGAAATAGAAGAAAAGGAAGAAAAGTCAGTGGTTTTGCTACCATGTATTGTGTTTGTAGTATGTGAAAAGTCAGTGGTTTTGCATTATTGTGTTTGTAGTATTGGAGTGTTAGCGGTTTTGCTACCATGCATTGTTTTGTAGTATGTGAGATTAGCCGGATTAATCAGCCTGGTATCATTATCTTTCGCGCTGTATGGTCTATTTAATGCCAAACTCCCATTGGAGCTACCTAATTCATACCACTATGTTAACTCCCCTTTTTGACATCTTATTCACGCCACTTTGATAACTTCCCTCTGATCTGTTTCATTCACACCACCGTGGTAACTTCCCTTTGAACTATCTCAATCATACCACTTTGGTAACTTCCCTTTGAACTATTTCAATATTTATCACTGTGTGATTTTCCTCCGCCTGTAATTAGCTGGACGTCGTAATGTGACTGAAATACTGTTAAAACGACGTAAAACCTGATAAAACCTTAAACCACTCTGCGGTAATTTCCCTTTGAGCTATCTCAATCATACCACTGTGTGGTACTCTTCCTTGGAGCTATTTCATTCACACCATTGTGGTAACTTCTTTTTGAGGTATTTTGTCTATACCAGACTGATAAAATCTGACAAAGGTATCCATATCCATGTTGCTACTTCCCATCAGTGTACATAACTTAATTATAGTGTGGTTAAACCCCTTGATATACTATAACCATAACTTTGTGGTTAAACGCGTTTGATATACCTTAACCATATCATTATGGTTGAACGCGTTTGATATACATGTACCTTGACCATATGACTATGGTTACATTCCTTTAATATACAACGATCATATCATTATGGTTAAACCCCTTTGATATATACCTGAACCATATAATTGTGGTTAAATCCCTTTGATATACCTTAACCATATAATTGTGGTTAAATCCGTTTGATATACCTAGACCATATCATTGTGTTCAAACCCGCTAGATATACCTTGCCACATATAATTGTGTTCAAACCCGTTTGATATACATCGATCATATCATTATGGTTAACCCCCTTTAACTCTTTTACCGCCAATGTCGCAATAATGCACCACGACAAATAGTGCAGTCCCAAATCAGACGCCGCGTTTTCAATATATGTGCTTTATTTCTTTGAAATTTGCATTTATTTATCTTATTTCCTTTTGTACTGAATGGTTTAACAGAATCGGATTGCATACGGCAATCAGAAATTTGGCGCCGAAAAAGTTAATATACCTTAAACTATAGCATTATGCATAAAACACTGAAATTCAGTTAAATTGACACTGGTGATTTTGCTGTCCAGCCTGTATATTTTTTAAAGAAACAGTTTCAATTTTAAAAAAAATAATGCCTATCATAGATGGGAAGATTGGATTATCATATTATCAGAATAAATTCACAAAATAAAATACCTTTTAATTTATTTTGGCATTATCACTGTCCATTTGCTAAATTATCATTTGTCTATTTTGTAGGTACACTCCTTTAAATACACCCTATTTGGATATAATAGAACACCGAAACATACAAACCTGGGTCATAAAACAAAGAATGTTCATTTTACTTATTTATCTTAAAAAGTAGTTGCAAAATTTTAACTAAATTTTTCACATTTTATTGAAATAGCATGTCCAAAACGTATCCATCAGATACGTTAACAAAAGTCGTAAGGGCTGTTCATGTGGAAGGAAGTCCATCTGTATGCTTCATTTAGCACAAATCTACCGTCTTAGGATTCAGCTGTATTTGACTTACAAAGTAAACAACAAAACAAAAACTGTCAGGATATTAGGTTTATTAGGTTGGTACGTTTAAGATGCATCAGATACGTTAAACTATACTTTAAAATCTTACACATGTTTGCTATGGCAGTAAATATTTACATCTCTAAGCACCTTTTCAGCTATAAAAGGAAACTTTTGCTTCCAAAACATTACTGGAAAAATCAAACATGACCATAACAGCAACCATTCACATATCGTTGCATCAGATACGTTTCACCAGATACGTTTACAAATTATTACACTTGCATCAAATTCTGACTTATTTTCCGTGAAATCTCAATATTCTTGCTTTTAGTAATTGAGTCATACTATATACGTCATATTCCACAGAGAATGTAATACGAGGTTGAATAGTTTTCTTCGCGAGTTATTTAACTCCTATTGAAAAAGTGTATTAAAGACATCTTGTGTGTACCAAAAGGATCAGATGAGTTTTATTTTACTTTACTTTATTATTTGCATTTTTGTTAATGTAAGAATCTATAAATCTTCGCGAAAATTGTGATAGTGTTTATTTTTTTCAGATGCCAGTGACTTCAGATTAGGTGTTTCTTAATGTAACCTATCTGATAGTGGTTTCTGGTTTTTATATTGTTTATGACTGTAATGCGGCTTTTATACATAAAAATAACATATATGAAGGTTTAAAATATATTATTTTCATCGCCAGAAGGAACACTTGTAAGAGTATTTATAAAAGAATGTACAGAATTCAAATCTTTCCAGAGAATGTGACTTTTAATTTAACGTATCTGATGAAAATATTAAAATACTACCACAGACTGAGAGAGAAATTCGGGAGAAAATGAAAGAACATTTGAGTGATGTGGGGCACGAGAGAGAGAGAAGCCAATAAACAGACATTTTGGAGTCGGTGGTCATAGCAGTGAAGATGTGAGATTGTAGTTTTGAAACGGATGTTCTATGCATGTAGAATTGAAAGACAGATCCATGAAACTGATTGGATATTGAGGCTGAGAACTTATGTACAGACTGTAACATCAAGAAGGATAATGTGCCAATGCATGCATGGCGTTGTTAAATAACAACCCAATGTCACCATGACGCTGGATCAACATTATTCTCTTTGATTTTATGGCTGAATGCATGTATCAAAAAATGTAACGTGTATTTTGGCATGATAATTTTTGAAAAGTATTTATGTATTATATTAAACCCTTTTTTTGGAATATTTTCTTCATATATCATTATGGTTGCTTCCCTTTTATATACCGTAATTATGTCTCCCCCACCCCATATTTATATGGGGGAGACATGTTGGTTTCATGAGAGTTGTCCGTCTGTCCGTCACACTTTCTTGTCCGGACGATAATTTCAACATGCCTGATGCCAGTTGATTGAAACTTCATATATGGAAAAAGCATAATGAGGGGAAGAAGTGTCATACACATGGTCCATAACTCTGGCTTCACTTATATTGGAGTTATTGCCCCTTGTAAAAAATAGCACTTTTGTCCGGACGATAACTCCTGCATGGCTCATGCCATTGAATTAAAACTTCATACATGGAAAGATCATGACAAGAGGAAGTGTCATGCACAAGATCCATAACTCTGGCTTAACTAATATTGGAGTTATTGCCCCTTGTAATATTTTTCACACTATTTTTTCCGGACGATAACTCCTATATGGCTCATGCCATTGGATTGAAACTTCCTACATGGAAAAAGAATGATGAGTGAAAGTGTCATGCACACGAGGTCCATAACTCGCTTCATTAAATTGAGAGTTATTGCCGCTTGTACATTTGTTTCGCTTTCTCGTCTGGATGATAACTCCTACATGGCTCATGCCATTGTCTTGGGAAGAATCTAGTATAGCGGACCGCGGAAATCATGAATCCTAACAAACCACAGCGGGTGCCTTTTTTAGCCAATATGTTGCTGGGGGAGATAAAACGCGACGCCATTTTGTTTCATTGCTTTGTGTTTACCTCGGGTCACTGTGGCGACTTTTGTACAATAACTGGCGATTAAAAATTGTTGATAAAAGGATTTCAAGCGGGGAAAGTTTTCATCATATCATTCCAATAAGTAGCTTTGACTTTTTGCATGGAAAAGAGTTAATAAAGCAGGGGCTCCCCCGAAAGAACAGCAACATCCTGCCATTTGCAAATATTCAGACGTCATTTGTTACGTCATCCTTGTTTACCGCAACTAACATAGCTGTATTATATATTGCAGAAGCAAATGGGGTCGGCTATACCAGATGTGTTCCGTATTGAATATGGAAAAATAGTCAAACAGGGAGAGCCACATAAGAAATGACACCGCACCAAAGACCATCAAACAAGAAACGGTATAGCCACAAGACAAAACATAACAGGACGCATAGCAAGACGAAAAAACATTAAACATTAAGCATATTAAACAATATTTGACCATATGCTGTAAAAAAAAGTTGACCATAGGCTGTAAGCAGGAGTACCGCCTTGAAACGGTCAGTAGCCAAAAACGGCTACTGGGGGGGGGGGGCTTAAACTTGGCTTACGGGTAATCAACCTCGCCCTTATCCCATCATCATTTATATGACGTCATAATTTAAAAGTACTGGTAAAATATATGAAACATTTCTACACCGATATTGTTTTTAAAAATAAATCGCAAGATAGAATAACAAGTGGATACCAAATATGTACAACTGTTTCATTTGAAAAAGAATAAACCTGACATCGTATACATGTACTCGATGACTATTTATGGCAAGAGCATGATGAGAGAAAATGTCATGAATAAGGGCCAAAACTCTGGCGTCAATACTTTTGGAGTTATTGCCCTTTGTTACATTTTTTGTCCAAACAATAACTCCTGTTCTACTGATGCTATTGGAATGGCATTTCATTTATGGAAAGAGCATGATTAAAGGAAGTGTCATGCACAAGGGCCGTAACTCTGGTATCAGTATGTTTGGAGTTATAAGCTGTTACCATTTTTTTTATTCAAAAATGTGCTGTGAAAAGTGTATAATGAGGGGAAGTATCATTCATCAAGTCCATTACTATGGTAGCAACATTTTTAGTTATTTCCCTTTACATATTGTTTTTGTTAGAATTGTTTGTCTGTCTGTCTGTCACATATATTGTCCGGTCGGGTTCTCATGTACAGAAATGTGACAATATGTCGCAGTGTGTATGTGTGTGTGTGCGAGGGGTAGGGGGAGACATCCGTTTTTGTGACAAAAACCTCTAGCTATATCTCCATTGCTACTTCCTTTCGAGTTATCTCACTGATACTACCGTGGTTATTTTCCTTTTAGATAACCCATACCAAACAACTCTTCTAGACGATTCTCAAGAGTGGACACAACATAGGATATGTTGGAGAAATGATGATTTTAGGACTTGTGTACGCACCTCTATCTGTTGCTCTGTAATTTATCTAACTGAACTATGCTCTTCAAATACTGTTTCAGTTCAACTGCATGACGTTACGAAGACTTCCACTCGTTCTACAACAGTTGTACAACAAGTTGGGAAAACACATGGCTTTCCATAATCAGTACAAAACAATTTGCACAACAGCAACTTTAGCAGTATTGTAGATGTACTTTTACGCGTTCTATTCGTTCTATTAACTATGAAGTAAAATGTAAAAAAAACCCGCTAAATCTTTATTACTTGGGATGCAAGTGCACACGTGAGAGCCATCTCGTTCGTAACAGTCTATCCTAGTGGTATTGCTGCATGCCGTCAGTGTGCAGTCGTTGTCATGGTCGCAGTTTTCCGCGCCAACCACTGAAAGAAAACGGGAGGCAAACGCATACAGCAGAACTACTTCACAGTAAGCAAACATCACGAAAAATCATTTTGATTTTATTTTTGTACTAATGAATAACCACTAATCTTTTCTATCAATTGCATTAAAGAAATACCACTAAATATACAACAAAAGCCGTGTAAACCCCTTTTACGTTATTACCACCGAACTTTTCTTTGACTAACCAGTCAGGCATTTATTGAAGGACTTAGTGGGGGAAATGATAATAAGGGCACACGCGTGATAAAACAATAGGCGGTCATTCAGCTGTATATTTCCCTCTCGGTAGCCCAAAACTGTGTACGTCGGTGACTAGATAAGCTTTCTAATGGGCGATTTATGGGGAACTGGCAATAAAATCAGCATTTTTGATTGACCAGGTGGAAGAAAGAGGGAGGAGCTTAGTGGAAAATGTCACTAAAATTATAAGCTCTCTATTTGATAAAAATGTGATAATTATCAGATTACGCAACACAATGGAACTTCGTCTATTGTTTGTCATGTTTTTGACAGATGCTAATTTACAGGAATTGGTTTTTCAAACAAACAGAACTTCTGCAATTTGTGCCGGAATTAAACGTGGTTTTCGGCATGTCAAAAAGCATTGTCTCATAAGGGGGTCCGTGTCACATTTTTTTTCGAAATCTTGCTTCGATCGTCTAACATCAAAAGAAACGCAGGGGGAGGCATAAGTTTAGGGGTCTTAAAACTAAAATTTATATAAAATACTGAGGGTTGTAAGAGATCAACGCACAAAAAAGTGTCTCTCTACGACACAAAATACTTAAGGATTTAAGAGATCAATGAATAAAAAAGAGTTTCCCTATGGCACTACATGCTAATGGATTTAAAAGATCCACAACAGAGTCTCTCATAGTCTGAGTGGTGTAAGAGATGAATGTACAGAGTAGGGCGCTGTACGACATAGACTGAGTGTTGTACGATATCCAAGTATACAGACGAATCTCTATACAACACCATAGCCTGTGTGGTGTAAGAGATGAAAGTATACAGTACAGCATCTGTACAACACCATAGCCTGAGCGGTGTAAGAGATGAAAGTATACAGTACAGCTTCTGTACAACACCATAGCCTGAGTGATGTAAGAGATGAAAGTATATACAGTACAACATCTGTACAACACCATAGCCTGAGTGGTGTAAGAGATGAAAGTATACAGTACAGCATCTGTACAACACCATAGCCTGAGTGGTGTAAGAGATGAAAGTATACAGTTTCAGTAGAACACCATAGCCTTATTGGTGTAAGAGATGAAAGTATACAGTACAGCATCTGTACAACACCATAGCCTGAGTGGTGTAAGATATGAAAGTATACAGTACAGCATCTGTACAACACCATAGCCTGAGCGGTGTAAGAGATGAAAGTATACAGTACAGCTTCTGTACAACACCATAGCCTGAGTGATGTAAGAGATGAAAGTATATACAGTACAACATCTGTACAACACCATAGCCTGAGTGGTATAAGAGAAGAACGTATACTGTAGAGTCTCTTTACAATCGCTAGGTCAATATTTGTCAGTATGTTTCTTTAGTTTTAAAATTTGATTTATCTTGCATTTTATTTCAAAAGCACGACTAGTCAAAGCCGTTTGATTAGGATCCTTATTAGGACCGAGTTTCATGGCACCTCACCTGGATCCAAACTATTTGTAAAGGTAATCACGAATTCATCCACAGAAGATACAAAGCTTGTATGTGAATGTCGCCGACAGCAGTAATACTGCGTTACCACGTGATTTTAAAGCGATTACCTGATAGACGCATATTTTGACGTATTTGATAACAGAGAATCAGGTGGCCCCGGTACGAGCCGTCTGGTCTGGATCTCCTCTGTTTGCTATATATAGGATATGTTCCAACTAGTCATTTTGTACATAGTGATATTAAATGTGTCTTGGAAAATGTTATCAAGCGAGCGTTATTAAGCTTTAATGTTAGGCTATTAAACGAGCGTCTGGAAACCCATCTGACTACGAGCATCATATTCTTTTTAACACATAACTTATTTCTACTAAAATGCCGTTTTTGACAGGTCCTAGTCGTATATTTATTTTTAGGAATACCCAATAGTGGCTGGTGTTTCTACATGCCGTCACAGCTTATATTAAACATTTCTAATGTGGAGAAATATGTGATGGCTACGAGGATATTAACTCGAATACAAGGGAGGTTATGTGATAAAAAAAATAATATAGATCTGATTGGATAGTTTATGTGATGATCAAACAATCACTTTACAAACACATTACGAAACCTCAGTTAACTGATATGTATGTGTTCATTATTTCTATATGAATATTCACCAGGTAAAACCCCTGATTAAGACTTTAGTAAAATCCCTCTAAACCGGACGCTCAAATAAACATCAATGTTGATCTGTAAGACAGGTGGCAACTTAATCCTTTCCCTGTTTAATATGCATGTAAGAATAAAAAATGGCATACTGACTATGGCATATCCACACATGATGTTTGGCTCAGACATGAACTCTGCAACCAGATCTGCATTAAACCAGAAGCAAACAGAACAACCCCTAATCAAACTGTTCCTACAGGAGCCGTCTGATCTGGGTCCACTCTCTTTGCAAATGCCTGAAAATGCGCTTATATGAAGGGAAGTGTTAATCAATGCAGGATAAAAGGCATGCAGGAAAGCTCCCACAGCTTCTCGTTTGGATTCAACTTGTTTGCACATAGGTAACTGTCGCTAGCGAGCAAAGTATTGTACAGGTAAAATGGAAATAAGAATCAATGTCAGCGTTTGGTACGTAAGAATGTAAATTATTTTTCTTTTTCATTATTCATTTTGTTAACTCCTTACTCAATGAATATTCATTTCAGAAATAAAAACATCACGAATTGGATTATTTTCATAATGGCTCATGAACACAAGAAAGTTTAGCCCTGGCAGAAACTCGAGAATCATATCTATACCACCTTTGCAAACAAAGCAGACCCTGATCAGACGGCCTCTACAGGAGCTGTCTGATCTGGATCTACTGTGTTTGCAAATACGTAGAAAGGCGTATTTATGGAGTAAAGTGGTTAAGTTTACACTGACCATACGCAATGAAGAAACTCGCCTGTTAAACTTTAGTTCAATTTTCCGTTATGAACCCCTTTCTTATATTCAATCGTACTCTGAACCCCTTTCCTTATACGTTTGGTCACTATCCTAAACAGAGTAGATCCCATACGATCCACCTTTCTTGAATTGGATCCATCTGAGACGCCGGATATCTCGGCACCGCATCAAGATCCAAACAGTTAGACCCTGGGCTCGTTGTTTCCCCATAGCGTGAACAGTAAGTAAATTGAATTAAGCAAATATCAAATTTTACGGCAAAGTAAATGTTAATGCCTGACAGAACCCACTTGGACTTGACGCCGCATCTGCGACATGGCGGCTGATATTGATCCGTTTTATTTGCACAGCCGAGCACCATAACCCTTTTCACCACTAAGCCTGCTTCAATTCTAAAAGTGTAGTTTTCTTCCATTTATCTAACAATTCCCTGTTGAAGAAAAAACGACATCACGAATAGTTATTAGCTGTTTTTTTATAATGGCAAATGTATACACGAATGTTTAGAACGGATAGAATCTCTAGCGTAGATCTATTGTATTTTAAAAGCACACAGAGCACACACTGTATGAGTCGTCTGATCTGGGTCTACATTTTTGTAAAGGCGTGAAAAAGAGATTATATGAGTGAAAGGGTTAAAGAAACACAGTCTTGGTGTAAAAATACTTAACCTCCTGACACTCAGTGTTAACATTAAGGTCGTCAAAATTAAGATCGAAGAAACATTTTCTCTTTGCAAAAGAAAATCCACATTAACATAATTACACAACAGACGCGACAAAAAATATTCGTTCTTTGAGAAAGTAGCCGGTATTAGTATACAAGGGCATTTAAAACGGCTTGGTTTGATTTGTTTAAACTGGGTCCTAAACAGTACTAAAAACCCAATGGTGGTTTGTTACACTTCCCGTTTCAATGCGGTACTCTCTTTCATCCTACATCATGTTTGTCTTGTGCGTTTGTGTCTTTGTACTTGTACGTTTGTTAGTGTTTCAAACAATCATCTCGCACGCGTGCGACTGATGGGGCGTATGTGCGTGCGTGCGACTGATGGGGCGTATGTGCATGTGTGCGACTGATGGGGCGTATGTGCATGTGTGCGACTGATGGGGCGTATGTGCGTATGTGCGACTGATGGGGCGTATGTGCATGTGTGCTCACTCGTCTGTCACTTATTTTCTGTCGGTGTTTTGGAAATGGTTGCGTCTTGTGTGTGGCCTTTCCTGCTTGACTTGGTAGTTTTTCTTTTACATTACACCTAAATACTGCTGAAGAAAGACCACTTAGATTTTTTCGTGCATGCAACAAATTGCATTTCTTGGTGCACAGAAGAACAACCGGATAGAACAACCGGCCTAGGGCAAGCCAGCTAGGAGACTTCCTCACATGGAAAATCAAAACAACCGGCCTAGGGCAAGCCAGCTGGGAGACTTCCTCACATGGAAAATCAAAACAACCGGCCTAGGGCAAGCCAGCTGGGAGACTTCCTCACATGGAAAATCAAAAATGCCAAGACCGAGATTCGATACACAGCGGTGAGAAGCTTAGTAATGGTCAGTCGAAGAATACAATAACTACTCTACCACGGACATCCATAAAACTGTCTGCACATAAACCACTCACATCGGTTAGAAGCTTAGTAATAGTCAGTCGAAGAATACAATAACTACTCTACCACGGACACCCATAAAACTGTCTGCACATAAACCACTCACAGCGGTGAGAAGCTTAGTAATGGTCAGTCGAAGAATATAATAACTACTCTACCACGGACACCCATAAAACTGTCTGCACATAAACCACTCACAGCGGTGAGAAGCTAAGTAATGGTCAGTCGAAGAATACAATAACTACTCTACCACCGACACCCATAAAACTGTCTGCACATAAACCAGTCACAAAATCTCGCTTAATACAATGTACTTAAACTTATGAATGTTCATTAACTGATTTGTTCAATGATTGCGTGACTATTTGACTGTTGTAGAAACTACACTAACAGAACCATACTTATATAATATCTTAATTATATAACGAAAATGAGCGAAAATTCTTTAGCCATGATAAAACTTGCAGAATCAGATCTCTATGATTTCTTAATCAAACAGAATAGACCCAGGTCAGATGGGTCCTAAAAGATCCGTCTGTTCTGGGTCGGTCTATTCTGTTTGTAAAAGCACCAAAAGTTGTATCTATGGGCAGGGTTAAACTGCGACAGATCTGGACACCTCCTACTCTCACGAGTACACCATACTTTTTTATACTGGGTCTACACGGTTTGCAATGCACGTATACTTGTTTTGTAACGATTGAAATATTAAGTTATACGAACCAGCCAAAGCCACGAAAAGTGTCGCTAACGC
Organism: Azorinus chamasolen; assembly: GCA_963576725.1. Taxonomy (NCBI): domain Eukaryota; kingdom Metazoa; phylum Mollusca; class Bivalvia; order Cardiida; family Solecurtidae; genus Azorinus; species Azorinus chamasolen. The sequence goes on from OY755252.1 coordinate 51,153,691, forward strand.
AAGTTTCATGTCGGTAGATCCACAGCCTTTCAGTAAAATGCCTAAATTACGCACTTAGTTCAAAGTATATATAAATAAGCAAACAGAGCCTGCAATAAGCAAACCACCTGTCTTGTAAAACTCCTATGTTCACTAAATGTATGACCGCATATACAGTAATGGCAGTGATAACTCTCTAATGACCGCTTATACAGTAATGGCTCTCTAGTGACCGCTTATACAGTAATGGCAGTGATAACTCTCTAATGACCGCTTATACAGTAATGGCTCTCTAGTGACAGATTATACAGTAATGGCAGTGATAACTCTCTAATGACCGCTTATACAGTACTGGCTCTCTAGTGACCGCTTATACAGTGATGACTCTCTAATGACCGCTTATACAGTAATGGCTATCTAGTGACCGCTTATACAGTAATAACTCTCTAATGACCGCTTATACAGTAATGGCTCTCTAATGACCGGCTTATACAGTAATGGCTCTCTAGTGACCGCTTATACAGTAATGGGTCTCTAATGACCGCTTATACAGTGATGGTTCTCTAATAACCGCTTATATGCAGCTATGACTCTCTAATGACCGCTTATATGCAGTTATGACTCTCTAATGACTGCTTATACAGTGATGGCTCTCTAATGGCCGATTATACAGTGATGGCTTTCTAATGGCTGATTATACAGTGATGGTTCTCTAATGATCGCTTATACAGTGATGGCTCTCTAACTACCGCTTATACAGTGATGGCTCTCTAATGACCGCTTATATGCAGTAATGACTCTATAGTGACCGCTTATATGCAGTAATGACTCTCTAATGGCCGCTTATACAGTAATGGGTCTCTAATGACCGATTATACAGTAATGACTCTCTAATGACTGCTTATACAGTGATGACTCTGTAATGGCAGCTTATACAGTTATGGCAGTGATAACTCTCTCATGACCGCTTATACAGTAATGGTTCTCTAATGATCGCTTATACAGTGATGGCTTTCTAATGGTCGCTTATATCCAGTAATGGCTCTCTAATGACCTCTTATACAGTGATGGCTCTCTAATGAACGCTTATAAAGTGATGGCTCTCTATTGACCGCTGATACAGTGATGGCTCTCTAATGACCGCTTATACAGTGATGGTTCTCTAATGACCTCTTATACAGTGATGGCTCTCTAATGACAGCTTATACAGTGATGGCTCTGTAGTGACCGATTATATGCAGATATGGCACCTAATGACCGCTTACAGTGAAGCTCACTTATAACGAACTTGGATATAACGAACTATTGCACATAACAAAACAAAACTTATCCCCCCTCTCTTACTAACATATAGTAAAATGAACCTGATATAACGAAATTTGGATATAACGAAAGAAATCAGAGGGTCCCGAGGATTTCGGATAAATGAGCTTCACTGTATACAGCAATGGCACTCTAATGACCGCTTATACAGTGATGGATCTCTAATGACCGCTTATACAGTGACGGCTCTCTAATGACCGCTTATATGCAGTAATGGCTCTCTTATGACTGCTTATACAGTGATTGCTATCTAATAACCGCTTATACAGTAATGGCTCTGTAATGACGGCTTATACAGTTATGGCTCTCTAATGACCGCTTATACAGTAATGGCTCTGTAATGACGGCTTATGCAGTAATTGCTCTCTTATGACCGCTTATATAGTAATGGCTCTCTAATGACCGCTTATATGCAGTAATGGCTCTCTAATAACCGCTTATATGCTGTAATGGCTCTCTAATGACCGCTTATATGCAGTAATGGCTCTCTAATGACACCTTATATGCTGTAACGGCTCTCTAATGACCGCTTATACAGTGATGGCACTCTAATGACCGTTTATATGCTGTAACGGCTCTCTAATGACCGCTTATACAGTGTTGGCTCTCTAATGACCGCTTATACAGTGATGGCTCTCTTAAATGCAGTAATGATGACCCTCTAATGCGAAATAATTCTGGGTCTTAAAGTTATGTGGGAACTTAGTGCAGAAGTTTAGAAAGCTCGTACAGGAGCCTTTTACATAAATTTCGTCCGGTATTATGCAAATACTGTTACAGACTACAGAATCATTCAGTCGTTGATTTAGATGGGTTTTACTGTTAATATTTATCGCGTGTTTAAGAACTGTTATGTCATTCAGGAAATCAGTACAGAACACGAGATAATTTGAGACTATTTACATACAAATATTTTATCTAATGGTACAGACGGTTGTTATAAATTACAATAAAATTGTAACTGACTTACAATGCAGTTACAAGATTGCCATAGAATAACAATAAAATCAAATAAATTACAACAAGCAAACAATGCGGAAACCGCATTAAAGCGGGATTTTTTGTTAACAATTTACCTAATGATTTGTTTTATTGATAAAGGTTTTTACGTCGCTTCGACACAGTTTCAGTTAATTCATGACATCAAACTAATTACAGGTGGAGGAAGCCATCTGCATACCAAATATGAATTGTCTAGCAGATATAGTTCAGAATTTATAACAAAATGTTAATGGCAGCCAAGTTTTTTAAATAGTAACCTTGACTTTGACCTGATTTCAGGTATCTTTATGTCATCTGTAAGTCCTTACCAAAGCTGTCTGAATACCAAAGGTGAATTGCTTAGCGTCCGTGAATCAAAAGTTATAGCAAAATGTTACAGTTTGTTAAAAACAGCAAAGTTTTCGAAACAGTGGTCTTGACCGTGACCTGATTTCATGTATCCTTGTATCAAGTGAAAGGTTAAAGTTTGTTACAACGGCACAGTTTTGGAAATAGTGACCTTGACCTGATTTCATGTAGCCTTGTATCAAGTGAAAGGCCTTCACCCAAGCTATCTGCATACCAAATATGAATTGGTAGCTTAAGTTTGTTTACGACGGCACGAGGAACCGCCCGCCCGCCCGGTTTTCGCCAAACTTATTATAAGCCGAGATTTTTTTGAAAAATCCGGCTAAAAATACAATAAAATTACAAAACCACAATAAAATTACAGTACAATCTGATGTAAGTACTGACGCAACAAAAGTTTGCAAAAAGTAATGCAGACTGATCTTTTGAGATCTTTCCTCAGTAAGTGCGTCCGGCGTAAAGCTATATTCTGCCACATGGATCAAGTCTTAAACGTCTATAGATTTAATGATCGCTTTTAAAAACTTAACTTGCAGAATATTTATGTCAAAACTAATGATATCACGAGAACCGTAGAATTAGATGCTCATGTATATTATTCTGTAATTAACAAGGTACCAGATAACTTTTACAGGAGCGTCTGATCTAGATATACTCAGTAAAATCGTTAAAAGAGTATCTATGGAGCAAAGGTTTGTGACCCAGTTACTGAAATCAGCCTAAGCTTATCAAACTTCAATGGTTTCTTTATCTCACTTTAGAATTATACATGTCGACCTAGGAAAACGTGATTCAATGGCGAAATGTTTCTAACATGGCCACCTAGTAAATATTAAATAACACGTGTTTATTTAACACGTTCCTCACATTGACGCCTCTGTAAAAGTCACTTTTTGAAACAACGGTGATAAATAGAGCATTTGCTCTACAATGATTATAGGGGCCTCCGTGGCAGAGTGGTTATGGTCCTCGAGTGACAATCGCTTAGCCTTCACCGCTGTAGGTTCTAATCCCGGTCTGGGCATTTGGATTTTTCAAGTCAGGAAGCCTTCCAGCTGGCTTGCGGCGGTTGGTGGTTCTACTTGGATGTTCTTCTGTACACGAAACAATGCATTTTATTCAGCGGCTAGCTGTCTATTTTCATTCCTGTTCTAGTTTTCCACCAATCAGGAACTATGTTACATTGCAATTTGCATATGACCCACTAGTATTTAGTAGTAAACTGTAATTTCATTAGTTAATACCTACACTGGCATAAAGCCTTTTTACAATGCCTCTACACATGGCCAAACTAGATGTATAAAATCCGGACAGTCAGTTAATGTGATGAATTTCCTCGGGTCAGTCTTACGACCTGGTAGTTTTTCAAAACACAATGATAATTAGCTACTTCGCAAGCTGAATTCCAAGTAATCGATCCATACTAATCTAACCACACCAAATGTAAGGCATTCTGTTATACAGACCTTTTCTATAAACTTCTCAGAGTTCAGTCAAAACGCCATATAATACAAGAAGTCATATTTACGCTTATATTTAGCATGGAAGGCTGTCGGAAGTTCTGTTCTTAAAATATATTCTTACAGGGAAATTCCCCCATATAAAAATAGACGTACACGATGAAGATAACCGAAGTCTTCGAAATGGCATGCTCATATTTAAGCAGTTATTTCACAATTCTCCAGCGAGTTAAACAGACGGTTTCGTCAAACTACCGGTTCGTCAAACTGATATAACATAGTAAAATAAAAGCGGTTTCGTCAAACTGGGTACAGTATAAATTTGCGGCATTGTTCCCCTCCTCTATTGCGACCACGTAGAAGCAAATTGACGTCATGACTATTAACTGGATTAATTTGTTATAATAACACACGGTCACAGTATTTGGCCATGACAGAAACTGTAGAATCAGACCTATATAATTTCGTGAGCAAACTGGGTCTACTCTTTTTGCAAATGTGTAGGAAGGCATATTCATGGAGTAAAGGTTTAAAAGAATGCTTATTGATCGTATACGAAAGGTAGGTTACAGCTCATAAAGGAGCTTTCTGTTAAATACTTTCACATGATTGTTAAAATGCAGTGGTCGTAATTAGAGGGGGTTTACTGTATTACCGTTGACACGCTCCGTTCAACATATACGCTACCACCTGACCGTATTTAAAAGTTTCAATACACCTTTTAAGGCAAATCTACCTTTTGTGGGACTGTTCCATGATATGTGGCCGGTTTGACCAGCCAAAACAGACCTGGGTCTACATAGCATAGGACCAGTGTACTCAATAGTGAGGCATCATCATCATCCTTTCAAATAACAACAACAATAATAATATCTTCAGCATCTTCATCCAAAGACCTAGGTATTTGCTTCATCATTCAAGATTTGAATTAAAAAGGTATAAATAGAATCTCTTTAATAATAGTATCGAAAACCATAAAATATACGTATGATAAATTCTCACAGTTAAATAATGTTATTATCATTATTCACAAACAAATAATAATTATTTAAAAAAATACCAACAAACTGGTGCCACAATTTATACCAGTTCGAAACCAATTATCTTTCTTATCACGTCATGGTTATAATTGGTGAGCAGTATTACCAGTTTGACGAAACCACTACCAAACTTTAAAACTTTTATTATCAATTTGCTATCAATTTTGATACCACATTTGTTAATTAAATCCAGTTTGACGAACCGGTAGTATGACGAAACCACCATAATCCACTGGCAATAATCATAGGAAATAAAGAAGAAAGGTTGTTTAATATATTAAAGTAGGGGCATTAAAAGTATTAATTACTTTCCCCGAGCACAGCACCGAGGCTCGGGGTTGTTGGCTCTCTGTGATATAAATATACTTACTGAAGGTGATTGCTACGGTTCTATCACCTGGGATTTTGGATCGTAGAAGTAGGTTGAGATTGCTTTATATTGTTTTAGAAATAGATTCGGTTAATTATGTCACTAATGATTATGCACACACGTCGATTAATGCGTTGATCTAGGCTAGATAAATGCCGTTCTTTAAGTAATTACAGACTCTGCACAAACAAAAACTAAATTCTATATGCTTTAAAGTGTATTCAATTTGTTATCTTCATATCAATATAAATATACGCGCTTCAAAAGATGAATTAATTCTTACGGGCAATTATTTATTCACAGTACTCCGAACATGCTTCAGACATTTTCCGGTGGTCGTCCAAAGACATATTTGCAGTGCTGCTGTGGTTGATTTGCATTTGATGTACATTTTAGTAGTGATTTCCTATAAAAGTTACTTGCAAATGTTCAATAATTGTTTCTTCTACTCCACATTCACTGTATCTAAATAGCATCTCCTCCGAATTCATTAACAACAAGACACAACCATAAAGTATATTGAATGAAATAGTAGATCTGCCTTTTGTCATTTCTATTGCACGCCAGTCTGCTTGTATAATTATTTTTTTTTATTATTATTTCATTATTATTATTATACCACATTTATATAGCGCTCTTTTCACACTGGATATGTGCGTTCAAAATCGCTTCGCATGGATGAAATCACTAACCGGAATGATCCGCATGATTATCTATCCAGACAATGAAAGATGTACAACATATATGAAATCGCTAGCCGGAAGGAACTACATGATTTTCCATCCGGATATGCAAAATATATACGAAAGATATGAAATCACTATCCGATTCAAAGTACTAAACAATACTGCTCCCTCTTTTTCTTCTATCCTGCTTAAAGACATGTTACGCAGCCATTTTACGCTTGCGTAAAACCTTGCTTTTAACAATTTTGAAATGAAACATCAATCTGATGTCTACTATGTCCTATATTTCTGTTCTTATTTAAGGAAAGGATGCACTTACATGTATTATGAAATTGGTCAGTATATCGTATACATATGATACTCACTCTTGGCCACTCATTATACCCGGGCAGAATTTCTAACATTTGCATGCACCAGATGATACAACGAGTTATTCGGCGTCCCAATGAAAGGCAGAGTATTCCGGTGTCCCATCTGAATCCCTGCATCATTGAAAAGCCGAGTATTCCGGTGTCCCATCTAGATACCTGTATCAATAAAAGGGCGAGTAATCCGGTGTCCCATCCAGATCCCTGTATCAATTACAGGGCGAGTATTCCGGTGTCACATCCAGATCCCTGTATCAATGAAAGGGCGAATAATCCGGTGTCCCATCTGGATTCCTGCATCAATGAAAAGCCGAGTATTCCGGTGTCCCATCTAGATTCGGCGTCTCAATGAAAGTGCGAGTATTCCGGTGTCCCATCCGGATCCCTATACCAATGAAAAGGTGAGTATTCCGGTGTCTCATCTAGATACCTGTATCAATGAAAGGGCGAGTAAACGGGTGTCTCATCTAGATCCATGCATCACTGAAAGGGCGAGTATTCCGGTGTTCAATCTAGACCCCTGTATCATTGAAAGGGCGAGTATTCCGGTGTCCCATCTAGATCCCTGTATCATTGAAAGGGCGAGTATTCCGGTGTCCCATCTAGATCCCTGTATCATTGAAAAGGCGAGTATTCCGGTGTCCCATCTAGATCCCTGTATCATTGAAAGGGCGAGTATTCCGGTGTCCCATCTAGATCCCTGTATCATTGAAAGGGCGAGTATTCCGGTGTCCCATCTAGATCCCTGTATCATTGAAAAGGCGAGTATTCCGGTGTCCCATCTAGATCCCTGTATCATTGAAAGGGCGAGTATTCCGGTGTCCCATCTAGATCCCTGTATCATTGAAAAGGCGAGTATTCCGGTGTCCCATCTAGATCCCTGTATCATTGAAAGGGCGAGTATTCCGGTGTCCCAACTAGATCCCTGTATCATTGAAAGGGCGAGTATTCCGGTGTTTCAATATAGACCCCTGTATCATTGAAAGGGCGAGTATTCCGGTGTTTCAATCTAGATCCCTGTATCATTGAAAGGGCGAGTATTCCGGTGTCCAATCTAGATCCTGAACAGTTTGTCACTCTGGCTGCATTTCAAAATACGTAGAAATGGTTGACATTTGAGTTAATAGTTTATACAGTAATACGTTAAAGCGACGTACACCCGATAAAAACCAAACCAGTAATACGTAGAAATGGATGATATTGTACTTTGATTAATACAGTAGAACCTAAAACGTGAAAGGTAGGTGATAGGTAGCTTGATACAGGATACAAATAAAAAAGTAAATATTTGCAGGAAGCATTATTCAACGAGTTAAGGTCTATGTCAGTTGGGTTATTTCAAACATTCTGCTTTAGTCTGAAATCATTTTCAAGCATCTGTTTGGTCAGATTTTGAACAAGCTCAAAACCTGACCAATCAGATTCTTGAAAATGATCTCAGACTCCTCGGACCGTTGGTGTCATTTAGCGTGTATCGGCTCGTTAGTTAAACTGTCGATGTGCAGCAGAACCTATCTAAAGCAACCACTTACTAAATTAATATGTGCTTCTTTAAAACCAGTGACAGCTTAACGCACAACTAAAGTAATGCAAAAAAATCCGATGGGAGCCCTCTTCGTATCCTGCATTAAGTCACTACATGTCTTAAAATTCCACTTTTAGTTTAAATTTATTGAATGGTAGCTTTATAGATGTTTTGTTGTTTTAAATATATGACTGCGATAATGTTTTGTAGTAGTGTATGCTGGTATTATATGACTGCGATGAGGTTTTGTCGTACTGTATGTGACTGTGATAATGTTTTGTCGTATTTTATGTTGGTATAATATGACTGCGATAATGTTTTATTGTATGTTGGTATAATATGACTGCGTTGTTTTGTTGTATTGTATATTGGTATAAGATGACTGCGATAATGTTTTGTCGTATTTTATGTTGGTATAATATGACTGCGATAATGTTTTGTTGCATTGTATGTTGGTATAATATGACTGTGTTGTTTTGTCGTATTGTATATTGGTATAAGATGACTGCGATAATGTTTTGTCGTACTGTATATTAGTGTAATATGACTGCGATGTTTTGTCGTTTTGCATGTTGGTATATGTAACTGCGATAATGTTTTGTTGTATTGTATGTTGGTATAATATGACTGCCATACTGTTTTGTCGTATTGTATAATTGGTATATGTAACTGCTACAGTGTTTTGTTGTATTGCATGTTGGGATAATATGACTGCAATGTTTTTTGTAAACATGACCTAGTTAAGCGATAATCAATAACAGGATTAACAAGGTTACTGTTGCACGAGATTTTGGTTGAATTCAGATCAAGATATGTACTCATATACAGTAGTCTTAACCGGTTATTCATTTATTGAATATAGGAGGCTGAGAAAAACAGGTGGTTTGGAATTTATCCAGTCAGCAAGCTTCTCTAGTGACGTAATAAAGGTGTGCGGATAAACTTAGGTTTCTTAGAATATAATAGAATATATATTAGAACAGGTTTTATTTACCAACCATGGACCCTCTCGGGTTACAAATGAATGCATACTAAAATATTTATGATTAACATAATTGACATGAAACTAAAGCATGTGTATAATATCATAGGCACATATTAGTAAATCACGTACAAACAACAATACATTTTATTCATCTTGTTTCCTCGTGATGTTCTAAGGCACATGGACACACCAGTCAAAACATTGGTTTATGCATCTAGCAAGCACTTCCAAGTAAGCTAGATCCTCCTATTAGTTTTCTTCCGGTAGTATCTAGAAGGGTTATTAGGTTAGTTATAATACTAGCCGTTTCTAAGGCATAATGATCCTTAACAATGTAAGTACATGTATTCCAATTTTCTGTAAATATGCATATGTTGATGAAATAACGGGAAAATCACCAATAGAAGTATACAAATAAGACAATAGAACCCCCCCCCCCCCCCCAGAGATTTTGTTTTGTTAAATTGGTTACGATTATCAGTTTTATTAACTCAATTAGCTTGGTAAAATGTTTTTCTAATAAAAAATAATGCTTTTGTGGCCGATTTTAGGCTGCGAATCTCATATCCGCGGATATGAGAATCATATCCGGTCTTTAGTCATATCGACTTAAATCCACCGCTGGAGAAACGCGGTTTAATAAGAATCAGGTCAGAAAGCAAAGATTAATGGATAAAAAGTACATGTTTCTATTCTACTCGCATGTTAATTAGATTAAGAAGCTCTTAAAGGGGCTGGAAATGGCATAGACCTAAATAATATGTTCAGCTCCATCGAGGTCAATCTAAAAATAGAAACTGAGCCGACCGTTAGAATCTAGATCTACTCGAATTTTATACGGAATGCAAAAATGATTGCACTTTGTTCTGGGGTAAAATAATCATGCCTATTTGAATTAAAATATGGACAATCTGGATTCAACTGATCCTATTGTTCAAATTCAATGACGTTTGGTAAGTGATAGTTTGACTGCGTATTTTTTATATAACCAAAACTCGCGCATGCGAATAGCCACAACAAAACTCCTTGAGCTAAATTGTAAACCATCCCAGAATACGCCGACATCCAATTCCAACATTGAGGAGAGACCTGATGGTCAGACCCAAATCAGACCCAGGTCAAATGGCTACTCTGAAAAGACGTTCCTATCATTTTCAAAACCATAATCAGATATGTCATCATATGTTGTAGGTGTAACAACACGTCACAGTATCGGTGGCTCGTCACACGTCATCATATATAGTAGGTGTAACAACACGTAACTGTATCTGTGACTCGTCACATGTCATCATATATAGTAGGTGTAACAACACGTCACTGTATCTGTGACTCGTCACATGTCATCATATATAGTAGGTGTAACAACACGTCACAGTATCGGTGGCTCGTCACACGTCATCATATATAGTAGGTGTAACAACACGTCGCTGTATCTGTGACTCGTCACACGTCATCATATATAGTGGGTGTAACAACACGTCACTGTATATGTGACTCGTCACATGTCATCATATATAGTAGGCGTAACAACACGTCACAGTATCGGTGGCTCGTCACATATCATCATATAGTTTAGGTGTAACAACACGTCACAGTATCTGTGACTCGTCACATGTCATCATATATTTTAGGTGTAACAACAGGTCACATTATCGGTAACTAATCACACTCCTTAACCACCAGCCTGTTGTCGACGGACCCATGGTTGCTTGTGAGATACACGGTGAGACGCAGAGTAACTCGGTATCTCATCAGGAGCCAACCTTTTACCACTTTTAAAGAAAAACAGATTAAAAGCTTGAATTTTGTAAGCGAAGTAGGTACAGGAGCATAGCTGAATCCAAATGTAATGTACGCACCGTGGCTATAGGGGTCCATGGGCATACTCCCCTACCAGGAGCGTAGTTGAATCCAAATGTAATGTACGCACCGTGGCTATAGGGGTCCGTGGGCATACTCCCCTACCAAGAGCGTAGCTGATTCCAAATGTAATGTACGCACATTGGCTGTAGGGACCGGGGGCATACTCCCATACCAGGAGCGAAGCCGAATCAAATGTAATGTACGCACCTAGGCTATAAGGATCCGGGGGCATGCTCCCCTACCAGGAGCGAAGCCGAATCAAATGTAATGTACGCACCTAGGCTATAGGGATCCGGGGGCATGCTCCCTTACCAGGAGCGTAGCTGGATCCAAATGTAATGTACGTACCTTGGCTATAGGGATCTGGGGCATACTCCCCCTACCCGGAGCGTAGCTGAATCCAAATGCAATGTATGTTCCGTGGCTACAGGAGTCCGGGGCCGTACTCCCATATCAGGAGCGTAGCTGAATCCAAATGCATTGTACGCACCGTGGCTATAGGGGTCCGTGGGCATACTCCCCTACCAGGAGCGTAGCCGAATCAAATGTAATGTACGCACCTTGGCTATAGGGATCCGGGGGCATGCTCCCCTACCAGGAGCGGAGCTGGATCCAAATGCAATGTACGTGCCGTGGCTATAGGAGTCCGGGGGCATTCTCCTGCGAGAAAATTTAAAATTGTGTAGTTTTTAAACCATTGTGATAAATAGAGCATTTTGTCCTATAGGTTTCAAAATGCCACTTTTACAGAGGCGTCAGAAGTCTACACCGCCCCCTTAGCCTTCGATTTGTGTTCCATTTCGGCAATAATAGTGCTTTGACCTTTAACACTGTCTGTCAACAACTCCGGAAATAGCTAGGTAAAACTACAAAGCGAAGCGAAGAAAGTGAAACTGACCAACACCATGTAAGACAATCCTTTGTTGTTTTAACTCTCATTATCTTAACCATTATAGATAAAGCACTATCGGGTCCATGAATCTGTGATTACTTCATTCAGAGTTGGCAATATCAGAATATTTAACCTGTAAAATGCTTCCCTAGTAGCGAGGAACAGTCAACGCCACTTGATATTTGGGTCTTATTTAAGGAAACTTGTACTTGTATATTTATGAATTAACTACCGAATCGAAGCATATGATTGTTTTGTTTTATGTACCAAAAATTGTATCTTTCCATACATTGTGTGAGAAGATATTACACAATTCATATGTAGGATTGTGTACGGCGAATAGTTGTTACGGTGTACGGCGAATAGCGTTTCTGTTGAATTTTAGTGTACGGCGAATAGCTTCAACAGTTTTCGAAAGAAAATGCTTTAAAAAAGGATGGTATCTTAATCGACAGTGTCGAACAAGGACCCGTGAGTTAAATTACATTAATAGGCTAATTAACAATTTAAGAACATTGCTTTAGAGTTGGTCAATGTGCTTGAATGCGTTTCCTGCTTTATGACAGCCATCCGAAAGCAAATAGAGCAGAAAAATGAATCTGGCCCTACTATGTTTGTAAAGGCTTAGATGTGTGTTTCTATACAGAAAAGGCATGAGATTTGTTTCTGGCAAAGAATATAATAGAACCTGTCTTAACCGACCATCAAAAGGGTCCAATTATGGGTCTGTAAGGCAGGTGGTAGAGTAATACAGGCTACGATTAATACAGAAAGTTCCTATGAGCTTTCTGCACTACTTTTGCCTTGTATTAAGTAACCACCTGCTTTTAGACTCCTATGTTCAATATATGTATGTATATATAGTTACTTTTCATCGTATCTACACATGTAATGTCATAAGCAAACAGCAGACTCTGTTCAGACGGCTCCTAAGTGCCATCTTGTTTGGATCTACTCAGTTTGCAAATTCGTAAAAATGAGATTATATGAAGAAAAACATTAATGATTTAATCAAGATTTCTGTAACCAGGGTTTCTCTAGAGAAAATATACTCATCGGGTGTGGGGAGCGAACTCGAGTCCTCGAGATTCCTAGTCAAATAATCTACTGCGGCACGATAAAAGCCGGATTGCATATCAATGTTGTACAAGTGTTGATACAGGTCAGCTACAGCCTGTGGCATACGAGAGCTGATTGATAAGTCGAGAACTTTGTATTGAAGGAGATGTCCTTTTTCTGCCCTACTATCCCCTGACTATTTTAGGCTGTGTGCCCGGGGACTGATGTCATGTGGTCAGTTTATGTCAAAGAGGTAGCACTCTCAAGTCAACAAGGTACTTGATTGGTGTGTGCGAGTGTGCGTGAGTATGTGTGCGAGTGTGTGTGTATGTGTGTGTAGGGGGTGTATTAAAAAAAATATATTGATTTTTTTTCAAATCATTGTTTACGCAGGGATTCTCTCATTGAAATTAATTCAGCAGAATTTCTTTAGACCAAACACCAGTCTTTTTAAATACAAAGTGATTAATAAACTGATTTTTCATTCATACATATATCTTGTGGTATCCGAATTTCGTGAATGCTCGGATGCATGCAACAGTAATTAAAACTAAAATGTTCAGATCTAGAAATTCACTTACAGATCTTTAAGTAGCGTGGCTGAATCCAAATTTAGTTTAAACACCGTGGTTATAGTGGCCCGTGGGGCTATAGGGGCCGGGGGGGGGGGGGGGGGGGGCTTGCTCCCCCGGGAATATTTAGAATTGAGTGGTTTCAAAAAGTGACCTTTACAGAGGCGTCAATAGCTTACATGACAAGACAGAACGTTTATCAATGTCTATCCCTACTTGGCCTTCGAGTGTTGTTCCATTTTGGCCATACAAGTTAATGTTTTCACCTATCATTGATGTTACACACGTGCGTAAATGCGTGCCGCTAGCTACGCCCCTGTCTTTAGAAGTTGGCTTGTAGTCTTCGCGGCTGACGTTGAAATGTTCGATCCACTGCAAGCGCACTTCTTCACTGCGAGAAATGGTGTGCAGTTTGTAAGGCCCCCAACACGGGCAGTTTTTATGCATATTCTTTTTCCTTACCGTTGCACCATTGATAAGGTTCCTTTTGATTGTTATTTCAATAAGAAGCAGCATATCACTTCCCTAAACTACTTTCGTATGGCATTATAACTTATTATTCTATACAAATTCCTAAAATATCGGTCATAAAACAAATCCATACAATCTAAAATCTTTATTTATCAGCAAAACTTAACAGTACCATAACGACGGAGAGTATTCGTGAGCAATTAATTCTGTAATCATTGTTATGTGCAGATCCGTCAAAACAGAAAGTAGTGCAATAGTAGATGTGGATACTCTGCCATTTGTGCCTTCTAAAAGTTTCCTCATTTGCTATTGCACAACCTACATTTTAATTCTAGATCAATGGCATTTTCATGATAGACATGAGGTGTCAGTTTATTGTCCTCGCACTAACCTTAGGGAACGATTATAAGTAAATTTTAGCCGTAAAATGCCGCACAACACGCAATCTATTTGCCGAGCAGTCTTCATAACAGTAAAATATATTACTATTCGCCATACACATCGGACGCTATTCGCCGTACAATGTTCATACCACATTTATCTATTCGCCGTACACACACCTTGTTTTTCTTTTATCAAATTCAAACCCAATTTCGACCGTATTCTGCAATCAACGCTGGCATAAGAGTGTATTCGCTGTGTGATGACAAGGAATGTGTGAAATCGTGTGTCGGAGGATTAGAAAAGCGATTGCGAACACGTTTTTGACCTCTTCGCTGCTATCTCGGTTGTACTAATCCGAGAATAATGCACCCAAAATGATCAGAAACCATGTAATCATTGGGTGATCTATCTACCAGTAATTTCAAACATTGCAATGCTAGAATATGTCATAATCTATATAAATATATCGAATTACTCATTCACAGTCAATGAACTTTCGCTTCACTAAGTAGTTTTACCTAGCTATTTCCGGAGTTGTTGACAGACAGTGTTTAAGATTGATGTATCGCTAGCTACGCCCCTTGGGTGAAAATTGCGTAAAAACATTATCAGCAGGCTTAAGGCTAACTATAAAATTTAAACACTATATTTAGATTTCGTGGCATGACGAAGCCATCGGAACTGGACTAGTCGTGATAAATATATTTAGAGATTGGCGCATGACTGACCTGATTTCATGAACTGAAAACCTGGGAGATGAAAATAACGATCGTGGTATTTCAAAAGTACAGTGGGACCCTCGATAGCTCGACCATACAAATTATTTTGATATAACGGGAGTCGGCCTATTTTAACTTGGATACTCTCTCGATGTGACAGATCGCAAGAATTGCTGAAATCTTCTGTAGGAGCTTTCATTATTACTTGCAACCTGCGTCAAACTGTCACATGTATTTATTGATAAGTGCAGTGGTGAACTTTAGAACAATTACGTGTCGCAAATTTAGGGATGGACCGACTGTTTTTACTCGAGTTATATTGAAGTTCGAGTTGTCAGAGTTCGATCTATCAGGGTTTATATATTTATAAAATTAATTGTTTCATATCGCCCACAATTAAACTCATTCCGTGTAAAGTTTATAAATGTCGTCTACAAACCAAATTTGATAAAATACATGAAGTTTGAAGTTTTATTCAAATAATTCCATTGAGCTTTAAACCCCATGAGGACAAAACGTATATGCTGACAGTATGATAGAAACTGTTTCAGTTGACTATAGATGTATGTGTACTCTCGATACCATTAATGCTTAGATTTGTTATTGCCAAGTGACTGCATCACACGAGTCTCTTGAGTCTCTCAAGCGCCACCTATTGCTGGGTTTATTTTTATGTTAGTATTATAGACTAATCGAATTGATCGTAGGATTCTGGGAATCGAGAGGGCGCGCTAGTCTGAACTGTAATGGCGAACATCACTGTACGAAGCATGGTGTCAGAATAAACAAATCTAAGAAGAATCAAGTCATTCAAGTTAAGTCCACCGGAGCCGTTTGACTTCAACTAGCCGGGGAATGGCCTAAATGGAGGGAACTTTTTGTCGCTTTAGGACGGTCACAAAGCTGAATGCGGAGGAAAACGAGGTGCAGGTCAGCGTCTTCGTGTACACGATGGGGAAGGAAGCTGAACACATAATGAAAACATTCACAGAAGAGGACGAAGAGGAACCACCAGAGGAGACATTCGATCTAGTGCTGGAAACATTTGAGGAATATTTTGTGCCAAAGAGGAATGCGATTCACGAACGTGCTAGGTTTCATCTTCGGACTCAGAAAAACGGCGAAGCTATGGAAGAATTCGCACGGAGCCTCTACGAAATCGCGGAGCACTGTGAGTACGAAAATAAGAATGAGCACATTAGAGATAGACTTGTTATCGATGTTCTCGATAAAGAACGTTCAAAGAAGCTTCAGTTAAAATCAGATTAGACTCTTGAAAAAGCTATTGAACTTGCAAGACAAAGTGAGCAAGTGAAAGAGCAAATGTGAGATCAGTCTGCCAGCAAAATGCTCGACTCGGTACAAAAGAAATGGCATGAAAAAAGACAGTCTATGTTAAACCAAAGAATCATTATCAAACTCAGGGACCGAGACAGCGCTATACTCAGGGTAAAGCCACATACAGGTGTGGCAAATGTAATCAGGTCCATGCCAAAGACAAATGCTATGCTAAGGGGAAGATATGTCGAAAAAGTCAAAAGCCCAATCACTTTGCAGTATGTTGTCGCCAGAAAACTCACACTGTAAATGAGGTACGCCAGTCTAGAGACTCATTATTTCTTGGCTCTGTGACAAGTTGCTCAGACAACAGTCCTCCATGGGAATATTCTTAAATTCAAGATTGACTCGGGAGCAGATACATCTATCATTAGTCATAACACATACCGCAGACTAAGTCGTAGAGCCAATCTTATGCCATCACATACCCCACTGTTTGGACCTGGGGGACCAATAGAGTGCATAGGCATGTTTCGTGCGGAAACCAAAGTTAAAGATGCATGTTACACATTCCCAGACCATGTGATAAAAGGAACGGTTAGTAATAATCTGCTAGGACGTGCAGTTGCTGAGAAAATGGGACTCATCCAGAAAATTGATGGAATTGAGGTAGACCAGGGCATATTTGGTTCATTTGGACTAGTGAATTGTGAACCTGTCAAGATCACTCTCAAAGAGGATACAAAACCATACTGTTTGACAACAGCGCATATAGTTCCATTTCCGCTGTTAGAGAAAGTTGAAGCGGAACTGCAAAGTTTAGAAAATGAAGGCATTATTGAGAAAGTCACAAACCCAACCGATTGGTGCGCCCCAATGTTACCTGTAGTCAAACTTTCAGGTGCAATCAAAATTTGTGTTGATCTGAAAAAACTCCATGACTGTGTGAAACGTGAACAGAAATTGAACATTACACAATGTGGACTTGCCTTGATGTTTGTAGATCTCTTACCTTTCTTTTAGATAATATATTTGTGCGTTATGGAGATACCATATATCGTCAAGTTGTTGGTATACCCATGGGTACAAATTGTGCCCCTCTTGTTGCAGATTTGTTTTTGTATTGCTACGAGAGGGATTTTATGCTTAGCTTAAAACCTGATACACAGACCGATATTGTTAATGCTTTTAATAAAACTTCAAGGTATTTAGACGATATTTTGAATTTAGATAATCCTTATTTTGATACTATGGTTTCTTCATTCTACCCAAAAGAACTGTCTTTAAACAAAGCTAATCAATCTGACATTAATGCTTCATTTCTAGATTTGAATCTTTCAATTACAAATGATAAAGTTTCGTCCAAAGTATACGATAAAAGAGATTTTAATTTTAAAATTGTTAATTATCCTTTTCTAGATGGGGATGTGCCACGTTCTACATCTTATGGTGTTTATATTTCTCAACTTATTAGGTTTGCCCGAGCCTGTTCTTTGCTTGAAGATTTTAACAGACGTAATTTAGTTATAACTGATAAACTTCTTAAGCAAGGTTACAGATATCACAAACTTCGGAAAACCT
This sequence comes from Azorinus chamasolen, assembly GCA_963576725.1. Lineage (NCBI taxonomy): Eukaryota > Metazoa > Mollusca > Bivalvia > Cardiida > Solecurtidae > Azorinus > Azorinus chamasolen. The sequence goes on from OY755252.1 coordinate 51,171,596, forward strand.
TTTCTCAATTTTATTATCGAAATTTACCTCTCATTAGTAAATATAATTGCAATCTACGGACGTTACTGCGACAAGACATTTCTCAACCAGAATTTTATGGGGATGTTATCTACAAACTTAGGAAAATTCGGGGTCATATCCATCTTCATGATTTGTTTATACAACGCATTAAAAATTTTAAAAAGAAAGGTTATGATCCTATTATATTGCAACACACTGCATGTTTGGTTATCGACCCTTTTACAGTCGGTAGCTACGCTTCCCTCTTTGCTTGCGCGATGACAGGCCGAGGGTAGTACTCTATGATGGTATACTCTTAAACTTGGATACAGGAGGAGCTTACCAGACTCATGTATTATTTTTTCCCTGTCGTGCCCTTAACGGCTTACCTGCAGGTGCTCTGACTTCAGCAAAGTCATTGAGTACATATTTGACGGATTGTCACAGTTATTATGCTATGTTTTACATGTTGTCCCGTGTTCACCGTCGTCTATGTTGTGGGTAAGTCCAGCGGGGATACCTTTATTTACAATATTTGTAAAGCTAGGGTGACTTTGAGAGAAGTGTGAGGTTAGGACGTCCGTAAACCGGTTTAAACTCCCAGTTGTGTTTTTGCTGCTGACCGTGCCAAGGCGGTACTCTCTTTGTCACCCTTCCTTTTGTTTGCATTGCGTCTTTGTGCTTGTGGTTTGTTCATGTTGTGGAACGTTTGTCCCTGGTTCTTGTGTGTCTTTTGGTGTTTTCTGTGTTCATTTCGTGTGTGTGTGTGTGCGTGTGCGTTTGGGTGTGTGGTTGTGTGTGTGTGTGTCATGCTGTCTATCGGTGTTTTGGTGGTGGTTGCGTCTTGCTTGACTTTACTACTTTTCCAATTACATGCTCCCGAACTTAGATGATATTGTCCCAGATTTGAAAGGAGCAAAAGTGTTTACAAAACTCGATGCATCTAGTGGATTTTATCAGAACTCACTACATTCATTACACCGTTCGGGAGATTCTGTTTCCGTCGTGTTCCATTTGGGATAACTTCAGCCCCAGAGATTTTTCAGAGGAAAATGACAGAGCTTCTGCGTGGTCTGGAGGGAGTGAAAGTAATCATAGATGACATCTTGGTGCATGTGAAAAATGATAGTGACCATGATAAACACTTAAAAGCAGCTTTGCACAGAATAAATGACTCTGGATTCCCGTAAATACAGAATAGAGTATTTTGGTCACACAATCACGGAAAATGGAATTCAACCTAGTTAGGACAGAATTGAAGCTATTCGCGAGCTTGCTGTCCCAACAAATGTGCCTGAACTAAGACGCGTACTTGGAATGATAAACTATCAGGGTAGATTTGTGCCAAAACGTGTAAGTGTTATCAAACCATTGACTGATCTTCTACATAAATCAGAAATTTGGGTGTGGGATTTACCACAAGAAATTGCATTCAATCAGGCGAAGGTTCTCATCACAAATGCACAATCGTTGACATTATATGATCATAACAAGCCAGTAATCGTAAGTGCAGATGCTAGTAGCTACGGTTTGGGTGGAACTTTGTTCCAAGAGGACAAAAACGGGACAATACAACTAGTTGCATTTTGTTCAAGAAAGCTTACATGTGCAGAAGAGAAATACGCGCAAATTGAAAAAGAGTGTTTAGCGTCGCTCTGGGCGTGTGAGAAATTTTCGCGCTATCTAGTAAGCTTAGATTCATTCAGACTGCTAACAGACCATAAGCCACTAGTGCCTCTCCTTAACTCACAAGACCGGAATAATTCTCCTTTGAGATGATGGGGAATTCCAGAAGAGCTTGTATCGGACAACAGTACACAATTTACCTCAGAAATGTTTCAATCATTTGCGAGTGAATACGGTATAAAACAAATTTTTGCGAGTCCTCATTATCCGCAATCATATGGATAGCAGAAGCGGCAGTAAAGATGGCAATATTTTTAGGTTAGTATTATAGACCAATCGAATAGATCGTTCTGTGTAGGATTCTAGGAATCGAGAGAGTGCGCTAGAGTCTGAATTGTAATGGCGAACATCACTGTACGAAACAGAAACATTACTAACAATGCAACAAAACAATGAACAAAAAGTTTTACACGAAAGAACGAGATATTAAACCTTGAATTCATTTAAGATAGTTAAAATAAAAGTTAGACGCGCACGTTCTGGTCAGTTATCCCTTTAGAACTATACTGATTCTGACTCTCCATTGTTGTTATGCAATTAAAAGTCTTAATCAGTAAGACTCAATTTGTAAAAGCAAATGTGACGTCAATGTGACAGTCTAACAGAAGACGACAAACAATTTGGATTCTGATCAGACTCCATGTTACGTGGCTTCCAATCTGGATGATTGCAAATGTTAAAAATTCTGAAGGGTGGTGATCCCCCGAAAGCAAAAATTGCAACACAAAAAGAGAAAATTGCAGACTCGGTTTTATTGAGTCTGTTCATGAGCAGTAATTGAAAGTGCAACACTGCTCACGCCCCCTATCACCGGCTTAAGCGGTATTCAATTTTCAGAACAAGAAGTTCTGAAATTCATGATCTCGAAGGATCAGAAGGTATAACAACACTGAGAATGAAGTACGGGCGACGTTTTACGGCCGCCACACAAGCACTTAACACCTGCTGTTGTGAAGATTATAAATAAGTTGTTGAACCTGGCAGTGAAGGAGTTAACATGTTGGTTAATATTGTTTTAGAGAGGAAACAGCTACTAGATACATAACTGCAAAACCTTATCAAAATCATAACACAATCTTCATGGATCTGACATATCGAATTGTAGACCATTGAACAAGAAATTCTAAAGAGCAATACAATTACTACATAGTTAACGCTTTCAGTGCTATTGTGACATCATTTATAAGATAGTTAACACGAAGTGCAAACTCTGGTGAGTTACCCCTTTAGAGCTATACTGATCTGACTCTGCACATTTGGTCAGTTACCCCTTTAGAGCTATACTGATGTGAATCTGCACCTTTGCTCAGTTACCCCTTTAGAGCTATACTGATCTGACTCTGCACATTTGGTCAGTTACCCCTTTAGAGCTATACTGATCTGACTCTGCACATTTGGTCAGTTACCCCTTTAGAGCTATACTGATCTGACTCTTCACATTTGGTCAGTTACCCCTTTAGAGCTATACTGATCTGACTCTGCACATTTGGTCAGTTACCCCTTTAGAGCTATACTGATCTGGCTCTGCAACTTTGCTCAGTTACCCCTTTAGAGCTATACCGATCTGACTCTGCACATTTGGTCAGTTACCCCTTTAGAACTATACTGATCTGACTCTGCACCTTTGGTCAGTTACCCTTTAGAGCTATACTGATCTGACTCTGCACCTTTGGTCAGTTACCCCTTTAGAACTATACTGATCTGACTCTGCACCCTTGGTCAGTTACCCTTTAGAGCTATACTGATCTGACTCTGCACATTTGGTCAGTTACCCCTTTAGAACTATACTGATCTGACTCTGCACCTTTGGTCAGTTACCCCTTTAGAACTATACCGATCTGACTCTGCACATTTGATCAGTTACCCCTTTAGAACTATACTGATCTGACTCTGCACCTTTGGTCAGTTACCCCTTTAGAACTATACTGATCTGGCTCTGCACCTTTGGTCAGTTACCCTTTAGAGCTATACCGATCTGACACTGCTAGAGCTATACTGATCTGACTCTGCATCTTTGGTCAGTTACCCCTTTAGAACTATACTGATCTGGCTCTGCACCTTTGGTCAGTTACCCTTTAGAGCTATACCGATCTGACCCTGTTAGAGCTATACTGATCTGACTCTGCACCTTTGGTCAGTTACCCCTTTAGAACTATACTGATCTGGCCCTGTTAGAGCTATACTGATCTGACACTGCTAGAGCTGTACTGATCTGACCCTCCATTTGCTATGGAAACAAAATGTTTCATCAGTAAGACACAATTTGTTAAAGCAAATGTGACGTTAAAACAATTAAAACAAATGATGACAAACAGTTTGGATTCTGAACAGACGCCACGTTACATGGCTTTCGATTTGATCTTATCTGCTTGCAAATGTTAGAGGTGTTGAACCTGACACCGAAGGAGTTAACATGATGGTTAATATTGTTCAAGACGACATACAGCTGTTACACAATCTGCAAAACCTTATAACACAGTAATTTACCCTTGCACTGATATTATGACATCATGACTAGTTGGATTCAGATCTTATCTGTTTGAGAATGTTAATGTTATCAAAACTGATAATTAAAGGGTTAATAACTTAATATGATATTGTTTAGTTGGAAAGCTACTATTGTATATACAGAAAGACCTTGCCCTAAGCAGCCACAAAACAGATAATAGATACTGCTATACATGCAACTAATAGATACTGCTATACATGCAACTAATCAATCAGATAATAGATACTGCTATACATGCAACTAATCAACAGATAATAGATACTGCTATACATGCAACTAATCAATCAGATAATAGATACTGCTATACATGCAACTAATCAATAAGTTTTCTGTTAAGTAAACAAGTTCATTTGTAACATTAAAAGCCTTATATATGTATGTTGCAAACATTCTAATTTCCTTAACATTTGATGAGTTAATAGAGGGTTAATACACGTTTTGTCGGGCATTAACATCTGCAGTGTCTTCGGACGAGGGCAACAATTTTCCCGAGGGACACTGCAGATGTTATTGCCCGTAACAAACGTGTATTAACGCTATTCTTGCATAAAACCCATTTTCTGCTTTCCTGTATGAATCATACCTACTGAATCATCATAGTTATAATGTAACATGGAAGGTGGAACATTGTAAGTAAAGAAACAGATCTATCAAATTCCATTAGCAAACAGAGCAGACCATGATCGGACGGCTTCTATACGCACCATCTGATCTGGGTCTAATCTGTTTGCAAATTTGCGAAAACACATTTATTTTTATATTTAATATTTTTATTCTCCCCGTAACTGGTCTATGCGGGTCAGACAACCATCCCATGTTAGTAATTGTAGAATAACTATGCATGATGTATATGTGTTATAATACTAACCACATATTGAACACATTTTTATATGATATGGTATTATCTAAAACTTCATACAAATGGACAAAAAAAAACAAATAAGAAAGGGAAGAAAACATGCCTCATTTCAATTTATTTTAAATGTATCGGTTTATTATTTGTACTAAACGATTTTGCCATTTTAGTGTGTGAGACGTGATATCTCAAGAATAGTTGTATATATTGTTGATTAATTCATAATCCTGTTTAACTGTTCCTTTAGTATTGGCTATGAACCTGCCTGTGTCAAGTGTTGATTTGAGACATCTTTTGAACGATGTTAGGTTCATATCCTGTTTAACTAGTTTAGTTCTATTTATATATTATTTAAGACACAGTGTAACGATGTTAATTTTATCACAGTCTGTCCCAAAAGGACAGATGTTTCATAAAAACTTATATGTACTCCTCATTTCAAAATAACATGTTCAACACATTGAATGAAACAATTTGATTTAAAACATTTGACGTGTGAGATTGTTTCATCTTCGTTATTGCAAAAACTACATCATTACATCGTTCAACATAAATGTTTATTTAGAGGTAAAATGCGGTGTAAAATTGTAACCGTTGTAACGTGGTGACTTGCGTTAGTTCAAAGTGTAACCGTTATAATGTGGTGTCTCGCGTTAATTCAAATTGTAACCGTTATAATGTGGTGTCTCGCGTTTATTCAAATTGTAACCGTTGTAATGTGGCGTCTCGCGTTAATTCAAATACCGTTGCAATGTGGTGTCTCGCGTTAATTGAAATTGTAACCGTTGTAATGTGGTATCTCGCGGTATCATGTGAGAAAACCTTCCAGCTAGATTGCGGTATAGGTCGGTGGTTTTACCCGAGTGTTCATCTGTGCACGAAACAATGCAATGTGTTCCATTCACACATGGAAAAACCTCTCGGGTCTTCCGTGACCCACCCGTACAGAATACTAAAATATATATAAACTTATTCACTATTAGTAAATGCATATTATTATAGCGTATACACATTTGCAAATGCATGCATTCTCAAGCGTTATCATACATTCTTTTAAGTATACAGCATGCGTTTCCATGCATTCTAATAACTATGAAACAAGCGTTGCCTCACGCATGCTATTATGTCTCCACTACGGGTTATCGCTATCTCGTCAGTATGCAACAAGTATGTCATGCATTCTTTAAAGTATGCAACAAGCAGTATCATGCAGTGTATTAAAGAGGAGGTCCCTACAATGATCGCATATTTTCAATAATATCATAAAACTTGGTATTTGTTATGCTTTATCATTATTATGAAGGTTCCCGATTTGAACATATATCGAAAAATGCCCATGTGATACAAACAAACCGATTTCATCAATAACTGATAATTATTGTTCTACAACACAATATTATCGGCCTTTTCCGTAAATTCTTCCGCGTTTTGCCGATGATCACCCGATCACTCCATTGTTTACGTAATAGCTTTCTCGGAAGTGGTCGGAGAATCGCGAATAGGGCGAACAGTTACGAAACTAAAACTCAACCCGAATAAAACTGAAACATCGGGGAGTAAAACCGGGATCGGCGATATCAAACACATGGATGTTTTGTCATTATAAACGGTAATTGGATGGGCCTTTTAGTGATATACTACTTTTCAGTATATAAACACATGAGTTTTGTATATTTTAAGTGTTTATGAAACGCGTCAAATGTAGGGATATCCCCTTTAAGTATGCAACAAGCGTAATCATAATTCTATTAAGTATGCAACAAGCGTTATCCTGCAGTGTATTAAGTATGCAACATGTGTTATCATAATTCTAGTGTAACAAGCGTTATTCTGCAGTGTATTAAGTATGCAACAAGCGTTATCTTAATTCTATTGAGTATGCAACAAGCGTTATCCTGCAGTGTATTAAGTATGCAACATGTGTTATCATAATCCTAGTGTATTAAGTATGCAACTAGCGTTATTCTGCAGTGTATTAAGTATGCAACAAGCGTTATCTTAATTCTATTGAGTATGCAACAAGCGTTAGCATGCAGTGTATTAAGTATGCAGCAAGCGTTATCCTGCAGTGTATTAAGTATGCAACAAGCGTTATCTTAATTCTATTGAGTATGCAACAAGCGTTATCTTGCAGTGTATCAAGTATGCAGCAAGCGTTATCTTAATTATATTGAGTATGCAACAAGCGTTACCATGCAGTGTATTAAGTATGCAGCAAGCGTTATCCTGCAGTGTATTAAGTATGCAACAAGCGTTATCTTAATTCTATCGAGTATGCAACAAGCGTTATCATGCAGTGAATTAAGTATGCAGCAAGCTTTATCCTGCCGTGTATTAAGTATGCAACAAGCGTTATCTTAATTCTATTGAATATGCAACAAGCGTTATCGTGCAGTGTATTAAGTATGCAGCAAGCGTTATCCTGCAGTGTATTAAGTATGCAACAAGAGTTATCTTAATTCTATCGAGTATGCAACAAGCGTTATCATGCAGTGTATTAAGTATGCAACAAGCGTTATCCTGCAGTGTATTAATACACTCGATCAATAGTTTCTCAAACACTTAAATGAATAGGAAGTAACAACAAGCGTTATCTTAATTCTATTGAGTATGCAAAAAGCGTTATCCTGCAGTGTATTAAGTATGCAGCAAGCGTTATCTTAATTCTATTGAGTATGCAACAAGCGTTATCATGCAGTGTATTAAGTATGCAGCAAGCGTTATTAAGTATGCAACAAGCGTTATCTTAATTCTATCGAGTATGCAATAAGCGTTATCATGCAGTGTATTAAGTATGCAGCAAGCGTTATCCTGCAGTGCATTAAGTATGCAACAAGCGTTATCTTAATTTTATCGAGTATGCAACAAGCGTTATCATGCAGTGTATTAAGTATGCAACAAGCGTTATCCTGCAGTGTATTAAGCCACTCGGTCAATAGTTTCTCAAACACTTAAATGAATAGGAAGTAAGTAAAATTGATCCTGATCATAGTTTGGGTAGACATGGTCTGTATCGTCAAAACAGGAGTTAACACTTTTCCGGTTCAATATCCACGTAGGGAATAGTGACATCATGAATATTTATTTGCTGAAGTTTTATAAGGTACCGGTATATAAACACATGACTGTTTGGTATTGATAAAAATGGTAGAGTCAGATCTATTATGATTTCATAAGCAAACAGGTCAGATCTTGGTCAGACGGTCCCCATTCTGTTTGCAAAAGCGTGTAAGGAGTAACTCGACGTCTCATCAAGTTGCAAATCCTTTGTTACTCTGATTGTGGTTTTTTTCCAGTCTTAGTCTACAATATACACGCAGTAAGCATGACGTCCGGTCTTAGTCTACAATATACACGAAGTAAGCATGACGTCCGGCCTTAGTCTACAATATACACGCAGTAAGCATGACGTCCGGCCTTAGTCTACAATATACACGAAGTAAGCATGACGTCCGGCCTTAGTCTACAATATACACGCAGTAAGCATGACGTTCGGTTTTAGTCTACAATATACACGCAGTAAGCATGACGTCCGGCCTTAGTCTACAATATACACGCAGTAAGCATGACGTCCGGCCTTAGTCTACAATATACACGTAGTAAGCATGACGCCCGGCCTCAGTCTACAATATACACGCAGTAAGCATGACGTCCGGCCTTAGTCTACAATATACACGTAGTAAGCATGACGTCTGGCCTTAGTCTACAATATACACGCAGTAAGCATGTCTACACTATACACGCAGTAAGCATGACGTCCGGCCTTAGTCTACAATATACACGCAGTAAGCATGACGTCCGGCCTTAGTCTACAATATACACGCAGTAAGCATGACGTCCGGTCTTAGCCTACAATGTTTGCTTATGTTCATATGTTATGTTTTCCCATAGTACGTATCAACATTCGTCAGAGCCTATCTAAAACGGTCACTAAAACATTAAACATGTAGCTCTTAACTCTTTACTCCATGAATATTCATGTGAGAAATAATGGAATTATGCATATTAATTAGATAACATTTTATAATGACCACATGAACACAGGAAACTATAGAATCTGGCAGAAACTGTACAACCAGTTCTATATTAACAAACAGAGCAGACTCTGATCAGCTGGCTCTTATAAGAGATGTCTGAGCTGGGTCTACTCTGTCTGCAAAGGCGTAGAAACGCATATTTATGGAGTAAGGATGACAGCTTTATGCGGAATGAAAACAATACAGAAAGCTCCCATATTTCTACATGATTTATATCTTGCATTGAGTTCCTATTGACTCAAACGTAGATTTCTTTTGAGTGACCACTGTAGAGAGGTACCGCTGTAGAGAGGTTTAATTGAATATCAGTTAAACAGAAACACACCATAACCATCTGGCTTGATAGAAATTGAGTTAACTAGCTATAGAAATATTTCAATGTGTTTAATAACTCTCAAGAGTTTCTTTAACATTTCAAAGGAGAATTGTTGTTGGAACTCTACGAGGTCCTGTTCTTCGGTCGGGTCAATAATCTGAAGAAAGATAATGGAGAGTATATACAGCAGGTTCTCTCAGCAGTGACCTTGTACGATTAATACACAGGAGCTAGTTTACCGTTTCGCTGTCAATGTCGCATCTTTGATTGCATATAAGTTTGAATCGAGATGAGACTCCTAGTAACCCGGTGTAACTGATCAGGATCCAAACTCCTTTTTTAATGTTTTTTTTAAAGAAAATAGAAGACAATACTTCTTATTTTTTGCCCATATATCCGTACCAACAAACCATTGCAGTGATTTCGGATCTATTTCGATGTGCTATCATTCAGACTATGTTTGTCTGAATTGCCACTTTTAAAACTTTCTCATTGTATTACCAAACTGTATACATTCCAAAGTAAACTTTGTTACATAATGGTAATTTTCGGACATGCTTGTTAAATCGCTCTGTATGGATTTTGTTTCAGTTCCACAGTATACTTTTCGATTTCATATGTATATACAGTAGAACTTCGATATAACTCGAAGTAAAAAGTTCGGCCCTTCAAAAATATACAATACAGATTTGTTCAAAAAGGTATCAATACGCATATCTAGAAACACACGTGACACAGTTTATTGAAGGTTTAAAGTAATGCTGAAAACTCCTGCAGGAGCTTACAGCATTACTTTTGAACTGCATTAAGCTGTGATTTTGAGAAATTATTCAGATTAGAAATCGGATGACTCGAACTTCTGTTATCTCAAAGAAATATGAATGGTCCCTTGAAGTTCGAGATATCGAAGTTAATCTATTCAACACACAAGTTCAGTAGTTACCTGAAATTCAAGAATACTCACCAACCGAAAAAGGAACACCTACAGCGGCTGTCAATACAGTGCCAGTGGTGATCTCCGTGAGAGCATTTTCCAAAACGAGCTAGACATACCGATCCGTTATCAGAACAGGAGCTGTCTCCCTGATTCGAATCTGTATAAATAAGTGGGGTGTGTTGATTAACGTGCGCTTCTGTCAACTATGGGCTTATTTTACGCCCAGAGAGAGGGGAGTGGATACAGAGAAACCCGGGCTCGATACTCTTCTCTTACAGAGGTTCTTGTAGATGTCCAGTGTAAAGCATAGATACACGTGTACAGATATTTTAAACACAGTGGCATGGTTTTAATATTGACTGTTATCTTGAAATAGAAGAAAAGGAAGAAAAGTCAGTGGTTTTGCTACCATGTATTATTGTGTTTGTAGTATTGGAGTGTTAGCGGTTTTGCTACCATGCATTGTTTTGTAGTATGTGAGATTAGCCGGATTAATCAGCCTGGTAGCATTATCTTTCGCGCTGTATGGTCTATTTAATGCCAAACTCCCATTGGAGCTACCTAATTCATACCACTATGTTAACTCCCCTTTTTGACATCTTATTCACGCCACATTGATAACTTCCCTCTGATCTGTTTCATTCACACCACTGTGGTAACTTCCCTTTGATCTATCTCAATCATACCATTGTGGTAACTTCCCTTTGAACTATCTCAATCATACCACTTTGGTAACTTCCCTTTGAACTATTTCAATTTTTATCACTGTGTGATTTTCCTCCGCCTGTAATTAGCTGGACGTCGTAATGTGACTGAAATACTGTTAAAACGACGTAAACCTGATAAAACCTTAAACCACTCTGCGGTAATTTCCCTTTGAGCTATCTCAATCATACCACTGTGTGGTACCCTTCCTTGGAGCTATCTCATTCACACCATTGTGGTAACTTCTTTTTGAGGTATTTTGTCTATACCAGACTGATAAAATCTGACAGAGGTATCCATACCCATGTTGCTACTTCCCATCAGTGTACATAACTTAATTATAGTGTGGTTAAACCCCTTGATATACTATAACCATAACTTTGTGGTTAAACGCGTTTGATATACCTTAACCATATCATTATGGTTAAACGCGTTTGATATACATGAACCTTGACCATATGACTATGGTTACATTCCTTTAATATACATTGATCATATCATTATGGTTAAACCCCTTTGATATACCTTAACCATATAATTGTGGTTAAATCCCTTTGATATACCTTAACCATATAATTGTGGTTAAATCCGTTTGATATACCTAGACCATATCATTGTGTTCAAACCCGCTAGATATACCTTGCCACATATAATTGTGTTTAAACCCGTTTGATATACATCGATCATATCATTATGGTTAACCCCCTTTAACCCTTTCACCGCCAATGTCGCAATAATGCACCACGACAAATAGTGCAGTCCCAAATGTGCAGTCCCGCGTTTTTAAGGCGGCGTCTGATCACGGACTTCACTTTTTGTCTCAATCTCTATTTCTATATATGTGCTTTATTCCTTTGAAATTTGCATTTATTTATCTTATTTCCTTTTGTACTGAATGGTTTAACAGAATCGGATTGCATACGGCAATTAGAAATTTGGCGCCGAAAAAGTTAATATACCTTGACTATAGCATTATGCATAAAACACTGAAATTCAGTTAAATTGACACTTTGGTGATTTTGCTGTCCAGCCTGTATATTTTTTAAAGAAACAGTTTCAATTTTAAAAAAAAATAATGCCTATCATAGATGGGAAGATTGGATTATCATATTATCAGAATAAATTCACAAAATAAAATACCTTTTAATTTATTTTGGCATTATCACTGTCCATTTGCTAAATTATCCTTTGTCTATTTTGTAGGTACACTCCTTTAAATACACCCTATTTGGATATAATAGAACACCGAAATATACAAACCTGGGTCATAAAACAAAGAATGTTCATTTTACTTATTCATCTTAAAAAGTAGTTGCAAAATTTTAACTAAATTTTTCACATTTTTTTTTAAATAGCATGTCCAAAACGTATCCATCAGATACGTTAACAAAAGTCGTAAGGGCTGTTCATGTGGAAGGAAGTCCATCTGTATGCTTCATTTAGCACAAATCTACCGTCTTAGGATTCAGCTGTATTTGACTTACAAAGTAAACAACAAAACAAAAACTGTTATGATATAAGGTTGACACGTTTAAGATGCATCAGATCCGTTAAACTATACTTTAAAATCTTACACATGTTTGCTATGGCAGTAAATATTTACATCTCTAAGCACCTTTTCAGCTATAAAAGGAAACTTTTGCTTCCAAAACATTACTGGAAAAATCAAACATGACCATAACAGCAACCATTCACATATCGTTGTATCAGATACGTTTCACCAGATACGTTTACAAATTATTACACTTGCATCAAATTCTGACTTATTTTCCGTGAAATCTCACTATTCTTGTTTTTAGTAATTGAGTCATACTATATACGTCATATTCCACAGAGAATGTAATACGAGGTTGAATAGTTTTCTTCGCGAGTTATTTAACTCCTATTGAAAAAGTGTATTAAAGACATCTTGTGTGTACCAAAAGGATCAGATGAGTTTTATTTTATTTACTTTATTATTTGCATTTTTGTTCATGTAAGAATCTATAAATCTTCGCGAAAATTGTGATAGTGTTTATTTTTTTCAGATGCCAGTGACTTAAGATTAGGTGTTTCTTAATGTAACCTATCTGATAGTGGTTTCTGGTTTTTATATTGTTTATGACTGTAATGCGGCTTTTATACATAAAAATAACATATATGAAGGTTTAAAATATATTATTTTCATCGCCAGAAGGAACACTTGTAAGAGTATTTATAAAAGAATGTACAGAATTCAAATCTTTCCAGAGAATGTGACTTTTAATTTAACGTATCTGATGAAAATATTAAAATACTACCACAGACTGAGAGAGAAATTCGGGAGAAAATGAAAGAACATTTGAGTGATGTGGGGCACGAGAGAGAAAGAAGCCAATAAACAGACATTTTGGAGTCGGTGGTCATAGCAGTGAAGATGTGAGATTTGTAGTTTTGAAACGGATGTTCTATGCATGTAGAATTGAAAGACAGATCCATGAAACTGATTGGATATTGAGGCTGAGAACTTATGTACAGACCATTTGGCTGTAACATCAAGAAGGATAATGTGCTAATGCATGCATGGCGTCGTTGTGCCCATGACGTCATTTGATGACGTCATTTGATGACGTCATGATATTTTAAATAACAACCCAATGTCACCATTACGCTGGATCAACATTATTCTCTTTGATTTTATGGCTGAATGCATGTATCAAAAAATGTAACGTGTATTTTGGCATGATAATTTTTGAAAGGTATTTATGTATTATATTAAACCCTTTTTTGGAATATTTTCTTCATATATCATTATGGTTGCTTCCCTTTTATATACCGTAATTATGTCTCCCCCGCCCCATATTTATATGGGGGAGACATATTGGTTTCATGAGAGTTGTCCGTCTGTCCGTCACACTTTCTTGTCCGGACGATAATTTCAATATGCCTGATGCCAGTTGATTGAAACTTCATATATGGAAAAAGCATAATGAGGGGAAGAAGTGTCATACACATGGTCCATAACTCTGGCTTCAGTTATATTGGAGTTATTGCCCCTTGTAAAAAATAGCATTTTTTGTCCGGACGATAACTCCTGCATGGCTCATGCCATTGGATTAAAACTTCATACATGGAAAGATCATGACAAGAGGAAGTGTCATGCACAAGGTCCATAACTCTGGCTTAACTAATATTGGAGTTATTGCCCCTTGTAATGTTTTTCACACTTTTTTTGTCCGGACGATAACTCCTATATGGCTCATGCCATTGGATTGAAACTTCCTACATGGAAAAAGAATTATGAGTGAAAGTGTCATGCACTCTGGCTTCATTAAATTGAGAGTTATTGCCGCTTGTACATTTGTTTCACTTTCTCGTCTGGATGATAACTCCTACATGGCTCATGCCAGTGTCTTGGGAAGAATCTAGTATAGCGGACCGCGGAAATCATGAATCCTAACAAACCACAGCGCGTGCCTTTTTTAGCCAATATGTTGCTGGGGGAGATAAAACGCGACGCCATTTTGTTTCATTGCTTTGTGTTTACCTCGGGTCACTGTGGCGACTTTTGTACAATAACTGGCGATTAAAAATTGTTGAATAAAAGGATTTCAAGCGGGGAAAGTTTTCATCATATCATTCCAATAAGTAGCTTTGACTTTTTGCATGGAAAAGAGTTAATAAAGCAGGGGCTTCGGGGGCGATAGCCCCCGAAAGAACAGCAACATCCTGACATGTGCAAATATTCAGACGTCATTGGTTACGTCATCCTTATTTACCGCAACTAACATAGCTGTATTATATATTGCAGTAGCAATGTGTTCCGTATTGAATATGGAAAAATAGTCAAACAGGGAGAGCCACATACGAAATGACACCGCACCAAAGACCATCAAACAAGAAACGGTATAGCCACAAGACAAAACATAACAGGACGCATAGCAAGACGAAAAAACATTAAGCATATTAAACAATATTTGACCATATGCTGTAAAAAAGTTGACCATAGGCTGTAAGCAGGAGTACCGCCTTGGAACGGTCAATAGCCAAAAACGGCTACTGGGGGAGGGGGGGGGGGCTTAAACTTGGCTTACGGGTAATCAACCTCGCCCTTATCCCATCATCATTTATATGACGTCATAATTTAAAAGTACAAATGTACTGGAAAAATATATGAAACATTTCTACACCGATATTGTTTTTAAAAATAAATCGCAAGATAGAATAACAAGTGGATACAAAATATGTACAACTGTTTCATTTGAAAAAGAATAAACTTGACATCGTATACATGTACTCGATGACTATTTATGGCGAGAGCATGATGAGAGAAAATGTCATGAATAAGGGCCAAAACTCTGGCGTCAATACTTTTGGAGTTATTGCCCTTTGTTACATTTTTTGTCCAAACAATAACTCCTGTTCTACTGATGCTATTGGAATGACATTTCATTTATGGAAAGAGCATGATTAAAGGAAGTGTCATGCACAAGGGCCGTAACTCTGGTATCAGTACGTTTGGAGTTATAAGCTGTTACCATTTTTTTCTTCAAAAATGTGCTGTGAAAAGCGTATAATGAGGGGAAGTATCATTCATCAAGTCCATTACTATGGTTGCAACATTTTTAGTTATTTCCCTTTACATATTGTTTTTGTTAGAATTGTTTGTCTGTCTGTCTGTCACATATATTGTCCGGTCGAGTTCTCATGTACAGAAATGTGACAATATGTCGCAGTGTGTATGTGTGTGTGCGAGGGGTAGGGGGAGACATCCGTTTTTGTGACAAAAACCTCTAGTTATATCTCCATTGCTACTTCCTTTCGAGTTATCTCACTGATACTACCGTGGTTATTTTCCTTTTAGATAACCCATACCAAACAACTCTTCTAGACGATTCTCAAGAGTGGACACAACATAGGATATGTTGGAGAAATGATGATTTTAGGACTTGTGTACGCACCTCTATCTGTTGCTCTGTAATTTATCTAACTGAACTATGTTCTTCAAATACTGTTTCAGTTCAACTGCATGACGTTACGAAGACTTCCACTCGTTCTACAACAGTTGTACAACAAGTTGGGAAAACACATGGCTTTCCATAATCAGTACAAAACAATTTGCACAACAGCAACTTTAGCAGTATTGTAGATGTACTTTTACGCGTTCTATTAACTATGAAGTAAAATGTAAAAAAAAAACCCTAAATCTTTATTACTTGGGATGCAAGTGCACACGTGAGAGCCATCTCGTTCGTAACAGTCTATCCTAGTGGTATTGCTGCATGCCGTCAGTGTGCAGTCGTTGTCATGGTCGCAGTTTTCCGCGCCAACCACTGAAAGAAAACGGAGGCAAACGCATACAGCAGAACTACTTCACAGTAAGCAAACATCACGAAAAATCATTTTGATTTTATTTTTGTACTAATGAATAACCACTAATCTCTTCTATCAATTGCATTAAAGAAATACCACTAAATATACAACAAAAGCCGTGTAAACCCCTTTTACGTTATTACCACCGAACTTTTCTTTGACTTACCAGTCAGGAATTTATTGAAGGACTTAGTGGGGAAATGATAATAAGGGTACGCGCGTGATAAAACAATAGGCGGTCATTTAGCTGTATATTTCCCTCTCGGTAGCCCAAAACTATGTACGTCGGTGACTAGATAAGCTTTCTAATGGGCGATTTATGGGGAATTGGCAATACAATCAGCATTTTTGATTGACCAGATGGAAGAAAGAGGGAGGAGCTTAGTGGAAAATGTCACTAAAATTATAAGCTCTCTATTGGATAAAAATGTGATAATTATCAGATTACGCAACACAGTGGAACTTCGTCTATTGTTTGTCATGTTTTTGACAGATGCTAATTTACAGGAATTGGTTTTTCAAACAAACAGAACTTCTGCAATTTGTGCCGGAATTAAACGTGGTTTTCGGCATGTCAAAAAGCATTGTCTCATCAGGGGGTCCGTGTCACATTTTTTTTCGAAATCATGCTTCGATCGTCTAACATCAACAGAAACGCAGGGGGAGGCATAAGTTTAGGGGTCTTAAAACTAAAATTTATATAAAATACTGAGGGGTGTAAGAGATCAACGCACAAATAAGTGTCTCTCTACGACACAAAATACGTAAGGATTTAAGAGATCAATGAATAAAAAAGAGTTTCCCTATGGCACTACATGCTGATGGATTTAAAAGATCCACAACAGAGTCTCTCATAGTCTGAGTGATGTAAGAGATGAATGTACAGAGTAGGGCGCTGTACGACATAGGCTGAGTGTTGTAAGATATCCAAGTATACAGACGAATCTCTATACAACACCATATCCTGTGTGGTGTAAGAGATGAAAGTATACAGTACAGCATCTGTACAACACCATAGCCTGAGTGGTGTAAGAGATTAAAGTATATACAGTACAGCATCTGTACAACACGATAGCCTGGGTGGTGTAAGAGATGAAAGTATACAGTACAGCATCTGTACAACACCATAGCCTGAGTGATGTTAGAGATGAAAGTATATACAGTACAACATCTGTACAACACCATAGCCTGAGTGGTGTAACAGATAAAAGTATACAGCATCTGTACAACACCATAGCCTGAGTGGTGTAAGAGATGAAAGTATATACAGTACAGCATCTGTACAACACCATAGCCTGAGTGGTGTAAGACATGAAAGTATACAGTACAGCATCTGTACAACACCATAGCCTGAGTGGTGTAAGAGATGAAAGTATACAGCATCTGTACAACACCATAGCCTGAGTGGTGTAAGAGATGAAAGTATATACAGTACAGCATCTGTACAACACCATAGCCTGAGTGATGTAAGAGATGAAAGTGCACAGTACAGCATCTGTACAACACCATAGCCTGAGTGGTGTAAGAGATGAAAGTATATACAGTACAGCATCTGTACAACACCATAGCCTGAGTGGTGTAAGAGATGAAAGTATATACAATACAGCATCTGTACAACACCATAGCCTGAGTGGTGTAAGAGATGAAAGTATACAGCATCTGTACAACACCATAGCCTGAGTGGTGTAAGAGATGAAAGTATACAGTACAGCATCTGTACAACACCATAGCCTGAATGGTGTAAGAGATGAAAGTATACAGTCTCAGTACAACACCATAGCCTGAGTGGTGTAAGAGATGAAAGTATACAGTACAGCATCTGTACAACACCATAGCCTGAGTGGTGTAAGAGATGAAAGTATACAGTACAGCATCTGTACAACACCATAGCCTGAGTGGTGTAAGAGATGAAAGTATATAGCATCTGTACAACACCATAGTCTGAGTGATGTAAGAGATGAAAGTACACAGTACAGCATCTGTACAACACCATAGCCTGAGTGGTGTACGAGATGAAAGTATATACAGTACAGCATCTGTACAACACCATAGCCTGAGTGGTGTAAGAGATAAAATTATACAGTCTCAGTACAACACCATAGCCTGAGTGGTGTAAGGGATGAAAGTATACAGTACAGCATCTGTACAACACCATAGCCTGAGTGGTGTAAGAGATGAAAGTATACAGTCTCAGTACAACACCATAGCCTGAGTGGTGTAAGAGATGAAAGTATACAGTTAGACCCTGGGCTCGTTGTTTCCCCATAGCGTGAACAGTAAGTAAATTGAATTAAGCAAATATCAAATTTTACGGCAAAGTAAATGTTAATGCCTGACAGAACCCACAGTGTAGACTTGGACTTGACGCCGCATCTGCGACATGGCGGCTGATATTGATCCGTTTTATTTGCACAGCCGAGCACCATAACCCTTTTCACCACTAAGCCTGCTTCAATTCTAAAAGTGTAGTTTTCTTCCATTTATCTAACAATTCCCTGTTGAAGAAAAAACGACACCACGAATAATTATTAGCTGGTTTTTTTATAATGGCAAATGTATACTCGAATGTTTAGTACGGATAGAAACTCTAGCGTCAGATCTATTGTATTTTCATAAGCACACAGAGCACACCCTGTATGAGTCGTCTGATCTGGGTCTACATTTTGTAAAAATATTCGTTCTTTGAGAAAGTAGCCGGTATTAGTATACAGGGCATTTTAAACGGCTTGGTTTGATTTGTTTAAACTGGGGTTTACGTCTCCTAAACAGTACTAAAAACCCAATGGTGGTTTGTTCCACTTCCCGTTTCAATGCGGTACTCTCTTTCATCCTAAATTATGTTTGTCTTGTGCGTTTGTGTCATTGTACTTGTACGTTTGTTGGTGTTTAAAACAATCATCTCGCACGCGTGCGACTGATGGGGCGTATGTGCGTGCGTGCGACTGATGGGGCGTATGTGCATGTGTGCGACTGATGGGGCGTATGTGCATGTGTGCGACTGATGGGGCGTATGTGCGTGTGTGCGACTGATGGGACGTATGTGCGTGTGTGCGACTGATGGGGCGTATGTGCATGTGTGCGCACTCGTCTATCACTTATTTTCTGTCGGTGTTTTGGAAATGGTTGCGTTTTGTGTGTGGCCTTTCCTGCTTGACTTAGTAGTTTTTCTTTAACATTACACCTAAATACTGCTGAAGAAAGACCACTTAGATTGTTTCGTGCATGCAACAAATTGCATTTCTTGGTGCACAGAAGAACAACCGGATAGAACAACCGGCCTAGGGCAAGCCAGCTAGGAGACTTCCTCACATGGAAAATCAAAACAACCGGCCTAGGGCAAGCCAGCTGGGAGACTTCCTCACATGGAAAATCAAAACAACCGGCCTAGGGCAAGCCAGCTGGGAGACTTCCTCACATGGAAAATCAAAACAACCGACCTAGGGCAAGCCAGCTGGGAGACTTCCTCAGATGGAAAATCAAAAATGCCAAGACCGAGATTCGATACACAGCGGTAAGAAGCTTAGTAATGGTCAGTCGAAGAATACAATAACTACTCTACCACGGACACCCATAAAACTGTCTGCACATAAACCACTCACAGCGGTGAGGAGCTAAGTAATGGCCAGTCGAAGATTACAATAACTACTCTACCACGGACACCCATAAAACTGTCTGCACATAAACCAGTCACAAAATCTCGCTTAATACAATGTACTTAAACTTATGAATGTTCATTAACTGATTTGTTCAATGATTGCGTGACTATTTGACTGTTGTAGAAACTACACGAACAGAATCATACTTCTATAATATCTTAATTATATAACGAAAATGAGCGAAAATTCTTTAGCCATGATAAAAATTGCAGAATCAGATCTCTATGATTTCTTAATCAAACAGAATAGACCCAGATCAGATGGGTCCTAAAAGATCCGTCTATTCTGGGTCGGTCTATTCTGTTTGTAAAAGCACCAAAAGTTGTATCTATGGGCAGGGTTAAACTGCGACAGATCTGGACACCTCCTACTCTCACGAGTACACCATACTTTTTATACTGGGTCTACACGGTTTGCAATGCACGTATACTTGTTTTGTAACGACTGAAATATTAAGTTATACGAACCAGCCAAAGCCACGAAAAGTGTCGCTAACGCAAGTTTCATGTCGGTAGATCCACAGCCTTTCAGTAAAATGCCTAAATTACGCACTTAGTTCAAAGTATATATAAATAACATCGTCCAGCTTATCTGTGGATCGTGACACCACGGCCTGTTTTAGACCCACTATCATTTTACTAAACGTAGACTTGACAGAATGAAACTTTAGTATTTTGGCCAAGGGTTGTGTCTGATGGTTGTCAGTTGTAATCTGAAATATTTGCTTATGATTTATGGCATTATGAACACAGAACAATTTTGTTCAGGCAGAAACTGTAGAATCAGACATAAGCAAAACAGAGCCTGCAATAAGCAAACAGAGCCTGCAATAAGCAAACAGAGCCTGCAATAAGCAAACATAGCCTGCAATAAACAAACAGAGCCTGCAATAAGCAAACATAGCCTGCAATAAACAAACAGAGTTTGCAATAAACAAACAGAGCCTGCAATAAACAAACAGAGCCTGCAATAAGCAAACAGAGCCTGCAATAAGCAAACAGAGCCTGCAATAAGCAAACAGAGCCTGCAATAAACAAACAGAGCCTGCAGCAATAAGCAAACAGAGCCTGCAATAAACAAACAGAGCCTGCAATAAACAAACAGCCTGCAATAAGCAAACAGAGCCTGCAATAAGCAAACAGAGCAAGCAATAAGCAAACAGAGCCTGCAATAAGCAAACAGCAAACAAATCCTGCAATAAGCAAACAGAGCCTGCAATAACCAACAGAGCCTGCAATAAGCAAACAGAGCCTGCAATAAGCAAACAGAGCCTGCAATAAGCAAACCACCTGGCTTGTAAAACTCCTATGTTCACTAAATGTATGACCGCATATACAGTAATGGCAGTGATAACTCTCTAATGACCGCTTATACAGTAATGGCTCTCTAGTGACCGCTTATAGAGTAATGGCAGTGATAACTCTCTAATGACCGCTTATACAGTAATGGCTCTCTAGTGACCGCTTATACAGTAATGGCAGTGATAACTCTCTAATGACCGCTTATACAGTAATGGCTCTCTAGTGACCGCTTATAGAGAGATGACTCTCTAATGACCTCTTATACAGTAATGGATATCTAGTGACCGCTTATACAGTAATGACTCTCTAATGACCGCTTATACAGTAATGGCTATCTAGTGAATGCTTATACAGTAATGACTCTATAGTGACCACTTATATGCAGTAATGACTCTCTAATGGCCGCTTATACAGTGATGGCTCTCTAATGACCGCTTATACAGTGATGACTCTCTAATGACCGCTTATACAGTAATGGCTCTCTAATGACCGCTTATACAGTAATGGCTCTATAGTGACCGCTTATATGCAGTAATGACTCTCTAATGGCCGCTTATACAGTGATGACTCTCTAATGACCGCTTATACAGTGATGATTCTCTCATGACCGCTTATACAGTAATGGCTCTCTAATGACCGCTTATACAGTAATGACTCTATAGTGACCGCTTATAAGCAGTAATGACTCTCTAATGGCCGCTTATACAGTGATTACTCTCTAATGACCGCTTATACAGTGATGGCTCTCTAATGGCCGATTATACAGTAATGGCTCTCTAATGACTGCTTATACAGTGATGGCTCTCTAATGACCGCTTATACAGTGATCACTCTCTAATGGCCGATTATACAGTAATGGGTATCTAATGACCGATTATACAGTAATGACTCTCTAATGACCGCTTATACAGTGATGACTCTGTAATGGCAGCTTATACAGTTATGGCAGTGATAGCTCTCTAATGACCGCTTATACAGTAATGGTTCTCTAATGATCGCTTATACAGCGATGACTTTCTAATGGCCGCTTATATGCAGTAATGGCTCTCTAATGACCTCTTATACAGTGATGGCTCTCTAATGACCGCTTATAAAGTGATGGCTCTCTAATTACCGCTGATACAGTAATGGCTCTCTAATGACCGCTTATACAGTGATGGTTCTCTAATGACCTATTATACAGTGATGGCTCTCTTATGACAGCTTATACAGTGATGGCTCTCTAGTGGTCGCTTATATTTTGTAATGGCACCTAATGACCGCTTACAGTGAAGCTCACTTACAACGAACTTGGATATAACGAACTATTGCATATAACAAAACAAAATATATTCCCCCTCTCTAACTAACATATAGTAAAATGAACCTGATATAACGACATTTGGATATAACAAAAGAAATCAGAGGGTCCAGAGGATTTCGGATAAATGAGTTTCACTGTATACAGTAATGGCACTCTAATGACCGCTTATACAGTGATAGCTCTCTAATGACCGCTTATACAGTAATGGTTCTCTAATGATCGCTTATACAGTGATGACTTTCTAATGGCCGCTTATATGCAGTAATGGCTCTCTAATGACCTCTTATACAGTGATGGCTCTCTAATGACCGCTTATAAAGTGATGGCTCTCTAATTACCGCTGATACAGTAATGGCTCTCTAATGACCGCTTATACAGTGATGGTTCTCTAATGACCTATTATACAGTGATGGCTCTCTTATGACAGCTTATACAGTGATGGCTCTCTAGTGATCGCTTATATTTTGTAATGGCACCTAATGACCGCTTACAGTGAAGCTCACTTACAACGAACTTGGATTTAACGAACTATTGCATATAACAAAACAAAATTTATTCCCCCTCTCTAACTAACATATAGTAAAATGAACCTGATATAACGACATTTGGATATAACGAAAGAAATCAGAGGGTCCCGAGGATTTCGGATAAATGAGTTTCACTGTATACAGTAATGGCACTCTAATGACCGCTTATACAGTGATAGCTCTCTAATGACCGCTTATACAGTGACGGCTCTCTAATGACCGCTTATATGCAGAAATGGCTCTCTTATGACTGCTTATACAGTGATTGCTATCTAATAACCGCTTAAATACAGTAATGGCTCTGTAATGACGGCTTATGCAGTAATGGCTCTCTTATGACCGCTTATATAGTAATGGCTCTCTAATGCCAGCTTTTACAGTGATGGCTCTCTATTGACCGCTTATATGCAGTAATGGCTCTCTAATAACCGCTTATATGCTGTAATGGCTCTCTAATGACCGCTTATATGCAGTAATGGCTCTCTAAAGACCGCTTATATGCAGTAATGGCTCTCTAATGACAGCTTATACAGTGATGGCACTCTAATGACCGCTTATATGCTGTAACGGCACTCTAATGACCGCTTATATGCTGTAACGGCTCTCTAATTACCGCTTATACAGTGATGGCACTCTAATGACCGCTTATATGCTATAACGGCTCTCTAACCACCGCTTATACAGTGTTGGCTCTCTAATGACCGCTTATACAGTGTTGGCTCTCTAATGACCGCTTATACAGTGTTGGCTCTCTAATGACCGCTTATACAGTGATGGCTCTCTTATATGCAGTAATGATGACCCTCTAATGCGAAATAATTCTGGGTCTTAAAGTTATGTGGGAACTTAGTGCAGACGTTATTTAGAAAGCTCCAACAGGAGCCTTTTACATAAATTTCGTCCGGTATTATGCAAATACTGTTACAGACTACAGAATCATTCAGTCGTCGATTTAAATGGGTTTTACTGTTAATATTTATCGCGTGTTTAAGAACTGTAATGTCATTCAGGAAATCAGTACAGAACACGAGATAATTTGAGACTATTTACATACAAATATTTTATCTAATGGTACAGACGGTTGTTATAAATTACAATAAAATTGTAACTGACTTACAATGCAGTTACAAGATTGCCATAGAATAACAATAAAATCAAATAAATTACAACAAGCAAACAATGCGGAAACCGCATTAAAGCGGGATTTTTTGTTAACAATTTACCTAATGATTTGTTTTATTGATAAAGGTTTTTACGTCGCTTCGACACAGTTTCAGTTAATTCATGACATCAAACTATTTACAGGTGGAGGAAGCCATCTGCATACCAAATATGAATTGTCTAGCAGATATAGTTCAGAATTGATAACAAAATGTTAATGGCAGCCAAATTTTTTAAATAGTAACCTTGACTTTGACCTGATTTCAGGTATCTTTATGTCATCTGTAAGTCCTTACCAAAGCTGTCTGAATACCAAAGGTGAACTGCTTAGCGTCCGTGAATCAGAAGTTATAGCAAAATGCTACAGTTTGTTAAAAACAGCAAAGTTTTCGAAACAGTGGTCTTGACCGTGACCTGATTTCATGTATCCTTGTATCAAGTGAAAGGTTTTTACCCAAC
Source organism: Azorinus chamasolen (assembly GCA_963576725.1). Classification (NCBI taxonomy): domain Eukaryota; kingdom Metazoa; phylum Mollusca; class Bivalvia; order Cardiida; family Solecurtidae; genus Azorinus; species Azorinus chamasolen. The sequence continues at coordinate 51,196,380 of OY755252.1, forward strand.
CTATCCGCATACCAAATATGAATTGTCTAGCATATGTAGTTCAGAAGTTATAACGAAAGTTTAATTTAATGGCAGCCAAGTTTTCAAAATAGTGACCTTGACCCAATTTCTTGTATCCTTGCATCAACTGAAAGGCTTCCACCAAAGCTATCTCCATACCATATATGAATTGTCTAGCATGTGTGGTTCAGAAATAAGGACAAATGTTGAAGTTTTTCAATGATGGCTTGTAAAAATAGTGACATTGACCTTGACTTAATTTCAAATATCCTTATATCAAATGAAAGGCATTTACCTAAGCCATCTGCATACCAAAGATGAATTGTCTAGCGTTTGTAGTCCAGAAGTTATAACAATGTTAAAGCTTGTTACAACGGCACAGTTTTGAAAATAGTGACCTTGACCTGATTTCATGTAGCCTTGTATCAAGTGAAAGGCCTTCATCCAAGCTATCTGCATACCAAATATGAATTGGTAGCTTAAATGGAAAAGTAGTAAAGTCAAGCAGGCAAAGCCACATGCAAGACGCAACCACCACCAAAACACCGATAGACAGCATGACACACACACACACAACCACACACCCAAACGCACACGCACACACACACACACGAAATGAACACAGAAAACACCAAAAGACACACAAGAACCAGGGACAAACGTTCCACAACATGAACAAACCACAAGCACAAAGACGCAATGCAAACAAAAGGAAGGGTGACAAAGAGAGTACCGCCTTGGCACGGTCAGCAGCAAAAACACAACTGGGGGTTTAAACCGGTTTACGGACGTCCTAACCTCACACTTCTCTCAAAGTCACCCTAGCTTTACAAATATTGTAAATAAAGGTATCCCCGCTGGACTTACCCACAACATAGACGACGGTGAACACAGGACAACATGTAAAACATAGCATAATAACTGTGACAATACGTCAAATATGTACTCAATGACTTTGCTGAAGTCAGAGCACCTGCAGGTAAGCCGTTAAGGGCACGACAGGGAAAAAATAATACATGAGTCTGGTAAGCTCCTCCTGTATCCAAGTTTAAGAGTATACCATCATAGAGTACTACCCTCGGCCTGTCATCGCGCAAGCAAAGAGGGAAGCGTAGCTACCGACTGTAAAAGGGTCGATAACCAAACATGCAGTGTGTTGCAATATAATAGGATCATAACCTTTCTTTTTAAATTTTTTAATGCGTTTTATAAACAAATCATGAAAATGGATATGACCCCGAATTTTCCTAAGTTTGTAGATAACATCCCCATAAAATTCTGGTTGAGAAATGCCTTGTCGCAGTAACGTCCGTAGATTGCAATTATATTTACTAATGAGAGGTAAATTTCGATAATAAAATTTAGAAAAGGTTTTCCGAAGTTTGTGATATCTGTAACCTTGCTTAAGAAGTTTATCAGTTATAACTAAATTACGTCTGTTAAAATCTTCAAGCAAAGAACAGGCTCGGGCAAACCTAATAAGTTGAGAAATATAAACACCATAAGATGTAGAACGTGGCACATCCCCATCTAGAAAAGGATAATTAACAATTTTAAAATTAAAATCTTCTCTTTTATCGTATACTTTGGACGAAACTTTATCATTTGTAATTGAAAGATTCAAATCTAGAAATGAAGCATTAATTTCAGATTGATTAGCTTTTTTAAGTTTGTTTACGACGGCACGAGGAACCGCCCGCCCGCCCGGTTTTCGCCAAACTTATTATAAGCCGAGATTTTTTCGAAAAATCAGGCTAAAAATACAATAAAATTACAAAACCACAATAGAATTACAGTACAATCTGATGTAAGTACTGACGCAACAAAAGTTTGCAAAAAGTAATGCAGACTGATCTTTTGAGATCTTTCATCAGTATATACTATCGTCCGGCGTAAAGCTATATTCTGCCACATGGACCAAGTCTTAAAAGTCTATAGATTTAATGATCGCTTTTAAAAACTTAACTTGCAGAATATTTATGTCAAAACTAATGATATCACGAGAACCGTAGAATTAGATGCACATGTGTATTATTCTGTAATTAACAAGGTAGACCCTAACCAGATAACTTTTACAGGAGCGTCTGATCTAGATATACTCAGTAAAATCGTTAAAAGAGTATCTATGGAGCAAAGGTTTGTGACCCAGTTACTGAAATGAGCCTAAGCTTATCAAACTTCAATGGTTTCTTTATCTCACTTTAGAATTATACATGTCGACCTAGGAAAACGTGATTCAATGGCGAAATGTGTCTAATGTGGCCATCTAGTAAATATTAAATAACACGTGTTTATTTAACACGTTCCTCACATTGACGCCTCTGTAAAAGTCACTTTTTGAAACAACGGTGATGAATAGAGCATTTGCTCTACAATGGTTATAGGGGCCTCCGTGGCAGAGTGGTTATGGTCCTCGACTGACAATCGCTTAGCCTTCACCGCTGTAGGTTCTAATCCCGGTCTGGGCATTTGGATTTTTCAAGTCAGGAAGCCTTCCAGCTGGCTTGCGGTAGGTCGGTAGTTCAACTTGGATGTTCTTCTGTACACGAAACAATGCATTTTTTTCAGCGGCTAGCTGTCTATTTTCATTCCTGTTCTAGTTTTCAACCAATCAGGAACTATGTTAAATTGCAATTTGCATATGACCCACTAATATTTAGTAGTAAACTGTAATTTCATTAGTTAATACCTAGACTGGCACTACACATGACCAAACTAGATGTATAAAATCCGGACAGTCAGTTAATGTAATGAATTTCCTCGGGTCATTCTTACGACCTAGTAGTTTTTCAAAACACAATGCTTATGATAATTAGCTACTTCGCAAGCTGAGTTCCAAGTAATCGATCCATACTAATCTAACCACACTAAATGTAAGGCATTCTGTTATACAGACCTTTTCTATAAACTTCTCAGAGATCAGTCAAAACGCCATATAATACTAGAAGTCATATTTACGCTTATATTTAGCATGGAAGGCTGTCGGAAGTTCTGTTCTTAAAATATATTCTACAGGGAAATTCCCCCATATAAAAATAGACGTACACGATGAAGATAACCGAGGTCTTCGAAATGGCAAGCTCATATTTAAGCAATTATTTCACAATTCTCCAGCGAGTTAGAAGTCAAACAGACGGTTTCGTCAAACTACCGGTTCGTCAAACTGATATAACATAGTAAAATAAAAGCGGTTTCGTCAAACTGGGTACAGTATAAATTTGCGGCATTGTTCCCCTCCTCTATTGCGACCACGTATCCCTTTCCTTCATGAATATTCATGTAAGACAAAATGACGTCATGACTATTAACTGGATTAATTTGTTATAATAACACATGGTCACAGTATTTGGCCATGACAGAAACTGTAGAATCAGACCTATATAATTTCGTGAGCAAACTGGGTCTACTCTTTTTGCAAATGTGTAGGAAGGCATATTCATGGAGTAAAGGTTTAAAAGAATGTTTATTGATCGTATACGAAAGGTAGGTTACAGCTCATAAAGGAGCTTTCTGTTAAATACTTTCACATGATTGTTAAAATGCGGTGGTCGTAATTAGAGGGGTTTTTATGTATTACCGTTGACACGCCCCGTTCAACATATACGCTATCACCTGACCGTATTTAAAAGTTTCAATACACCTTTTAAGGCAAATCTACCTTTTGTGGGACTGTTTCATGATATATGGCCGGTTTGACCAGCCAAAACAGATCTGGGTCTACATAGCATAGGACCAGTGTACTCAATAGTGTACTATATATAAGTATACATACACACACACATATATATGTATATGTGTGTGTGTGTGTGTGTGTGTGTGTGTGTGTGTGTGTGTGTGTGTGTGTGTGTGTGTGTGTGTGTGTGTGTGTGTGTGTGTGTGTGTGTGTGTGTGTGTGTGTGTGTGTGTGTGTGTGTGTGTGTGTGTGTGTGTGTGTGTGTGTGTGTGTGTGTGTGTGTGTGTGTGTGTGTGTGTGTGTGTGTGTGTGTGTGTGTGTGTGTGTGTGTGTGTGTGTGTGTGTGTGTGTGTGTGTGTGTGTGTGTGTGTGTGTGTGTGTGTGTGTGTGTGTGTGTGTGTGTGTGTGTGTGTGTGTGTGTGTGTGTGTGTGTGTGTGTCATCCTTTCAAATAACAACAACAATAATAATATCTTCAGCATCTTCATCCAAAGACCTATAATATGTTACCATATGCATTTGCTTCATCATTCAAGATTTGAATTAAAAAGGTATAAATAAAATCTCTTTAATAATAGTATCGAAAACCATAAAATATACGTATGATAATTGATAAATTCTCACAGTTAAATAATTTTATTATCATTATTCACAAACAAACAATAATTATTTAAAAAAATACCAACAAACTGGTGCCACAATTTATACCAGTTCGAAACCAATTATCGTTCTTATCACGTCATGGTTATAATTGGTGAGCAGTATTACCAGTTTGACGAAACAACTACCAAACTTTAAAACTTTTATTATCAATTTGCTATCAATTTTGATACCACATTTGATAATAAAATCCAGTTTGACGAACCGGTAGTTTGACGAAACCACCATAATCCACTGGCAATAAACATAGGAAATAAAGAAGAGTGAGTGAGTGAGTGAGTTGGGTTTTACGTCCGACCAACAGTATTTCAGTTATTTGCAGACGGTACCCGCATGAGACAAGTTATAGTGCTGCCTCACTGGAATACTCCTGCCGCAGGTACATGGCAAGGGCACCCCACCCAGTCACATTATCCTGACACCGGGCCGACCAGTCCTAGAACTACACCTTTATTGTCGAGCGTAGACAAGGGAGCTTTAACGACCTTTGGTCTGTCGCGGCCGGGGATCGAACCCACGTCCTTCCGTACCGCAGGCGGACGCTCTACCACTGAGCCACGCGGCCGGAAATAAAGAAAAAAGGTTGTTTAATATATTAAAGTATTAATTACTATCCCCGAGCACAGCACCGATGCCCGGGGTTGTTGGCTCTCTGTGATATAAATCTACTTACTGAAGGTGATTGCTACGGTTCTATCACCTTGGATTTTGGATCGTAGAAGTAGGTTGAGATTGCTAACTTTATATTGTTTTAGAAATAGATTCGGTTAATGATGTCACTAATGATTATGCACACACGTCGATTAATGCGTTGATCTAGGCTAGATAAATGCCGTTCTTTAAGTAATTACAGACTCTGCACAAACAAAAACTAAATTCTATATGCTTTAAAGTGTATTCAATTTGTTATCTTCATATCAATATAAATATACGCGCTTCAAAAGATGAATTAATTCTTACGGGCAATTATTTATTCACAGTTCTCCGAACATGCTTCAGACATTTTCCGGTGGTCGTCCAAAGACATATTTGCAGTGCTGCTGTGGTTGATTTGCATTTGATGTACATTTTAGTAGTGATTTCCTATAAAAGTTACTTGCAAATGTTCAATAATTGTTTCTTCTACTCCACATTCACTGGATTTAAACAGCATCTCCTCCGAATTCACTAACAACAAGACACAACCATAAAGTATATTGAATGAAATAGTAGATCTGCCTCTTGTTTAAGTCATTTCTATTGCACGCCAGTCTGCTTGTATAATTATTTTATTATTATTATTTTATTATTATTATTATTATACCACATTTATATAGCGCTCTTTTCACACTGGATATGTGCGTTCAAAATCGCTTCGCATGGATGAAATCACTAACCGGAACGATCCGCATGATTATCTATCCAGACAATGAAAGATGTACAACATATATGAAATCGCTAGCCGGAAGGAACTACATGATTTTCCATCCGGTCAGTGAAGATTATGCAAAATATATACAAAAGACATGAAATCACTATCCGCAAGGAATAGCATAAACTGTATTAACACACTTGATACAGACAAGAAGTTGACTGAAAGCCTTGCGCATCAATATCACAAATTAGAATAATCTGTATTAACAAACTTGATACAGACAAGTTGACTGAAAGCCATGCTCATCGTTATCATAAATTAGAATAAATGGGCTGACTGAAAATCATTCCATTTATATGACTATTGGGTCAACTGTTAGCTTGATAGGTTGTCTGAAAGCCATTCCTATCCTTAGCTTAGTTGCCACTGTACATGGCAAATAATAATAACAAGCAATCATTAAAAATCTAGTTCCCTGTACTATAAAATCTCCAACTATTGAATTCAATATGGCAGAGATTTAATACGATTATTTTTTGGGTAAATTATGTCAATATTTGAATGCCACTGAATATCTTTTTTTTTAAAAAATATTTCCTGTTATTCAAATAACCAATTCAGTAGATTTAATCAAAGAGGTTGGGTCCAAAAATAGTCTATGAAGGAACGAGCTAAAGGCAGCTGACTGCTTAGTGCAGAACGCTATGGCGGAATGGGCTAAAGGCGGCCGACTGCTTAGTGCAGAACGCTATGATGGAATGGGCTAAAGGCAGCTGACTGCTTAGTGCAGAACGCTATGAAGGAATGGGCTAAATGCACCTGACTGCTTAGTGCAGAACGCTATGATGGAATGGGCTAAAGGCAGCTGACTGCATAGTGCAGAACGCTTTGATGGAATAGGCTAAAGGCAGCTGACTGCTTAGTGCAGAACGCTATGATGGAATGGGCTAAAGGCAGCTGACTGCTTAGTTCAGAACGCTATGATGGAATGGGCTAAAGGCAGTTTACTGCTTAGTGCAGAACGCTATGATGGAATGGGCTAGAGGCAGCTGACTGCTTAGTGCAGAACGCTATGATGGAATGGGCTAAATGCAGCTGACTGCTTAGTGCAGAACGCTATGATGGAATGGGCTAAAGGCAGCTGACTGCATAGTGCAGAACGCAAGTAATGCAGAACTCTGCTGTTGAAGTTTTCTGCATTACTTTCAACTTGCATCGTGCTACCCCCTGCATTTAACCCTTTACATCACCTCTGATAATTATTTGGTGAAATCCGTGTTTATGATTGGCTGCGTTCTGTCACGTGATCGAAGGCTAAAACTTATACACGGCCACTAGAAATTCAATACACTGTCAGTAACTACTGTCTGTTTCACCCAGTTCTGTCACTCGATTTGAATCGAGACCTTATTTTATTCCGCTACACAATGAAATTAAATATACATAATTCGATCAATCATTTTTTATGGACTCTCACCTTGAAATTCCCTCTAATCTAGGCTATAACAAGGAGGAAAACAACAAAAATACATTTTCTACATGCAAATTCAATGTAGACAGCAGATTCTTTGCAAATGGCCACAGAATGACGTTGTGCGCATGTACGTAAACAACCGTGGAGCGTACCGTTTTCCAACAGGGACGACAGGTTATAATTAATTGAAAACGTGAACAATGTAACAGATATTGGTCATTTTTAATACTTTGTGGTGTGTATAATGTAACATTGCAGCCATATTATCTTTTATTTTATATATACTCTTTATTTCCTCTTTTACAGAGATTTACAAGGTAAATCAAACATGAGAACATTAGAAACATACAAATAATATAATAGAAAACGATTAATGAGAATAAAAAATGTATGGCATACAACTCGTGTATCAGCGTAACATAGATCTAATACATCTAAATTCACATTTTCTTTTATAATCTGTCATAGTTTCAATGGTGTTTGTAAGTGCAAGCAGGGCAGACGCAGATCGGTAAGCATCAGCGACTGAGTCTTATCTAGGTCAGCACGGCTTGCAGTTGAAACCTGTTTCAAAAGGCTTTATAATATGAATATGCAAAGTCCGTTTCTTTACTGCAAACAGTTGCGGCAGATTGAGCATACCAGTGCACAAGGCAATGTTTTTCGTTTACCGTATATGCCCTGTAAGGAGGTTTGCCGAAACGAAATACAAAGTCCCCAAAAGGCATTACGTATTCTATATTAGAATTAAATACGCTTAATCATTTTAAAAATCAGAAAATGTTAGTTGAATAACTATTCAATTACGAAAAGAAACTTTTTTTCAAATTGAATAACGATACAACTAACATTCATACGATACAGCATACTGAAAACTGAATAATGATGCAACCAACATATACATGTATATAAACACAAAAACAACCCAACAAGCACTGACCTTCGGCAATCATATAAATCGCTTGCGCGGTAACCTCATTTAGAGGCTTGTTTTCTATACCTAGACACCATGGCTGCAACAAAAAGGAAGCTTTGTTTCAGAAATAACAGAAGGCCGCTACTATCAATAAAGCAATGGTGTAAGTAAAGTGTTGAACCTAGTAATGTAGCATAGAGCTGTTCCTCCGCTAAGAGTGGCAACTCTAGGCTGATACTAGCTAGAAAACGTGTACTCTCTCTTGAGTAGTGATTGCAAGATACAAAAAAAAGTCCAAACTAGATATTATGGCACACCAACATAACCTACTTAAAATGTAAACAAGACATACCTGTAACGGTGGTCTCGAGAAAAATAAAAATAAAAACCAATAAAAAATCTATACGCCCATCAAAGCATATGAAAAAACAAAACTACCCATTCCAAATATAAAACAATAAAAACAAAACAGATTCGAACCAAACTATTATAGCGGTCACCTGGACATTATACAGTGTTTATACCTGTAGTGTTTGTAAACATGGATAACAAAAGGTGTTCCATAAGATCTTATTTTACCTGTATCATCAAGTGTTTGTTTATATCATCCGATACTTCGTTGCAGAATGTGCATGTTTTTGGCACATACTGTATGTAAGTGGTAAGCTGTGCAATAACATATTTACTAGTCAAACTGACTCCAGGCAGTGGACATTTCCATAAAAAGTATGCTGAAGACGTGTCGGGATGAAGTTGCAAGAAACGATCAAAGTCCTGGCTGTGACGCATATTGAAATTTGAAATTGCTTCATGATACGCAAATACTGATACGCAAATACTGCACGTTTAGAAACTTTTTTTCCACACAGATTGGAAGGGAAAGTGGACGTAAGTAAATACCTATCTAGATAGCAAGTAAGGTCATACTTTTGTAAAGTACTATATACGTCAGCAACGAAGCCGCATTGGTTCTTAAACTCCCTTAAAACAAACAAATTGAGTCTAAAACTAAAGATATGTTTGCATAATAGATTTGACGGCATTTCGCATAGCTTACGCAAGAATGACAGTTTGCGCAAGTCAATTTCAGCGGTTATTGGTACCCAACTTAACATTGAGTAAGCCATGTCAGTTCTAGTTCTTACAGGCAACTTCTGAATAGACTTCGCAAATATCTTCTTAGTTTTCTCAAATAAATCAACATCAGTCTAGAGACGACCATAATTCACTCCCATATAACATTGTCGGTACAGTGACTTTCTGAACTAAATCAGCTAAGACAAGAAGATTAACTTCTTGCCGAAACGGATCAATTCCCTGTATTCCTACTGTATGTGTATATGAGTATTAATTGCTTTGCTTTCCGTAGGTGTTTTGGTGATGGTGGCGTTTTGTGTGTGTTTTTTCCTGCTTGACTTTACTACCTTTTCAATTATACAGCAACACATGTTGTGTCCTACAACATATATTATAACTGGACAGTGGTCTTGTTCTCCCTCGCTAATGGTTACTGACGTACCATCCACAGCTAATGGCTGGTTCTGGTCATCATCTATAACAAACGACAATAAATAGTATACACTTCGTGCAAGTGTGAAAATCCCAACCCTACAAAGAGAGGTAGATACATACATTCTAAGGAAAGTGTATTAAAAATTTGATACATAACTATTCACGCCTTGTCAAAAAATAACGTTTTTACTCAGTAAGCAAGGGGTGGTTCTGGTTATCGTCGATAACAAACGACAATAAATAGTATAAACTTCGTGCAAGTGTGAAAATCCAAACCCTACAAAGAGAGGTAGATAACACACAAAGTACATCAATTGCAGGCATACATTCTGAGGTACTGGCATACATTTTACGGTAAAAGTACAAAAATGAGTCATGCAGGAAACACCACATACAGAACAAACAGTCGCCCGAACAGCAACACAAGGAAACAGCAAATGTTCATAACTATAAAAACATATAAAGAGACGCACAAAGACAAAACAAACATACAATAGGGGGAAGATGGAAGTACCGCCTTGGAACGGTCAGTGACAAAAGTCACTGGGGGGGTTAAACCGGTTTATGGGCGCGCAACCTCACACTTATTCCATCCCCACCCTAAAAGACAAACAGTGTAAATAAACGTATCCCCTCTCCGACCATTTACAACAACCGCGATGGCAAATACAGTGGTAAAGTGCATGTATAACGAAAACATTTAAGCGAACAAACTGTATCCACCCATCGCTAGTGTACTCAATGATTGAGCTGCAAACAGAGTAGCTGTAGAAAAGTAATAAAGGGTACGACAAAAACGAAATAGTACAGATATCCGACGTTCTCCTTCCGTTTCTGGATTTAAGAGGTCGCCTTCATAGAGTACTAAACCTTTCTTGTCGGTGTACATGCAAAGAGGCCAGCGTGATTGCCAACTGTAAAGGGTTGACAACCAAACATGCAGTATGTTGTATTACTATAGGATCATATCCCTTTTTAATGAATTTTTTAACATATTTGATGAACAAAGTGAAAAAATGGGTATGTCCAATAAATTTACGAAGTTTGTAAATCACATCACCATAAAATTCAGGATGTGAAATACCGTGTCGCAGAAGCGCCTTGAGATTACATTGGTACTTTCCAATAAGCGATCGATTTCGATAGTAAAATTTAGAGAAGGCTTTTCTTAGTTTATGGTATCTATATCCTTGCTTTAGCAGTTTTTCAGTTAAAATGAGATTTCGACTGTTAAAATCGTCAATAGATGAACAAGCTCTAGCAAAACGAATAAGTTGAGATACTCGTATATAAACCCCGTAAGATGGAGCACGGGGGAACATCCCCGTCAAGAAGAGGAAAATTTACAATATTAAAATCAAAATATTGTGTTTAAAACATGGCGAGGGACTTTTCTCGCTTGGTTATGACATATTTGATGTTTTAACTCAGGAAGCAATGCTCAAAGCCTTATACTACAGCCACAAATGTTGTGTCCTACAACATATATTATAAAGAAACCTACCTTGTGTTACTGTTGCTGAAAATTCAGGATAATCGTTTGGATATTCAGTCAAACATCGTTTTGAAGGTTCCTACCTAACTGGACAGTGGTCTTGTTCTCCCTCGCTAATGGTTACTGACGTACCATCCACAGCTAATGGCTGGTTCTGGTCATCATCTATAACAAACGACAATAAATAGTATAAACTTCGTGCAAGTGTGAAAATCCCAACCCTACAAAGAGAGGTAGATTCATACATTCTAAGGAAAGTTTATTCAAAATTTGATACATAACTATTCACGCCTTGTGAAAAAAATAAGGTTTTTACTCAGTAAGCAAGGGGTGGTTCTGGCTATCGTCGATAACAAACGACAATAAATATTATAAACTTCATGCAAGTGTGAAAATCCCAACCCTACAAAGAGAGGTAGATAACACACAAAGTACATCAATTGCAGGCATACATTCTGAGGCACTGGCATACATTCTAAGGAAAGTGTGTTTAAAACTTGATACATAACTTTTCACTCCTTGTGAAAAAAATAAGGTTTTTACTAAGTAAGCAAGAGGTGTTTCTGGTTATCGGCTATAACAAACGACAATAAACTTCGTGCAAGTGAAAATCCCAACAATACAAAGAGAGGTAGGTAATACACAAAGTACATCAATTGCAGGCATACATTCTGAGGTACTGGCATATATTCTAATACCCCGGGGCCAGAAAGGGTTACCGTGCACCCCCCGTCTGACTTTTTTTCATGGGTACCAGGGTGTTTAGTAGGGTCTGCTGAATGGAAATCAAAATTGTACCCATGAAAAAACTCATTCCTGCTATGGGTTTTTCCACCGTTTCCATGGCAACCAGTGGTCTTGACAACGGCAGTGAGTAAAGGCTATAATGTAGTATATCTATGCTATTCGGGACACTAGGAGTTTGAAACTGGTGCCAAACTAAAGGTAAGACATTGGTCTTTAATCAAGAATATGGTTTTGTTAATTACCTCATTTGCATAATCATGAAATATTAATGAGAAACCCGAAAAATGATGGAAAAAAGACTAGATGATGGTGAAAACTAGATCTGAAATCACATGTGATGGTCCAAATACACCCAAATATGTTTTTATACATAAAACATCCCCAAGGAGTGTATTATTTAAAACAAAATCGTGTCTCTATGGCTTATTTGCATTTTTATTGCGTTTTTGGGTATCCATAGCAGAGCTACGTCCGGGTAGCGTAGGTGTATACAGAAGATAGCATTATATTAAGGCCTTCGAGAGCTGGTAGCTAACAATATCAACTTGTTACCAAACATAAAAATGAATACACTGGTATTTGATTTTAAATGTATTGTAGTTAATAAAAGTACAAAAATGAGTCATGCAGGAAATACCACATACAGAACAAACACTCGCCCGAACAGCAACACAAGGAAACAGCAAATATACATGGGTAGAAAAAACAACAAGAGACGCACAAAGACAAAACAAACATACAATAGGGGGAAGATGGAAGTACCGCCTTGGAACGGTCAGTGACAAAAGTCACCGGGGGTTTAAACCGGTTTATGGGCGCCCAACCTCACCCTTATTCCATCCCCATCCTAAAAGACAAACAGTGTAAATAAACGTATCCCCTCTCCGACTAATCTACAACAACCGCGACAGCAAATACAGTGGTAAAGTGCATGTATAACAAAAAAACATTTAATTGAACATACTGTATCCACCTATCGCTAGTGTACTCAATGATTGAGCTGCAAACAGAGTAACTGTAGAAAAGTAATAAAGGGTACGACAAAAATGAAATAGTACAGATATCCGACGTTCTCCTTCCATTTCTGGATTTAAGAGGTCGCCTTCATAGAGTATTAAACCTTTCTTGTCGGCGTACATGCAAAGAGGCCATTAGCATATTCGTGAATATTAATGAGAACCCCCTAAAATTAGAGAAAAAGACAGGGAAATGGTGAAAAATGAACTGAAATCACATGTAATGCTCCAAATCGATAGAGATATGTTCTTATACATAAAACCATCTCATTGAGAGTAATCTAACTGATGCTGTGTAAAAACGCGTCACTATGGGTCATCTGCATTTTAGAGTTTCCATAGCAAATGTACGCCCGGACAGCGTCAACGCATATAGAAGGTAAAAACGTTATATCACAGGACCTTGGGCAGCTGGGAGCTAACATTATCAACATGTTACCAAATATAATTTTAAGAAATACAATGGTCTTTGATTTAGAATATCATGTTGTTAATCAGTTCATTAGCATATTCATGAATATTAATGAAAAAGAAAATTATCAAAAAATGTAGAAATGAAATTCTTTACGATCTGTTATGCTCCAAGTACACCAAAACAAGTAAAAGAAGTAAGAGATACATTAAAATATTTTTAACAATTTTTAAGTTATGATTTAGCTGGTATTATATTAAAAGATGATGTCTTTATCCGGTATTTGCTTTTTCGTATGTGGGTGCGAGTGTGAACCCTTCTGGTATGAAAACAAATTAACCATTAAAATGCAAATAACAGACTGTTTCAAATTCCAAGAATACTATGGAAATTTAAACCACGTTCAAATAAAAAACTTGAAGGATTAAGATTTATCTAAATCGTTATGCTTACTTGCTTATTTATAAATAATGATTTGTGTATCACTAACGGTCATGAAATGATTTGAAATGATTTAGCCTGTATTATGACTTGACCAAAGAACAAAATATTGAATCAAAAATTTAGATATTTTAACTAAACTAATATTACCATGGGTAGGCTTGTGTCTCGGCTCATATGAATTGTATACATATTTCGTTTACGTTATTCTCATCGGTACATCACAGTTATTGTGATTGAAAAAATATATTCTCAGTGTTGTTATACCTTCTGATCCTTCGAGATCATGAATTTCAGTGCTTCTTGTTCTGAAAATTGAATACCGCTTAAGCCGGTGCTAGGGGACGTGAGCAGTGTTGCACTTTCAATTACTGTTCATGAACAGACTCAATAAAACCGAGTCTGCAATTTTCTCTTTTTGTGTTGCAATTTTTGCTCTCGGGGGATCACCTCCCTTCAGAATTTATAATCTTCACAACAGCAGGTGTTAAGTGCTTGTGTGGCGGCCGTAAAACGTCGCCCCGTACTTCATTCTCAGTGTTGTTATACCTTCTGATCCTTCGAGATCATGAATTTCAGTACTTCTTGTTCTGAAAATTGAATACCGCTTAAGCCGGTGCTTGGGGGCGTAAGCAGTGTTGCACTTTCAATTACTGTTCATGAACAGACTCAATAAAACCGAGTCTGCAATTTTCTCTTTTTGTGTTGCAATTTTTGCTCTCGGGGGATCACCTCCCTTCAGAATTTATTATATCAAAAGTATCAACTTTTGAGGAGATGCAATTAAACGAGGTCTGTAAAGTGGAATTAGAGTAGACAGTAACAGAGAGAAATCATGGCTTAGTGTTGTTTAACTGGTGACATACAATTAACTTTGAACTAATCGAAGCATGTATTATTCGACATATTTACAAATCATTATATCATTGTCGCCTTAGTATATGTACAAAACATTATGTCCCTGAATACTGTAAAGAATGTCTCAACCGGTTTACAGAAAAAGACATTTCTGTGTGATACACAAATTCATCACCATATCTGTATGCATTATAATACAAATATTCTGAAAATGGGTGATCCTTCGAAAGCAAAAGTAGAAATGCAAAAAGAGAAAATTGCAGACTCGGTTTTATTGAGTCTGTTCATGAGTAGTAATTAAAAGTATAACACTACTCACGCCCCCTAGCACCGGTTTAAGCAGTATTCAATTTTCAAAATTAATAACATCAAAACTAATGTTCCCGAAGGACCAGAAAATATAACAACACTGAGAATGAAGTACGGGGCGACTTTTTACAGCCGCCACACAAGCACTTAACACCTGCAAGTTTAGTCCCAATGATAACCAGTGTCCTCAAAGATCTTCCCTATGTGCCTCAAATTACAGAATGTCTACCATGACTTGTGGAGGCAAGTAATCGCAGACTCATAATGGAATGGTCCAAGATCCACATTGACATGGCTCCAGTCATGTGCTTCTGAGGCTGGGGGTATTACTGGATAGGCTATATGTGAGCTCGTCCAAATTCGCACCTGACTGATGACCCATTAAATGTGTCGGACTAAGCAAATCTACGTGGTGGCAAAGATCCCATGTCAATGTTATGCAAATTATTAATTGACTTATCTTCGCGCGTCTCCTTAGCAGCAGTTTCAATTGTGGATGTGAACGAGTCTTATTCACCAATTAGATCAGCTTAAACATCCCAAGTTTACAAGACTTACTAGTGGAGTTACGAATCTCGGTCTCTTTCCAGGAGTGGTTATTTAGTGATACATACCCTTTTTCCATAAATGTACTTGTAGACTCACAGTAGGCATCAAGACCCAACATAGCATCCCCACATTAGAAGCTGTCAGTGTAATCAAACAGTATGAAAATGTTGTTGGCTAGCGTTTTTACTTGAACAGTCGTGCAGTCTTGTTCTCTGGCTAAAACCTGATATCAGTTTCTTCTTGTGCCGACTTCAAAAGTTTTACTTAATGCTTTACAAATTACTTGTGTGGTGTGTTGGTATAGTGGTAACGCACTTGACTGCCGGTCCGGAGGTCCGGGGTTCAAATCCCTGTCCCTCCCGGAAATTTCAGAGACGCTTTCCAGTGTCTCCCACCCGCACCTCCTCTCCACTCGGGGATTAAAGTGGGTACCTGTGAGGGTCACTAGCCGGTTCTGCGGCTGCATGATTGCACCATATGTTAGCAATGCTCAATATTGTAGGCGAATGACTCAATGACCAGGGGAGTACATGTACAGTCAAATGAGCGGTCTTTTGGACTGAACGTAGACTATAATTAGGTACTTTACTTCCTGTGTTTTATTTTGAACACGTTGCCTCATGTTGTCATCGTTCATCAAAAAACCTTCCAGTCAGCAGATTTCTTTGTATCCTCCCCTTTCACTAGCAGCTTTTCTGAACCCCCATTTCCTCATTCTCGCCATATGTTTTTAGTTTTCCTGATACATATCTTACATGAATACTTTCAGGCGTCATGTTGAAAAGTCTTTCAGGTATTTGTTTGAAGATGCCTGGAATGTCTCGCATTGAATGAAATAAAGCATTCCTGACTTCTTTTACAATGTGTTTCTCATCTTGTGTTAGTGCATTTGTCATGTCTACCTCTTCTATTAGGTATTCAGCTCCTTTGACATATAGAATTGTGCTTAACAGCCTCCAGCATTACCCGACACTGGTGCTTCATGAGATCCCCAAGATCGATATCCACATATGACCCTTATGACTGATTTAGTAATTGCACTCAACTATGTCCGTGCTGCCAATATACTAACACCGAACCTGCCATTGTCTTGACAAATCAGTCTTTAACAACTCGATGAACCGTGCGTGGGTTTCCAGCCTGTTGTTTATAAAAGCTTCTTTAGCGACTTTATCTCTTACATCTGCCCTGAGAAGGTCATCTTCATTTTGAACAGATTCTTGGACACACAATACAAACGATATTGAGCGTGAGATTGGCATCTATCATTGCCGCCTTGTAGAAAGTTTGTTGCGTTGATTAACGCCCATTACAACTTTACGCCCATTACAACTTTAGGGTGGGGATGGATTGAGTGTGAGGTTGGGCGCCTATAAACCGGTTTAACCCCCCCAGTGACTTTTGTCACTGACCGTTCCAAGGCGGTACTTCCAGCTTCCCCCTATTGTATGTTTGTTTTGTCTTCGTGCGTCTCTTGATGTTTTTATAGTTACATGTATGTACATTTGCCGTTTCCTTGTGTTGCTGTTCGGGCGACTGTTTGTTCTGTATGTGGTGTTTCCTGCATGACTCATTTTTGTATTTTTAGGCTAATTTGACACCCCAGAAAGAGGTGAGCGGATACATAGAACACTGGGTGCGATGCCCTACTACTTTCTCTGGTTCCATAATGGATTGAGGATGAATTGTGGAAGCATTCTGGAGAAGGCTCTTGAAGCAGATGAAGAATATGAAGAAGTGGATGGGGGCTCTTTGAAGATTATTATTCGATCTAAACTTACATTACGATTAATACAGATGTGATGATAGTTAAATATATCACAAAGAAATTTCTATTGCTTAAACCCGTAGAAACATTCTTAACATTGAGGAGCATTATGGAAATGAGGGATGGGTTTTCCGTTTCTTGTGTTATCATCAGTATTTATTGAATTTGACATGATAATGTTTCATGCATTTTTTGCCATGTATCTTATTTTAGTAATGTGAAATGTATTGTTTCTAAAAATCTAGCTATGCATCTACAGTATGCACTGACAACGTTTTGTACATGTGCTGAAAACAACAATGATATAATGGTTTGTAAATACATGTATGCTTTTGTTTGTAAATACATGTATGCGTCAAAAGCATTAGCCTCGATAAGTCTAATGCCACTTGTATGTTACGAAATACAACATTTAAAAAGCCTTGTTTCATTTCTACTTTACAAATCATGTTATACTACTTTTAGATGTCCTCATCAATACTGGTAATTTACACGTCATTACAAAGGCCGAGACATCAGCCTACACATACTCCGTTTAGTTTACTTAATAAGTTTAAAATCTGGAGTCAATTATCTTAATATTTGCTTAAGTCAGACACTGGGTAAATCATTTCACGTTTTTTGTGATACCCTACTCATTTTTATGAATATAAAAGTAAGCAGATTATAAAGTTTCATATCACACTTGGAAATTGAAACGCTATTTGTACTTTAACTGTTCATTTTCATACCAGAAAGGTGTACAATCATGCCCGTATAAAGAAAATAACGAATACAGACACCATCGTTTGATATAAAACCATAATTAAATCATAATTAATTTGAAAGCGGTTGAATTATTTTGGTATACTTTGACCAAATCGGATGGTTTAAAATTCGTTCTACCATTTTTAGATAATGTCCATTCTTTTTGTTTGATTTAAACTTTAATATTCATGAATATGCTAATGAACTGATTAACAACATGATATTCTTAATCAAAGACCATTGTCTTTCTTATAATTATAGTTGGTAACATGTTGATAATGTTAGCTCCCAGCTGCCCAAGGCTCTGTGTTATAATGTTTTACCTTCTCTATGCGCTGACGCTGTCCGGACGTACATTTGCTATGGGAACTCTAAAATGCAGATGCCCCATAGAGACACGTTTTCACACAGCATCAGCTAGATTACTCTCAATGAGATGGTTTTATGTATGAGAAAATATCTCTATGCATTTGGAGCATTACAGGTGATTTCAGTTCATTTTTCACCATTTCCCTGTCTTTTGCTCTAATTTTAGGGGGTTCTCATTAATATTCATGAATATGCTAATGAACTTATTAACTACATTACATTTAAAATCAAATACCAGTGTATTCATTTTATGTTTGGTAACAAGTTGATATTGTTAGCTACCAGCTCTCGAAGGCATTGAGATATAATGCTATCTTCTCTATGCGCTTACGCTACCCGGACGTAGCTCGGCTATGGATACTCAAAAACGCAATAAAAATGCAAATAAGCCATAGAGACACGATTTTGTTTTAAATAATACACTCCTTGGGGATGTTTTATGTATTAAAACATATTTGGGTGTATTTGGACCATCACAGGTGATTTCAGATCTAGTTTTCACCATCTTCTAGTCTTTTTTCCATCATTTTTCGGGTTTCTCATTAATATTCATGATTATGCAAATGAGGTAATTAACAAAAACATATTCTTAATTAAAGACCAATGTCTTACCTTTAGTTTGGCACTCTTACTACATTATAGCCTTTACCCACCGTCGTTGTCAAGACCACTGGTTGCCATGGAAACGGTAGAAAAACCAATAGCAGGAATAAGTTTTTTCATGGGTACAATTTTGATTTCCATTCAGCAGACCCTACCAAACACCCTGGTATCCATGACAAAAGTCAGACGGGGGTGCACGGTAACCCTTTCTGGCCCCCGGGTAAAAGGAAAGTGTTTTTAAAACTTGGCAAGGAACTTTTCTGAAAAATCACAACCCTACAAAGAGGGGAAAGTTACACATAAAGACAATGCCCACTGCCAGAAGCAATTTCATGCAAAAACTAAATTCAGTCTTTTCCATGAATTGTTGTCCTTTTGTTAATGTAAAGCGATATTTGTAAAAGTAATATTTTCAAGAAATTTACAATGGCTAATTAAAGAACTTTATACATTTTTGTGATTCAGACAAGAATATTTAAAATCTTAGGTTAAGCTCTCAACAGAAAAAGTGTAAAATAACAAATGGTAATAACTCCAAATTGTTTTCCTATAAAACCAGAGTGCATATGCATTACACTTCTCATCAATGAAAGGGCCTAAACTGTGAAGTCCCTGTATCAATTTGAGTGGTCATCTGAGGGTAACTTTTGACCCAAAACAAGAGAAATAATTGGCTGCTTTGTATCCGTAACCATATATACCCTAGAGGAAGTTATATTCCAAATATGAGCTTCATAGCAAACGTAGTTCTTTAGATATAGTGTATATAGTAACGCAAGGTTTGACGTCGTTACCGGAAAAGCAATACCTTAGTCTCGCTTTCGCTCCTTCGTCGCGGCGAGACAAAAACTATGGTGCAGGAAATCTAGAGCGAGACATGTTCAATGCTACAGACTGCTGCATTGAACTACTCCAGGGTGGGGAAGAGGGCAACGATAAGGGGGGGGGGGGGGGGGTCCAATGATATACTGTATGAGGGAAAATGAAAAACTTGTAATAGTCAGTGGTTGCTGTAATTAACCTATAATTCCAGGTGTGGCCACAACGAGCAAGTCGGGTTATTGGGGTCAGATGACATTGATGGGAATAGCAACTAGTATATAATGAATCTTATAGAAGGGCGATAGCCTAGAGTCAATACCCCTAAGGTCCAGACAACAGAGTTTGAGGGAATGTAACATGTGTTACACTGGAGGTGCATAAAAACATGTTCATAAACACACAATAACAAAATACATCAATATGCCTCTTCTGTTCCTATCAGCTAATAAATTCTGAAAGGAGGTGATCCCCCGAGAGCACAAATTGCAACACAAAAAGAGAAAATTGCAGACTCGGTATATTATGCTAGACGCAAGTAAAACCCTTTATATGATATTGCCACAAGCTGCAATAAATTAGATAATTACCCTAAAAATTCCAAGTGCATAGTCCAGTGACAATGTTTGCAATTTATCGCTCGGGACAGTAATAAATAATGGCTAGAAAATCAATTCATAAACGCACAATATTAAAAAACAAACAACAAAATGAACTCTCCAATAACTCTCAAACAAACATTACCAGGCTGTCTGAACAGTACAGGTTTAACATCTTTCTAGAAGAGCAAATTATGAGAAATTTGTTGTTTTTTAAATCAGAAACATACAATGTAGCTGTTGTAAATTTCCGGGAACATGACACTTTTTTCGATAAAACCCTCTCTGAAAATGACCTATTCATATATGTCAAAGACGAATGACATACATTATGATTGAAGTCTCATTTACAATGTATACAGACTATGATGTTAGAAAGGAATATTTGCTATGATATTAATATTTGGATGGATGGATGGATGGATGGACGGACGGACAGACCATATTAATAATCCAGGTACAGTTGTCAAAATATTCCTAACAATTGGAGGTACTATTTTCCCTACAACTAATAAAAATACTACAAAAAGCTATTAATACTAACATAAAAAGGGGGTTTTATTCAATAAAGAGAATGTAATTGAACAAAATAGGTATCTGTCAAATAAAAAGAAATAAAAAACAAAGAGCATTACAATGCAGAGCACAAGAATCAAAGTCACATGACATTTAACCACTAAGAGAATGTGTTACATCCAACTTGAATCAGCTATCTGAAACATGCAATCTGCACATTATGTTGATGTGATGAACAATTGTGCCAAGTTATTTCAAAATAATTCAAGCAGATCAAAAGTTAGAGAGTGAACACAGTGTAAGTTGTATGACATATGCCCCTTAAATACGACCTTGACCTCTTAGCAAGCCATCTAAACATTTGTGTAGAGTTGTAAATCCTTTATGTGCTTTGAGTTACAGAGAAGATAATTGACTAAGCACAGTTGGAACATGAGTTCTGCATATTTCCTTGGTGAGTTTAACATTAATATAATAATTAATGGAAATCTATCAAGTGGTTCAAAAGATATTGACACTACACGATTTGCTATGGACAAGACAATGAATTGAGATTAAACAAACAGATGCACGATGTATCAGTCTCATTAAAATCATATCTTAATGCACTCCACTACGTTTCGCTAGAAGGATCTGAGCACATTTTGTACTGGGTCGCCTCAAATTGACCTTTGATTAGCCAATCCAAGGAAAAAACCTAAAGGAAACGGATATCAAATCATATAAATAAGTTGCTTTATATCATGGGCGCCGTAAGCCATGGCGATGAGCTGTCAATCTTGTTTCGGTTGGTCAGGGCTCACGCTGTTTGTCGCCATGGTCGCCATTTGCTATACTTTTATAAAAGTTGGCAAATATTTTTTTCATTTTGGTTAAAAAAAACTGGCGATTATTTAATAAGTATCCGCTATAAATTGTACGTAATTGACCCGCCGCGCTCATAATATTATAGCGAGGTGTGAAAATCGATAAAGAAGGAAGTGACAAACGATAATAGTTGAAGTGAAACGTGTCAATTAATTATGCTGGCTGGTATTGTCCGAGGCGTGGATTGTTGATTTGACAATTTTGAACAAACAAATGTGCATCGGTACTTTAAAAGCAATGCCGAATATCTTTATTATATTGCTGTTTACATGTAATTATGACTAATTAGCTTCTGTTTTTGTCTTCATGTTGAGCTTACCATAACACTACTGTTCTGTTGATTGCTACATTGCTTTCAATTATTGTGACCCTTTTCAAAATACGATAGATTCTTGTAGAGTAACAACAAGAGGATGATGATGGCCCTTTATCACTCCCCTGAGTATAATGAACCCAACAGATTACATCTGGGTTTTGCCCAAACGTTCATGCATTTGTATATAGTCTGTCGAAGTTTGATTGAAATCCACAGAAATTTGTAGGCACTAGAGGTTATCGTCAGGAAATCATTCTGCTCGGATGGATGGACAACTGGATGCATGGATACATTTTGGCGCAGGGTTTCACATAATACGTTCCTTTAAGACGGGCATATAAAAAGGAAAACATATATAATACAAATGTTACTAGATTGTAAACACACTGCCCTCTAGTGTGTTCACAAGGTTTTTCTATGATCTAAACCTAGTGACATATTTTTTGACCCCACATGACCCATTTTCACACCTGATCTAGATTTTGTCATCAACAATATTTGGGAGCAAGTTTGAAACATTTTGAATTCAAACTGTGGCCTCTAATGCGTTCACAAGATTTTTCTAGGATTTAATCTAGTGACCTACTCTTTGACCCCACATTACCCATGTTCAAACTTGACCTAGATTTTGTAAAGAACAACATTTCGAACAAGTTTGATGAAGATTGACCATAAATTGTGGCTTCTAGTGTGTTCACAAGGTTTAACTAGAATTTGACCTAGTGGCCTACCTTTTTCGAACTTGACCTAGATTTTGTCAAGAAAAACATTTGGAGTAAGTTCGATGAAGATAGACCAAAAAGTGTGGCCTCTAGTGTGTTCTCAAGGTTTTTCAAGGATTTGACCTAGGTACCTACTTTTTAATCCAACATGATCCATGTTCCAACTTGACCTAGATTTTGTCAAGAACAACATTTCCAACAAGTTTGATGAAGATTGGCCATAAATTGTGGCCTTTTGTATGTTCACAAAGTTTAACTAGAATTTGACCTAATGACCTATTTTTTGGCCCCACATGACCCTTTTTCGAATTTGACCTAGATTTTGTCAAGAACAACATTTGGAGCAAGTTTGGTGAAGAAAGGCCAAGAATTGTGGCCTCTGGTGTGTTCACAAGGTTTTTCTAGTAAGATTTGACCAAGTCACCTACTTTTTGACCCCACATGACCCATGTTTGAACTTGACCTAGATTTTGCCAAGAGCAACATTTGGATCAAGTTTGATGACGTTTGGCCATAAATTGCGGCCTCTGGTGTGTTCACAAGGTTTTTCTAGGATTTGATCTAGTGACCTTCTTTTTAACCCTACATGACCAGCTTTCGAACTTGACCTATATTTTGCCAAGAACAACATTTAAAGCAAGTTTGCTGAAAATTGGCCAAACATTGTTGCTTCTAGAGTGTTCACAAAGTTTTTTCTATGATTTGACCTAGTGACCTACTTTTTAACCCTACATGACCCACTTTCAAACTTGACCTAGATTTTGTCAGGAATAACATCTGGAGAAAGTTTGATGAAGTTTGGCTAAAACGTGTTGCCTCTAAAGTGTTCAAAAGGTTTTTCTATGGTTTGACTTAGTGACTTACGTTTTGACCGCACATGACTCAGTTTCGAACTTGACCTAGATTTTGTCAAGAACAACATCTGGAACAAGTTTGATGAAGTTTGGCAAAACAAGTGTGGCCTCTAGAGTGTGCACATGGAAAAGTTTACGGACGACGCACGACGGACGACGCACGCCGACGTCAGACACAGCACTGTCACAATAGCTCACTATGAGCACTTCGTGCTCAGGTGAGCTAGAAACAACCGAAAATATTGGTGAAATTTAATGATCGCCGGGTAAATACTAACGGACAATATATAAATTCTTAGAAAAAAATGCTCAAACTATAATACGTCCCTTTAGTGGACATGTTAAGTGCAAAAATATGGTGTTTGACTTCAAATTATGATGCAAAGGTCCTGTTTGGTATACATACTCCTTAGGGCCATTGGAAATGAATTATCCAAAGACACAACCTCTATATCAAAATTCAAGATGGCTGCCGTCTTTCCATCTTGGAAAACAATACCGACATGCAGTTTAGGCATAAGTATGGCACATGTTTTCCGGCTAATTTAAGGTCACTGAACCCATTTCTGCTTGTATTTTTGTATAAAAGTAAGTAGATAGTATAATATCTGGGAAATATAGTAAAAATATTGTAGTTGCCCTGTCTGTCTGTCTGTCTGTTTGTCTGTTTGAGGACAACTTTAACATTGGTTATAATATTTCAGCCAGTACAGATAGAGACTTGATATTTGGCATATGTATCTCATAAAGCCTCACATTTTGAGGGGTGACATCTCAAGGCCAAGGTCATCCTTCAAGGTCAAAGGTCAAATATATAGGTCAAATCACCGACTGTAACGTTGGCCATACATTTTGAAACAGTAGAGATAGAGACTTGATATTTGGCATGCATGTGTATCTCATGAAGCTACACGTTCTGAGGGGTGACATGTCAAGGTCAAGGTTATTCTTCAGGGTCAAAGGTAAATCGGTCGTAGGCATAGGGTTTCAGAAACACATCTTGTTTTCTCCAAAATTTTACTCCAAACGAACAGAGCAATCAAACTCAAATTTGTTGTCTTACATAAAGGGACACATGTCCTTAATATTTTGATTAATATTAATCTGATACAGCCAATAGCACTACGGTCATGCCATGTGAATCGTTATGTCATTTTTGGTATTCCTAGAAGTGAATAAAACCATTGCGCCATACATACAAGCTGAAAAATAAAGGCACTTAACTGGTTTCAAATTTTGATTAAAGTACATGTACATGTATTTGTTAACCCTTTTCTACTGTCTTTCAACAAAACACATGACGTAACACACCATGTGGAATGACCACACAGTAATAGTACTTATTCTTTCACTAGTTTCTGAACCTATTCATTGTCTTCAAATACTAAAGTTTAGGCTAATCAATAATACTCTCCTTTAACCCCATACCCCATAAAAGTCATATTTTGCGCCAGATGAAAACCAGCGTTACATATTAAAGCGACTTTAAAGTCAGTGCTCTTTATTCTCTCTACCAAAACTCCGGCCATCGCAATTCATAAAAGACGAAGCCGTTTGATTTAGGTCTTTATCTGCAAAAACACTTAACCTCAATCATATAGCCAACTTATGGTAAGTAGACATTGCAGGCTGTTTGCTGATAGTATATCTATACTACATGACATTCACAAGTGTACTCTAAATGGTGTTATCGAGCTACTTTCAGTTTTGACGATAACACCCCCCTGCCCCCCCCCCCCCCCCCACCCCTTGTTCCCGGCAGACTGCAACCATCACAAAATTAGCATGCTGTCGTAACAGCTGGCGAGACTACTAGATCTATATGACAGGTAGTTATAAAGTAATAATTTAGTTAAAGTTCATAATTTGTAGAATCTGTTATGAATAGTCATGGCGTAAAGGGTTAAACTGTTTGCCAATTACCCCCACCCCACCCCCGATAAAGATGGCATTTGGCACCTTCGTAAACAAGGTAGACCCAGACCAGACGGCTCCTACAGGGTGTTATATTTTTGTATTTAACATGTCAATACAGACCTGATTCTGCCACGACATACACGATCAGTTGGGATCCTGACTGGCGTCTCATCAATACATATCCAAACTGTTTGGCATTCTGACATTGACGAATAGAAAATGATGGAAAACACTTACAATATTGTAGCACATACCTTCCCTTATCTCCGAGTTAGAACAACGGGTTAAGATTCCCTTATCTGTAACATGTGTAAGATCACTTTAGAACATACATGACGTCATACATCATATATGACGTCAAACCATGGAAACCGATGTTTACATGCCATTTAAACGGCGAAAATAAACTTTTTTGTTATGTGAGAAAAAGAATCTGATGCTCGTTGTCTTTTAAGATCACATGTTCCTAAACTCACCAAGAAAATGTTATTAAGCTCGCCAAGGCTCGCTTAATGACATTTTCTAAGGCTCGTTTAGGAACATGTGATCTTAAAAAGACAACTCGCAACAGATCCTCTATGTAGCACATAAATTCCCACTTATATAATTTCCTTTTCCTAAAATATTGCATGTTGTTTTGACGTTTCGACCAATCGAATGTTAAATCTGTTGCGTATACTTTTCCCATAATGCATTTTAAGTACGTAAGGGAGATAAATCTAAATATTTACATTCGCCCTGCAACGTCCTTATATAACCTTATTCTAAAAAGAAAGTTGCATTTTCCAATGAACGTTCATTTCAATACCGGATCCGTTGAAATATAAGAAATACAATGGAATATAAATATAAGAAATGAATGACGTGCTCCTGGTGTTCATGAGGTTATGCAACGCATAGCTTTACGAGCAAAGATTCACGTGAAGCCCTTCGGGCTTCACTAACTTTGCTCGTAAAGCTATGCGTTGCATAACCTCATGAACACCGGAAGCACATCATTCATTTCTTAATTAGATTCACAAATAAAGCAAGCCATAGTTCCAATCTCCTTGCAGAGTTGTCATTCGTTACTCCCACATACACCTCTGCGATGTGCTCACGCCAAGAATCTTGGCAAAACCAATAGTTTATGTTTTATGGTTATCTGAGTCTACTGTTTATATCAAAATAGCCTGAATCAAGAATAAATAGCTTTTATTTTATCATAAAACTGGAAATACAGTTTAATTTCAGAGAATTTTTAATGACCTATTTTCATGCCGCTTTACGCTTCGAGCATTGCACAAACGAAAACAATCAAAATGGAATGATGTCTAGACTGACTGTAGCAATAATGTGTTACACATATGTCCCCAGTACATATGTGTTACAGGTATGGCGCAAACAATCATGTCTTTAATATATGACCTTAACAATCATATTTCCATGTATATGATCCAAACAAACGCTAGTTGAATATATGACTCGAGTAATCATCTAAATATGAAACATATATGACCCCAACAATCATGTGCTACATATGTGACCCTAACTCACATTTGCAAACAGCTTGGATCCTGATGAGACGCCGAGTAATTCGACATCTCATCAAGATCCAATCTGTTTGACACGCAGTCAATATATTCTCACCAGTTTAATCGAATCGGATGCAGTCAAAAACGGATCCACATTTGAGGAGACATTATTTTTCACAGCGGGATAAAGGTTAATACTGGACAAAAACTAAACCGTGATGCTTGATTTTATTTTTTAAATTTACAACAACAATAATTTCGAATTCTAAACTTTTCGCAGTCTACCGTGTCTCTGGTTTAGTTCTGGAACAGAAGAATGTGAACATTAAACAAACCATCATAGGTACAAATAATATGACGAAGTGTCGTAAAGTGATAGTCCCTACGATACAACGTATAGCTTCAATAACACTATAAAACACGGTAGAGTCTATGTATCATCTTCAATCATTATTATAAAAAATGACAATTTGAACTAATATCAGACAATGCCCCTGTGATACACAACACATCGCTTTCGTCGATATATATATAACTGTTCGTTGTACAACAAAAAAAGTATCAGCCTATGTCGAACAGTGAGAGAGTAAAACGCAACCCGAATAAATGTTAATACATGGGCGAATAACATCGGCTCTTCAATATCAAAGACATGCAAGTTTTGTCTTCTTCAGTGTGTATTCGATTGGTTTTCTTGCGATATACTTCTTTTCCGTTTACATATAAACAAATGATTTATGTAATGCTTAGGTATTTTTAAAACACGTTGCAAGTAGAGAATATCACTGTAAACATTTTCATCAATACGTACTTTTCGCCTGTAAAACGTATCACCCTTTTTTCTAAAAGTATATTTTTCAGTCACTTACTTTTCATAAATATTGTCGGAGTATCAAATAGCTTCACCTAGATCCTAACGGGACAGAGACTTACTCGTTGTCTCACCTAGATCCTAATGAGACAAATATTCACTCGTTGGGTCACCTAGATCCTAATGAGACAACCTAGATCCTAACGGAGCAAATACTTACTCGTTGTTTCACCTAGATCCTACCGGGGCAAAGACTTACTCGTTGTCTCACCTAGATCCTAACGGGGCAAAGACTTACTCGTTGTCTCACCTAGATCCTAACGGGGCAAAGACTTACTCGTTGTCTCACCTAGATCCTAACGGGGCAAAGACTTACTCGTTGTGTCACCTAGATCCTAACGGGGCAAAGACTTACTCGTTGTGTCACCTAGATCCTAACGGGGCAAAGACTTACTCGTTGTCTCACCTAGATCCTAACGGGGCAAAGACTTACTCGTTGTCTCACCTAGATCCTAACGGGGCAAAGACTTACTCGTTGTGTCACCTAGATCCTAACGGGACAGAGACTTACTCGTTGTCTCACGTAGATCCTAACGGGACAGAGACTTACTCGTCGTCTCACCTAGATCCTAACGGGGCAAAGACTTACTCGTTGTGTCACCTAGATCCTAACGGGGCAAAGACTTACTCGTTGTGTCACCTAGATCCTAACGGGGCAAAGACTTACTCGTTGTCTCACCTAGATCCTAACGGGGCAAAGACTTACTCGTTGTCTCACCTAGATCCTAACGGGGCAAAGACTTACTCGTTGTGTCACCTAGATCCTAACGGGACAGAGACTTACTCGTTGTCTCACGTAGATCCTAACGGGACAGAGACTTACTCGTCGTCTCACCTAGATCCTAATGAGACAAAGATTAACTCGTTGTTACATCTAGATCCTAACGGGATAAAGACTTATTCGTTGTTTCACCTAGATCCTAACGGGACAAAGACTTACTCGTTGTGTCACCTAGATCCTAACGGGGCAAAGACTTACTCGTTGTGTCACCTAGATCCTAACGGGGCAAAGACTTACTCGTTGTGTCACCTAGATCCTAACGGGACAGAGAATTACTCGTTGTCTCACCTAGATCCTAACGGGACAGAGATTTACTCGTTGTCTTACCTAGATCCTAACGGGACACAGACCTACTCGTTGTATCACCTAGTTCCAAGCTATTTGTAAAATCATTAATATAGCATAAAGTTTTAAAAACATTGAATATACTATAATTCACATAGATTCTAAGCTTTTATTTCACTTAACCATTGTTCATGATAAAGGCGCATGGTCATATATTTACAAACATAGCAGACACAGATCAGACAACTTAACCCTTCGCTTGCTATTCACGTCAATATACTTACCTGTAAATAGTGACGACCCAGATGAGACAGCTCCTGTATGAGCTGTCTCATCAGGGTCTGCACTATTTACAAGTTGATTGTACAACCAGTGCACTCTACAGCAGTGATTGCAGAACGAAATATTTGTAGACAGTGAAGATATATGTAATTCTACCACAGGGCATGGGTAAAGAAGGAGAAATGTATTTTAAAATTCAGCAAGCGAATGGTTAAGTTGGATCTAGGTCTGCTGTGTTTGTTTATAGGAATAGCATAACTCTTATCCAGCCTTCCAGTTGAATTATGGTAGGTCGGTGGTTCTACCCGGACACTGTTCTGTGCACGAGACAGTTCAATTTGTTCTGTACACAGAAAACGTATGCGGTCTTCCTCCACCTATAATTAGACATTTTTCGCTGCTGCTGATTGCGAGTAGCGGGTGACTGTGCACGACTTATTTGAGGGGGCTTTCTCAAACCATTCGGACGTAATGCTGTTTGAAATTGAATTACCGTCTGCTTTCTTGTCGTCTCCTTATCTTCCAAATACAAATACAGTAACACCCCTCTAATGCGACCACTTTACGAATGGAAATAAATATCTTCAAAAGCAGATGGTTGCTTAATGCAGGTCTAAAGTTATGCAGAAAGCCCCAGCAGGAGCTTTCTGCATAACATTCGACCTGCATTAAGCTTCCACCTGTATTTAAGACTCAGAATTATACATCTTTTTGGTTGTCGCATTAGAGGGGTTTTACTGTAGTGTGAT
The DNA here is from genome assembly GCA_963576725.1 of Azorinus chamasolen. Lineage (NCBI taxonomy): Eukaryota > Metazoa > Mollusca > Bivalvia > Cardiida > Solecurtidae > Azorinus > Azorinus chamasolen. The sequence continues at coordinate 51,226,374 of OY755252.1, forward strand.
TTCATTACTTCTGCACTAATGAAAAGCTTTGTCGAACATATTCGGCCTCAGATTAGCCCTTTTGGTTTTGTGGGATGTGTACTGTTTAACATTCTGCCCACTACGGGTAAATTTGGATCCAGACGAAACGCCGCATGGCGCGGCTTCTCATCTTGATCCAAACTGTTTGACACTCTTCTAATATTTTTAGGTACAAAAATGCAGAAAATTGTTGCAGACGGCAAAGTTTTGCAGACGACAACTGCGTACCAAGAAGAAGGTTAACCAAATTTCGCAAGGCAGCACAATAATCGTGTGCGTACGACGTTTGGTGAAAAGGCACCCGTTTCTGGATCCAATATGTATGGGTCTCCAAATCGGTAAATAAAAAGATGAATAAGTTAAAAACAAAATAAGTATTATGTTAATCATTTAATCCCATATGCTTCCGTTTGCAGATAAGACCGGCACATATTTTCACAATTCGTCCTAAAAGGGACCTTGAATGCCTCCACACAGAGTTCACTGCTCTGTAAGACTTGAGCTTGGCAATGGCATGCTTGACACTCACTCGATATGCTGAATGAACCCTATTAAACTTTCTGCACTGTTGCAAATCTCTTCCTTGCTTTCTGGCCAGCTGTGCAGAGTTGTAAGCAATCAGAAGCGGACATCTGTTAGGATATATCTTGTCTGCTAACAAATTTAATTCTGTAAAGGGAGATAATTTGGAACATATCGTCTTTGTCAACGGACGATTGTGCACAACCTGCTTAAGAATTATTCTCCAAAATTCCAGTTTTTGTCACTGGCTACTTTTCAACATTATTGCTAACTTTCATGAGAAAAACACGATATTCTATCTCGTTTATGACTTGTTAAGTAGTTACAATAAAAGGGGAGTTACTTCCCTTTATGCAAATGGTTAAAGCGCGGTCGACATCTCTTTCTGTTTTCGGACGTTTTATTGTTTATGTCAGTATGCAATTTGAGTGATAAAATGTACTAAGCAAGCTTAGCTTGCATCTTTAATGTATGACTATTAGGATTTTGTTCAGTAAAGGCCTGGTTACAACCCGCCGTGCGTGTTTTAAGCACGTACGTTTTTTGGGGAGGCCAGGGCTGCTACGTTTTTCTGAAAACGTTTGGAAGAAGTAGCAAATGCAGGGATGAACGCAAGTCACACACAAGGTGTACGTACGTGGCACGCATGACAGCCTCGCCCTGGTCGGTTGCGTGCACCGTACGTTGCACGCGCGGTAACTGAGTTGAAAGTGCTTACAACGTGCTCACAACGTATGATCTCCGTGCGATTGCCGCATTATCGTACGGAGGCCGTACGGTCCACGTGCTGCTCACGTACGGTCCACGTGAGTTTTGTCAGTTCATTGGACAGTAGAACTGGGGAAGTGCCGAGTGAGCACAGACCACGTACTTATCACGTGCGCTACACGCACGTGCTAAGTGCGTAGTCTGTAGAGCAAGCGAATGTGGGGAAAAAGATTAAAACACTCACGGAGTCAGTACGTTGTGCGCACGTCGGCTGTAGAAGCATGTGCGTCACCCGTACGTTGGTGAATCCGTAGCCCGAACGCAGCTCGAAAGCAGCGAAAGTTTTGCATGCACTAAAAGTGCTACGGCGTGTCTGCGTGCTCCTAAATCCGTACGGAGGCCGTACTCACCACGTACGGATGCCCAAAATTTCCCCACGTTTTTGCACGTAGACAACACGCACTTGCACGTATGGCGGGTTGTGACCACCGCTTAACTAAAACTGCATGAAAATATTCAATCTTTTTAGATGGATGAGCTGGGTTTTACCGCACTGCCACCCTGAATAGGTCACATAGCGCCGACTTTGGTATCCAAAGTCTGTTTCATGACATATCATAACTGTTCTTTTGGTCATGTTTTCATTAATTAAGTTACAGCAAAACAATATCAAATGAATCCCTTCTTTAAAGGCACATTATCCGCCCTTGTTATACAGGTACATTTTAATACCTTATCAAACGTTTTGAGAAGACCCCCATATTTAGTCCGCCACTCGCTTCTCGAGAGCCGTGTTCAGCAGCAGCGAAAAATGTCTATTAGCCGAGGGTCGCGATATGACAGAAAAACACATGTTATAGCGACGTAAAACTTCGAAACAAACCAATAAACTGACCCCACAGCGTTTGCCATGGCCACCCATTCTAGTGTTGATGCGTATACGCCATTGTGAAAATTCAGCTAAGCAACAGTCATAAGGTTATATTTCTTACATGAATATTCATCCAGTGAAGGGTATAATATCTCTACGACAGCATGCCTATGTTGTACTGAGATTGCACTAGTTAATCGTATTTCAGCCAAAAAAGTATCTTTATCTGATAGAAACACCGCATAAAGCATTTGCAAGCTGAGTGGATCCAGATCAGACGGCTCATATAGCAGCCGTCAGATCAGAGTTTGCTGTTTTATTGATTATGAAATTATAATACACCTGACTAGTTTCTACTAATACCAAAAACATTATCCTCAAAAGTCGCGAACATTATCTCCCATAAACATGTCCTTGCCATTATAAAAAATCAGGTAATAAATATTCATTATGTCATTATTTCTTACATGAATATTCAGCGGGGGAAGATTTAATCGTCTTTTTAATAAAAGTTCTTTTTCCTGATAGAAACGCCTCGTCAGAACTTTGCAAACAGAGTAGACCAGGATACGACGGCTTCTCTTCTGATCCGTGTCAGAGTAGACCAGGATACGACGTCTTCTCTTCTGATCCGTGTCAGAGTAGACCAGGATACGACGGCTTCTCTTCTGATTCGTGTCAGAGTTGACCAGGATACGACGGCACCTCTTCCGTTTCGTGTCAGAGTAGACCAGGATACGACGGCTTCTCTTCTGATCCGTGACAGAGTAGACCAGGATACGACGGCTTCTCTTCTGATCCGTGTCAGAGTTGACCAGGATACGACGGCTTCTCTTCTGATCCGTGTCAGAGTTGACCAGGATACGACGGCTTCTCTTCTGATTCGTGTCAGAGTAGACCAGGATACGACGGCTTCTCTTCTGATCCGTGTCAGAGAAGACCAGGATACGCCGGCTTCTCTTCTGATCCGTGTCAGAGAAGACCAGGATACGACGGATTCTCTTCTGATTTGTGTCAGAGTAGACCAGGATACGACGGCTTTTCTTCTGATCCGTGTCAGAGTAGACCAGGATACGAGGGGCTTCTCTTCTGATTCGTGTCAGAGTAGACCAGGATACGACGGCTTCTCTTTTGATCCGTGTCAGAGTAGACCAGAATACAACGGTTCCTCTTCTGATCCGTGTATGCTCTGTTGCTTATCGAATACTATAGATCTGATTAATAGATCTATGTTATTTCATAAGCAATCAAAGGAGACCCTGGTCGGAGAGTCCTAAAGGGACTGTCTGATCTTGGTATACTCTGTTTCCAAATGCGTTAACATGCTTCCATAACAGGTTATGGGTTAAAAGCACATTTATATAAAATTCTAAGTTTACCTGGTCCGGATTCCTGTAGGTACGACACCTGCAGATGTTGTCCACGCAATGCCACTGATGGTCGTTATAGTTACAACTGCCAAATCTGGAGCATTCTGAAGGGGCAGTACATTTGTAGCTTGCTGCAAGAAACATGTTGATGTAATATGTAAGCGATCTAAAGCGACCTCTACATGCACTAATCCTGTAAGCCATGAATAGTTATGTACAGCAGAACCCGTCTTAAGCGGTCATCAAAAGAGGCCTAATTATGGCTGTGAAAGGCAGGTGGTAGCTTAGTGCACGGCAAAGGTAATGCAGAAAGCTCCTTTCTGCATTACTTTGCCCTGCAATTAAGCAACCACCTACGATTCCTATGTTCAATAAATGGATGGCCACCTACTGTAAGAAAAATGACAGGAATTTCATATTTTAGATGATACATGAAGTTTGACCATAGCAGAAACCGCAGACTCGGATCTATATTATCCCATAAGGACCAGAGACAGATTAGAGGCCCCTCATTAGAATAGCTCCTATATGGATTTCTAATCTGGTTCTATTATATTTCAAATGCGTTAAAAGCCTATCTATAGTGTAATTATTTTAAAGCAAGTGGTAATGCAGAAAACTCATATAGGAGTTTACTGCATTACTTTTGCCATGTGTACATCTTTTATCCCTTTCAGTGCCAGCATTGTCGTCTGCTGAACACATGTTTGCCTGCTCCATTTTTTAAGCGGATGTTTCTTCAATATCTTTATTAAAACAGTAAACAGAATGTCAAACAGTCAAAATAGCAACACACTTGCCATGTAACATACTTAAAGATAAAGTCACGTTTTCAATTTTAATAGTCAGTTCTGTTTTGCCTTGGTTGTGGAGGTAACTTGTCTTTCGGGATGTTGTTGTCGTTATTGTTGTTCTTTTCCCTTCTGACAAGAGCAAAATACAAGACTTTGAAAAGATTATTTTTTTTATATTAATAGGACATTATTTAAATCTGTTACTAAGATACTAATGCGTAACTGTTTATATACACATATTTACGTAGCTGCTATTCACGACGTGATTCTCATCTAGTAAATCGATGTCCCATTTGATCAAAGCTAATTGACACTTGGTATGAAGTAATGCTATCATATTATTTCTTACATTAATACTCACGGAGTAATGAGTTAAAACGACCTATGATGACATAATGTTATTATACCGGTAGGTCTTTGGTTAATGTACGATGTAAGTGATACAGCCCATTATCCAGAAGACATATTTCAGACGTTGTATCTTTCTTCAGTTCTTATTACGCTAAACATAAACATGAACAGCATTACTGGAGAGAAACATGGCCACCGTGACATTTTGGATCCTGATGAGATGCCGAGTCACTGAGCGTCTCATCTTGATCCAAACTGTTTGCATAGGTTATCACGAGTTCGCCTATAGTGTATTGAATGTTAAAACTTCTCACTGACACGTGCAAATAGCTAACAGCTTGGATACAGATGAGACCTCGAGGAACTCGTTATCTCGTGAGGATCCAAGCTGTTTAACACTAGGATCAATATTATCCCAGTATTTCGTGAGAATCGAAGCTGTTTGACACTCGGATCAATAGTAACTGGGTACCGCATAACGATCCAAGCTGTTTGAATCCGGGTCAATAGTAACTGGGTATAGCATAACGATCCAAGCTGTTTGACATTCGGGTCAATAGTAACTGGGTATCGCATAACGATGAGAAGGCTTAATAGTGCTAGTTTTACCATCAGGTATATCATCAGGTGGTCAGTAGAACCTGTCCTAAGTGGCCTTTCATTTATTGAACATATGAGCCTTAAAACAGGTGGTTGCTTAATGCAGGGTAAAAGTATAGCTTTCTGCATTACCTTTGACCTGTACAAGCTACCACATGCCTTATAGACCCATTATGTTGTTTTGTTGGCCGCTTAAGACAGGTTTTACTGTTATTCATATTAAATTTGAAGGTTTCATCAATTTCCCCACAGTGTCAATCATTGTGTCATCATGACAAGACACTGAATTACTTAATGTTCCATCCTTGATCTAAACTGTTTTAAAACATTATCAAGTGACAAAATGATAAACTCATGTCTGAAGTCTGTACTTACAGTATGACGAAGGAAGGCATGTGCACACGTTGTCACGGTAACAGTCCACGCGGAAATTGGTACCACACTTGGTCAGGGTGCAGTCTCCGTCATGGTCACAATATTCGGCTGTAACTGTCACAGAAAGAAGTATAGGTTGATCTTTAAATCCATGAATACATATTTTAACGTCTTTACAAACACAGTAGATCCAGATCAGACATGTCCTGTAAGAGTCGTCTGCAGGATCTGCTCTGTTTGCTTATGGAATTATATAGATCTACAGATTCTACAGTTTCTGCCATCGTATACCGTATATCGACAATCTTAATTTTTCAGCAGACAACATGTCTAGCAGATGACAGAAGCTTAGTGTTAATCCTTTCACTGCTTAGCACAACTTGAACTAAAATTGACACACAGTTTGGATTCAGATCTGATACCAAATAACTATCTGACAAAGATCCAAACTGCTTACAACTTGTGACAATTTTGTCTTAGGTCAAAATGCCTAAAACTGATATTTTAGAAATCCAAGATAACGACAATTCTGAAGCAGATGACCTAACAGATCTATATGAAAGTTCGAACGAGCTTGCTAGAGTATGCAGTTACCTGGGGGAGAATCATGATGTAACATGATATAGCCTAGGAGCACTGCTGGTGGTCAGTGCTGTAACCTTTAACCTGTAGTTTCTGGTGTGAAAAAGTATGTTTAAAAGTATAGCCCCGGGGTGGACCCATGGTTGGCCCAGGGTCATAATTTGACCAAACCTGGTAGAGGTTTATTAGGTGATGCTTCATAATATCAAAACTCCAGGGTTTGTGAATTCAGAGAAAAACAGTTTTAAAGATTTAAAAAAAACCCTGATAAGCCCCGGTGCAGAGACATTTTTAGCCCGGGTTATAACAAACTTGGCAGTAGAGGTCTATCAGGTGATGCTTCATAACAAATATCTAAGCTCTAGATAATGTATGTGGTTTCAGATAAGAATATTTTTAAAGGTGTTCCTATATAAGTCTATATAAAACCGATAAGCTCCGGGGCGGGGACATTTTTGGTCCGCGGCTCACAATTTGAACAAACATGGTAGAGGACCATTAGATGCTGCTACATGCCAAATATCAACGTTCTAGGGTCTGTTGTTTCAGAAAAGAAGATTTTTTAAATATTGAAAAAGAAACAACAAAACAACAACAACTGATAAACCCCAGGGTGAGGCCATTTTTGGCCCGGGTCATAATTTGAACAAACTTGGTAGAGGTCAATTAGGTGACGCTTTATACCAAATATCTTAGTGGTTTAAAAGAAGAAGATTATTAGAAGAGTTTAACAAAAAACAACTGATAAGCCGCGGGGCGGTGCCATTTTTGGCCAGGAGGGGGGGGGGGGTTCTATGTAAAACTGATAAGCCCCGGGGCAGGGCCACTTTTGACCCGAGGGCCATAATTTGAACAAACTTAGACTATTATATGATGCTACATACCAAATATCTAAGCTCTAGGATTTGTGGTTTCAGAGAAGAAGATTTTTAAAGAGTTTTACAAAAAACCCAACTGATAAGTCGCGGGCGGGGCCATTTTTGGCCGGGGTGGGGTCATTATTTGAACAAACTTGATAGAGGACCACCCAGGGTACGTTTCTGTGAAATTAAGTTGAAATCCTCCTTGCGGTTTAGGAGCAGAATCCATTTGAAAATAAGAAGGCCACGGACAATGTTAATTTTTCAGTAGACAACATTTCTAACAGATGACAGAAACTCAGTGTTAACTCTATCACTGCTGAGCATGACTGAAATTAGCAAACAATTTGGATTCTGATCTGATGCATATATAACTTCATATTTTTATGTGGGATGTACAAGATAATTAGAGTGATGTGTATTAAGAACAGTGTGAACAAACTTAAACAAGCAGACAACAATTCTGAAGCAGACGGCATTACAGTTCTGAAAGAATGCTGGAGTATAGAATAGTTGAACTTGTATTAAGCTGAACTTCACAACATATATACACTGATAGGCTCTATATTGATAATTGGCAGCTTAATGCAGGGCATAGATATGCAAAACGCTTTAACAGCTTTCTGCATTTTGTTTTGCAAGATAATTATCCACCAAATTTTCTCAATCTAAAGTGAGTGTGTTATTTATTTGTCTAAACACAATTTCTGATGCACTAAGACTAAAGGTGACTTATTACATAACACTCACAGGCTAGCTGGAGTGCACTGACTTCCTCTGAATAATGGGAGTTTATCTATACACCAAATATCTAAACTCTGGGACATGTGGTAGGTATTTGACAAGAAGATCTTTAAAGTTTTTCCTATGCATAACTAGTGACCCCCAGAGCGGGGCCAATTTTGATCCGAGGGCTATGATTAAACGTAATAAAGGTCTACCAGATAATGCTACACAGCAAAATTTAAAACTCTGTGCCATGTGGTTCATGACAAGAAGATTTTTAAAGTTTTTAATGTTATTTTTCTTTTTTGGTTGTTTTTGCTGCTTTCAGCTCAGGTGAGCTAAAACGTAGTCTAATCAATATGCTTGATCCCATTACTTATTTTATGGATTTTCATAGAGTGATGGGTTAAGGTACCTCTGCGACAAACACTCGATCATATTTACAATATAAATCATGCTTTAACTCTATCACTACCAAATACAATCGTCTGCTTAAACTGTCGTCTGTTTTAATTTTCAGTATTTGAAATTTCAAAAGCATAATCGTAACATTAATCCATGACTCCATAAATACGCATTTCTACGTTTTTGCAAACAGACTAGATAATACTGACGAGACGCCAAGTCGTACGGAATAGTCTTGTAAGATTAGTAAATTAGAAATTGAATCACACTCAATCGAGCTTATTTGTTCAACCAATTACTTCAATAGATACGCCTTTTAACCCCTTTGCAAACAGGGTAGACCCAGACCAGATAGACCCAGACCCAGACCAGATAGACCGAGACCCAGACCAGGGCCCATATTCATAAAGCTCCAAAGAAGAAACTTAAGAAAATTCCTTAGTTTCTTGAATATTTCCTAGTCTTATAAAATGAATACCAGCAAACGTATTCCAGAAAAATAAAGCTGTATATCAAATATATATTAAACCAAATATTCTAGAAGTCATTGAATGAAAATTTACTCTGAAGTTTTGCTACAGACACAGACGGAAATATTTTCCTTAAGTTGTCCTAAGGTTAAAATATTCCTAAGGAGCTTTATGAATATGGGCCCAGATAGACCCAGACCAGATAGACCCAGACCTAAGACCCAGACCCAGATCAGACAGACTCAGATCAGATAGACCCAGATCAGATAGACCCAGACCAGAGTAGACTCAGACCAGATAGACCCAGACCAGATAGACCCAGACCAGATAGACCCAGACCTAAGACCCAGACCCAGATCAGACAGACTCAGACCAGATAGACCCAGATCAGATAGACCCAGACCCAGACCAGATAGACCCAGATCAGATAGACCCAGACCAGAGTAGACTCAGACCAGATAGACCCAGACCAGATAGACCCAGACCCAGGTCAGATAGACCCAGACCCAGACCAGATAGACCCAGACCAGATAGACCCAGACCAGAGTAGACTCAGACCAGATAGACCCAGACCACCAGATAGACCCAGACCAGATAGACCCAGACCAGATAGACCCATACCAGATAGACCCAGACCTAAGACCCAGACCCAGATCAGACAGACCCAGACCAGATAGACCCAGATCAGATAGACCCAGACCCAGACCAGATAGACCCAGGGCAGATAGACCCAGGGCAGATAGACCCAGACCAGATAGACCCAGACATACCCAGACCAGATAGACCCAGACCAGATAGACTCAGACCAGATAGACCCAGACCCAGACCAGATAGACCCAGTCCAGATAGACCCATACCAGATAGACCCAGACCAGACTCAGACCAGATAGACCAGACCAGACCCAGGGCAGATAGACCCAGACCACATAGGTCAAGACCAGATAGACCCAGACCAGACCCAGGGCAGATAGACCCAGACCACATAGATCCAGACCAGATAGACCCAGACCAGACCCAGGGCAGATAGACCCAGACCAGATAGACCCAGACCAGATAGACCAGACCAGATAGACCCAGACCAGATAGACCCAGACCAGATAGACCCAGACCAGATAGACCCAGACCACTAGACCAGATAGACCCAGACCAGATAGACCCATACCAGATAGACCCAGACCAGATAGACCAGACCAGATAGACCCAGACCGGATAGATCAGACCAGATAGATCAGACCAGATAGACCCAGGCCAGATAGACCCAGACCAGATAGACCCAGACCAGATAGACCCAGACCAGATAGACCCAGACCAGATGGCTCTTATGGGAGCCGTTTGCTCTGACTTTGCTCTGTCTTGTTATGGAATACTATATATACATACATCTAATTCTACAGTTTCTGTCGTGGTCAGACTTTCCTGTGTTCACAAGCCAATATAAAAAGTCAGAAACTGTAGAGTCACATCTATATAATTCCATAAGCAAACACAGAATACCCTGCTTACACTGCTCCTACAGGAGCCGTCTCATCTGGGTCTTCTCTGTTTGAAAAGCCATGACGTTTATAATGAAGAAAGAATAGAGAACCCTTTACTCCATAAATATATCTGTAAGACATCAATAAATATACAATGGGGAGTTCCGACTTTATGGGTAACATTTTTTTCTTGCCTGAAATTTTTGAAAAAAGAGTCCTTAAATATTGCACCTGTAGGCCATCATGTCTTGAAATTTATTAAACAATACACGTTTTCTTTTTATAAAAGTACCACAATAGACTCCTATAGGGAATAGAGAATAACCGAAATGTGAATCATTTGAAACAATTTATTAACATTTAAATAATCTAACAAAAGTAAAATAATATATCTAATGTAAATAGTAAAAATGAGTTAAAAAGACACTGTACCTACTTTCATATTCCTTGTTGGGCAACATTTTTCTAACTCAGTCTTAGTTACAAATGAACTACTGAAGGATATTGCATTTTCAACATTTTTTAAACAATACATTTTTTAAATGAAAACAAACAAAAGCAACAGAAAAGTAACCTAGCGATTGCAATTAATGAGCTAAACGAAGTCCGATGAATTCCTTAAACGTGTTTAGAACGTTACCTTAAGGGTTTCACGTAACGCGATAAAATAGAAAGAAACAAATAATAATAGAGAACAAATTCTAGCATGACTGCTAGAAATGACACTTATAACTTATTACATTTACATATCCATGACTGCTAGAAATGACACTTATAACTTATTACATTTACATATCCATGCTGATTAGCTGATTGACGTCCTTTGCTAGTGTAAGTGAAAACTAAACATTTCCTATTTATAGTTTTTGTAGATTTCATCCAATTTTATAAAGAGCGTTATGTTATTATTGTATTAAGTTTAAAATGGAAAATTACTCATGGCGATGTATATACTAAATAGCGTTAGCAATCTTATCCTTGCAATATTGCTGGTATTAACGACAAATCCGACACAAAATCGAGGTCATTTATTTAGTAATATAGATGAAACGACATTCTTCCGAGGTCGACTTTATTTAGAAGAATATGATCACAAAAGTCTAAGACATGGGAAGAATGTGATCTAGGAAAACAATGTCCTACACAAGCTCCTCAAGATCCTCAAGTGCTACTTTACGACACTCGCTACTACTCGGAACTTATCGTAAGTGCTACTTTACGACACTCGCTACTACTCAGAACTTATCGTAAGTGCTACTTTACGACACCCGCTACTACTCAGAACTTATTGTAAGTGCTACTTTACGACATTCGCTTCTACTCAGAACTTATTGTAAGTGCTACTTTACGACACCCACTACTACTCGGAACTTATTGTATGTGCTACTTTACGACATTCGCTACTGTTCAGAACGTATCACAAGTGCTACTTTACGACACTCACTACTACTCTGAACTTATTGTAAGTGCTACTTGATGACACTCGCTGCTACTCGGAACTTATCGCATATTCTCGTGTGCACCAATAAAAGAGCTAACTTTGTATAACTAACTGGATATTGCAATCATCGTACTTTAGAACTTAAAGATGTATTATGCGCATTTTTCGTATTAATCAATCAACGCCAGAAGCTGTACAGGTATACATACAATGAAAATAATGCTTACAACCCATTTTCCGACAGGATATATTTGTTCAGCTAAATTTTATCGCTATCCGAACACTGCTAAATTCTTTAAAAGGAGCCGCCTTTTTAGACACGGATATTTTGCTTTAGCCAAGTTCCGATTCTATTCCGGAACAACGCTTTGAATATTAATTAGGTTGTTACCACATGTACACTGGCTGACACTGTGACACTGGTTGTTTGCCTACATAATATATTTTTTTCAGGAAAAAAAGGCAATATGCCCATCTTATCACATATAGTTTACATGCAAATGAGTAAATGGATCACCTCTCTTCAGAATTTATAATTTTCACAACAGCAGGTGTTAAGTGCTTGTGTGGTGGCGGTAAAACGTCGACCCGTACTTCATTCGCAGTGTTGTTATACTTTCTGATCCTTCGAGATCATGAATTTCAGTACTTTTTGTTCTGAAAATTGAATATCGCTTAAGCCGGTGCTAGGGGGCGTGAGCAGTGTTGCACTTTCAATTACTGCTCATGAACAGACTCAATAAAACCGAGTCTGCAATTTTCTCCTTTTGTGTTGCAATTTTTGCTCTCTTGGGACCACCTCTCTTCAGAATTTTAAATATGCCGTTCAATAGTGTCAATCAAATATAAGGGTCAAAGGGAGCTAACTCATACAGGTACATCGAATGATTATTTCCGGTGTGTAAAAAATTGAATCTTACGACAGATTCCGGACAATGACGAAGGCTGTTACGTTGGTTTCCGTAGCAATCCATTTTTCTAGTTTTTTCGACACAAACAACCATTTACTGACCATGCTGTTTAGCGTTAAATAAATGTTAAGGTACATAGATTCCAATTCTGAAGTCAGTTCGAAACGCAAAATTTGCTGAAATTTGCGCAGCATACATCTTTAACCCATTACCTCATAGGCTATTCTAAGATACAAACACTTTGAATAAATCTACTGAAAAGGAGCATTAACTAGAGGAAAGGAAACTTTCAGAAATTTGTAGTTTGAAACCATTGTGATAAATAGAGCATTTGCTCCTATAGGAGCAAATGCTCTATTTATCACAATGGTTTCACAAAGTGACTTTTACAGAGTCGTCAAAAGTCGTCACTATGAGGGAATGGGTTATGGGGATGTCCCTACAATGAACGCATATTTTCAATAACATCATAAAACATCGTATTTGTTATGCTCTCACTCATTATTATAAAGATTGTCAATTTAAACCTATATTGAAAAATGCCGCTTTGATACAAAATTGCCCGATTTCATTAATCCTTCTATTTTTGTTCTACAAAGTATTATCGGCAGTTTCCGTTCAAATTTTCCTCGTTTTGCCGATGCTCACCCGATCCCTCTTTTGTTTACGTAACGGCATTTCTTGGAAGTGGTCGTTGGGGGGGGGGGGGGGGGGGGGAAAGACGAATAGCGCCGAAACTAAAACCTAACCCGTATAAAACTGAACCATCGGGGAATAAAATCAGGATCGTCGATATCCAACACATGGTTGTTTTGTCATTTATTGGATTGGTGTTTTTTTGCGATAGACTGCTTTTTAGCATATAAACAAACGAGTTGTATATTTGAGGTATTTTTGAAACGCGCCGAATGCAGGGACTTCCCTTTTAAAATAATTACAGTCGTATGATCGTAAATGAGGTCCCGATTGTGAGGCCGGGCTAAACGGGGTAAGTCGGCGTTTTATCTGAATCCAGTCTGTTTTAACCGTTAGCCTGCCGGACAAAAATGTCAACTCAAATTCGGATCCGCTACACTTGTTGCCGACTTTCGATTCGATCAAACTTTTGAGAAACTATTGACCGAGTGTCAAACAGCTTGGACCCTGATGAGACGCCGAGTTACTGGTCGTCTCATCTGGATACAAGCTGTTTACAAATGCGAGGTAGAACGCGCTTAGCAGGCAAGAATAAATGTAAGTCTGTTGGCGCTTAGTTAACGTTGTATTGGTCTTAGATCTTTACAACTGACCAGTCTAACACTAATAATAAAGTTAGCAGTTAACCACCCGTCCACCCGTCCGTGTGTTATCCCTTTACTCCATTAATAGTCATGTAAGAAGTAATGACATCGTGTATGAGCTGTATTTTTATAATAACATATGAGCACACACAGGAATATGTTTAACCAAGGTAGAAATTGTAGAATCCTATCTATAATATGTCATTAGCAAACAGGACATGAACTCTGACAATTTTGGCCACTGAACCTGTAATTTCATAAACAAACAGAGCAGACGGCTCATACGGCTCCTATAGGATAGGGGTATTTTCTGTTTGCAAATGAGTATAAAGGCGTGTTTATTGACTAAAGGGTTTTTCAAACTAAACAATTAATTCTAGTACCTGCAACAACGGCGACAAGAAGACACAGGGCGAGCTTCATGTTTTCACATACAGATAGTTCCGAACACTGACTCTTCACTTATCAGATGCTATGTATATAATCAAACTATTACATAAGTGTAGCAAAGCTTTGAAAGAGGGGTTCTAAAGACGACCTACGGCTATACTACCCATAGCTTCTCAGAAGTATTCCAAACGTGTAATTTATGTATTACTCGGCGTCTCAGCTGGATCCAAACTGTTTGCAATAGCTGATCACAGATTCGTCCGTGAAAGAGTGAAATCCACACCCAGTCGCATTATCCTGACAACATAAGAACTGGTCGTGATCCAACCTGTTTTAACCATTTACTCCATGACTATTTATGATGTCCATTATTCCATTGATATGTCTATATTGTGTTTATTTCTAATAGATCTTTAGTGCAAACAGTGCAGACCCTGATAAGACAGCTCCTATAGGATCTGTGTGATCTGGGCTGACACTGTTTGCAAAATAAACAGCGTACGAATCATGGAGTAGTATGGAGTAAAATGTTAGTATCCACTTATGTACAGGAGTTGTAACAAGCAGGTCCATGCCTGTGCAAACAGAGTAGACCCAGATTAGACGGTTGCTGTAGGCATTGTCTGATCAGTAACTGCTCTGTGTGCTTATTAAGTTATAGTAGATCTGGCGCTACAGTTTCTACCAATACCAAGAGATTATGGATGCATATGCTATTATAAAAAAAATCAGCTAATAAATATTCACAATGTCATAACATGTATTTGTTACATAAATATTCATTGAGAAAATGCTTAATAGAGGTCAAAGTAAAGCCTAAAACTCCTTAATAGAGGTCAAAATAAGGCCTAAAACTCCTTAATAGAGGTCAAAGTAAGGCCTAAAACTCCTTAATAGAGGTCAAAGTAAGGCCTAAAACACCTTAATAGAGGTCAGAGTAAAGCCTAAAACTCATTAATAGAGGTCAAAGAAAAGGCTAAAACTCCATTGGGAAGTTTCTGAAATTATTCGTCCTGTGTTATTGACCCAAGACACTTATAATTGGGTGTCGCTTTCAACCTGTGTAACCCTAGGAACCTGTGTAACCCTAGAACCTGTGTAACCCTAGAATCTGTGTAACCCTAGAACCTGTAGAACCTGTGTAACCCTAGAACCTGTGTAACCCTAGGAATGCTGAATTTTCAAAGTGGAATGGTCCATCGCTATTTCTCAGTAGAGTTCAATCCGTGTGAAAGAGTTAATTTGCAAGAGGGTTTTTAATGACAATCAGTGTATACCTGATCAGAGAGCTCCTCTATAAGCCCTCTGATCTGGGTCTATACCTGATCAGAGAGCTCCTCTATAAGCCCTCTGATCTGGGTCTATACCTGATAAGAGAGCTCCTCTATAAGCCCTCTGATCTGGGTCTCCACTGTTTGCAAATGCGTGTACACTAGTTTGCCCATTTCAATGGGTTCACTAATGAATATCAATATAAGAAATAATTATTTTAAGAATACAAAATAGCTGGATTATAGCATATGAACGCAAGAATGTTTGACTGTATCAGAACTTGTAGAATAATTATTATATCTATAGTACTCCATTATCAAACAGAACAGACCCTGATCAGAAGCTCATGCAGGAGTAGTCTTATCTAGGTCTTCTATAGTAGCAATTGCGTAAAAAACGTTTTATCTATCAGAAAAAAGTGTTTTTCTGTTGTTAATTTATTTTTGATAATTCGATCCAGGTTGTAGTCGAATCCAGAACAGAAACTGGATATCAGAAATACATGTAAGCTACAATTTGACCCTTAAACGTCTCGTAAACTGGTTTAACATACTTTCAAATCATTCAAACTAACGAGAGTCAAATAGTAGCAATCCTGTTAATAATGCTATTATAAAAATCAGCTAATAAATATTCATACAGTCATTATTGTATATGAATATTCACGAAGTAACGACTGATAGAAGGCAACTGGTTCTCATTGACCGCCCCTCACACAGACCACGCATGGGTCAAACTACAGCTTTATCTGTATTTAGTGATTATGTAGGATATTATGTAACTTTTCAGATTTGTTCCACTGAGGGCTGGACATTCGTGTCCAGTGGAGTCCAGTTTTGGAATCTAAACATTTAGCATGATACTGGAGAATTGGTATTTATCTTTGCAAACAGTTTTGATCCAGATAGAGACGCCAAGTAAGTGGGCATCTATTGAAGATCCACAGTATTAGACACTCAAATCAGGATCCACAGTTTTAGACACTCAAATCAGGATCCACAGTTTTAGACACTAATTGTACTTTTGCAAAGACCACTGGCACATCTCGTATATAGACAATGAAATGGACGAACATGTGTGCGACCGGAGTTTTGCCCAGAATGCTAAAGGTTAAAAAAGTGCTTCGTCATTGATCGCCGCATGAGCGGCGATCACTAATGGAATGTTAAAAAATATTTACCCATGTAGGAGAGGTAGCGACAAGTTTTACAAAGTCTATTCCGCGTATATTGGTGAGAAGAACCAAATGAATTGGCACATGAGGGCGTGGCAGAGAATAGTTTCTATCTGCATTATTGATGTAGTGAAATATGTGATGTAAAAACCTTCATACGATGTTTAAAAAGAAATTTATCAAACAAATGTACAATAATAACAATAATTATGACACTTTTTTCGTCGAAGTATCGACATTAAATGCCAAAAACAGTTTTGTAAACATACATGAAGCCGGGTCAAAGTCGCAGAATTGAAGCCGGGTCAAAACTGTAGTCGTGCACCTGTTTGCGGTGCTCTCGTTCTAAATTATGCCCTTCAGAGATTTTGACATATTACAGTTTTGTTTAATGACCATTGTTTATTGTCCAAAAATGTCGACAAAACTAATACATACATCAGTATATTTATACACGTGATATACACGTATTAAGTCATGAATAGATTCAAACTCTTTGCTAGTGCCTTTATATGTGAAAGCGATATATACATCTTCAATTTCACTTCAAGTATGTTTGGTTACCACGGTCGCCTATCGTGCAGTCAGCTCTGGTTCGATACTCACCACTGACGAAACTTTTTTTTCTCTCTTTTTCATTTCTATTTTTTTTTAATGACGGTTTGGGTTTTTACTGGGATAGTTAATGATAATTATCCATATTAAGTGTTTTTTCTTTCAACTGATACGTTATTTTTGGTAAAACAAATTTGTAGAAAAATTAAAAATAGTTCCTGTTATAAGAAGAAATTCCTACACCTACTATACAAATAAACCTCTACTGTACATATAAACTTAGGTTTATTATGCTACCCCTTTATTACGTCACTAGCGGCTGTTGTGACGGGATAAAATATTTATCCTCTTACGTTTTGGTATCGTCAATATGCCTCTGAACCAATCAATGACCGCCCTAGATATTTGTGTCAAGTTTCATGTGATACTTCCAACAATGCATATGTCATAATAGTTTTACCAGGTATTTACTTGTAACAGTTTGCAACAGAGTTTTTTATCAGCATGCCATAGTATATTTTCTTGTTTACATAGTTATTTGTTTAATAATAAATGACTATATTTTTAATTTATAGCATTGTCTCTTTATTATCACCTTTTTAGAGAAGGGGAGTAGGATATTCATTTATCCTCATTTTTTTAGCTCACCAGAGCACGACGTGCTCATGCTGAGCTTTTAGGATCGTTGGATGTCCCTCGTCTGTTGTCCGTTGAGATACCACATTTTGCACTTGATCTGTAAGTAAATTGGTTTGTGTTTTGCCCTGCATGAAATTTAGGTCAATCTCGAATATGGGTCACCTGGGCTCAAAAACAAGGTCACTAGGTCAAATCTTAGAAAATCTTGTTAATGCTCTAGAAGCTACAAATCTTATTGGGTCTTACTGAAATTTTATCAGAATGTGTCTCCATGAAATCTACGCCAAGTTCGAATATTGGTCATGTCGGGTCAAAAACTAGGTCACTAGGTCAAATCTTACAAAATCCTAAACACTCTGGAGGCCACATTTTGCACTTGATTTTTAAGTAAATTGGTTTGTGTATTGACCCTGATGAAATCTAGGTCAAGTTCGAATATGAATCGCCTGCAGTCATAAACTAGGCCACTAGGTCAAATCATAGAAAAATCTTGTTCACACTCAAGTGGCTACAAATGTTATCAGATCTTACTGAAATTTTATCAGAATGTTTGTCCACATGCAATCTTGGTCAAGTTCAAATATGGATCATGTCGGGTTCGAAACTAGGTCACTACGTCATTACACTCTAGAGGCTACATATCTCGTTACGTTTTTAATGAAATGTTGTATTTCAATTGTCTTAACAAAACAGTTCCTTATTAAAAACCTTCCTTGTACACAAATTTCGCGGCGATCCAATGCCTTGCATCAGTATTCGTCTTGTAGTAAGATTGAAAACAATCTTATTTTTGAGATAGTTTAACCATTTACTCCAAGAAATAATGACGTTATGAATATTAATTAGATAAGCTTAACCCTTTACTCCAAGAAAAATGACATCACAAATATTAATCAATTTTTTTAATGGCAAAAGAAAACAGGAATGTTGGTCATGGCAGAAGATTGAGACATAACTATATGATTTCGTAAGCAACAGAGCAGACCCAGTTCAGACGGCTGCTACAGGAGCTGTCTGATCTGGGTCTACTCTGTTTGCAAAGGCGTATATTTTCGAGTGAAGGGTTTAACCCATATTACGCTAAGTATATTCCAGCTGTCACAAGCAAACATCCCAAAGTCTCATTAGAGATGTACACGCGATATACCGATGTGAAGGTGGACAGCGGATGAACGACAAAAACAGGGACGGGGGCATCTCAAAATTGCCAACTGCATTTCAGTAGCAAGTAAAGGCAGTCGTATGAGTTTGCTTGGTTAAAACCAACCTTCTTTTTAAGTTCTCTCAGTTGCATGAATGCATTAAGTATAAACATCATTTTCGCAGCTTAAAACCTGTTTAGCTCAACTATTCAAAGAATAAGGAAGGCTATTGTACTCGTCTTATAGTCGGCGTCACCGTTACTTTCAGGTCAAAGTTCTTTAACTGACTTTATCTTCATCACCTATGGCTCAATCAATTCGAAACTTCACTCAAGTGTTCAATAAACATTTCAGGATGTATCCCCCTTTCTACTACATATGCAAGGTACTATTATTTCTGAAGCGAATTTATCAAACATTAAAATTCGTTTTCTTCATGACCAACCACACGGAATGACAAAAGGCCCAGCTATATTACAAAACAAAATCACGAATTATGCCCTTTTGAACGTAGAATGGTTTTAGAATTTGTAAACCGAAACATATAAAAGTACAAATCGTACGCTCAGTTTTACTATAAATCTTAGAAACAATCGAGCGCGCGATCTACTGACAGCTCTTGTTATTACCTGCATTTGACCGAAATATATCAATTATTAATTATTGCGTAGCATTTCGGGAAATACTTCACATTCTTATCTATAATTATATATATTATTCATATCTCTACATTGATATGTATACATGGAGTTTTTATGGGGGTAATTTGCAGATTTTTGTGTCACCTGCCGAGAGGCAGTGTGTCATTTAGAGATCACTTTTCCGTCGTCTGTCTGTCCATCTGTCTGTCTGCCCGTCTATCTGTCCGTCACACTTTCTTTCTTTGGCTGTCATTTCATCTGCCGAGAGGCAGTGTGTCACTTAGGGGTCACTTTTCCGTCGTAAGTATGTCTGTCTGTCTGCCTGTCTGTCTGTCCGTTTGTCTGTTCGTCACACTTTCTTTTTTGGGCTGTCATTTCTAAACTAATCAGTATAGAGCTTTCAGATTTCACATGTCTCTTCCTCTCATTGAGACCATTGATGTAACGAAGGTCAATCACTCTGCATACAATACGTTTTTAGTTATTCCCCTTTTTCTGATTTCACTCCAGTATATAAGTCAGATGCGAGCAGGTGACATATGTGTTCCTCCGAACACTCTTGTATTAGAAAAAGAACAACTACATCTACTTGTTGAAGAAGTTATTCCGTGAAATTGAAAAAGAAGTCAATAACTCTTTTAACGTTGGGGGTTCATTGCTTTCTTATTTTTTTTATATTAATTCGATTAATTCTTACTCTTGATTTCAATCGTTCAATACCAAATCCGATTCTTAGACTAAATAATCGTCAACTGTTAGTTATCAACAATAAGGTATGTCTAACACGTGATCCGCGGCATTTGCTACTGTATTCACGCGCGCTAAGCTATAGGCGAACCGTATGTAATACCGGTATCACGATAAACCCGTGGATGCCAGACCTATAGAAACATGGACAATAACCAAGGTATCGACATTATTTTACTCTATTTCGTTCAGTCATCATTTCTTTAGAATATGGAAAGAATAATAAAAGAAATTGAATAATTAAGATATTGTTTTAATTTAGCAAATGTACGCTATCAGTTACACCGTCTGTCAACAACTCCGGAAAAAGCTAGGTAAAACTACTAAGTAAAGCGAAAGTTCATTGACTGTGATTTAGTAATTCGATATATTTATATAGATTATGACATATTCTAGCATTGCAATGTTCGAAACTACTGGTAGATAGATCAACCAATGGTTACATGGTTTCTGATCAATTCAAATTCACGTATGTAAATCATTTTGGGTGCATTATTCTCGGATTAGTACAACCGATATAGCAGCGAAGAGGTCAAAAACGTGTTCGCAATCGCTTTTCTAATCCTCCGACACACGATTTCACAAATCCTTGTCATCACACAGCTAATACACTCTTATGCCAGCGTTGATTGCAGAATACGATCGCAATTGGCTTTGAATTTGATAAAAGAAAAACAAGGTGTGTGTACGGCGAATAGATAAATGTGGTATGAATATTGTACGGCGAATAGCTTCCTATGTGTAAAGCGAATAGTAATATATTTTACTGTTGTGAAGACTTTTCGGCAAATAGCTTGCGTGGTGTGTGGCATTTTACGGCTAACAATTATTTATAGTCGTTCCCTAAGGTTAGTGCGAGGAAAATAAACTGACACCTCATGTCTATCATGAACATGCCATTGATCTAGAATTAAAATGTAGGTTTTGCAATAGCAAATGAGGAAACTTTTAGAAGACACAAATGGCAGAGTATCCACATCTACTATTGTACTTCTTTCGGTTTTGGCAGATCTGCACATAACAATAATGACATAATTAATTGCTCATGAATACTCTCCGTCATTACGGTACTGTTAAGTTTTGCTGATAAATAAAGAATTTAGATTGTATGGATTTGTTTTATGACTGATATTTTAGGAATTTGTATAGAATAATAAGTTATAATGCCATACGAAAGTAGTTCAGGGAAGTGATATGCTGCTTTTTGTTGCAATAACAATCAAAAGAAACTTTATAAATGGTGCAACGGTAAGGAGACAAAATCTGCATAAAAACTGCCCGTGTTGGGAGCTTTACAAACTGCACACCATTTCTCGCAGTGAAGAAGTGCGCTTGCAGTGGATCAAACATTTCAACGTCAGCCGCGAAGACTACAAGCCAATTTCTAAAGACAGGGGCGTAACTAGCCACACGCATTTACGCACGTGTGTAGCATCAATGATAGGTGAAAACATTAACTAGTATGGCTAAAATGGAATAAAACTCGAAGGCCAAGTAGGGATAGACTTTGATAAACGTTCTGTCTTGTCATGTAAGATTTAACCCACTCCTCCTATTGACGCCTCTGTAAAAGTCACTTTTTTTATACGCCCACCTAATAAAGGTGGTCGTATATTGGCGTGGCCCTGTCCGTCCGTCCGTTCGTTCGTTCGTTTGTTCGTCCGTCAACATTTTGTTTGTCCGCAGTTTTCTCGGAAAACTGTTTGACAGATATTAATGAAACTTCACACAAATGTTTAATGTATCAAGGTCTGAAGCTGAGTTGATTCTGAGGTTCATTTGATTTTTCGTTTCAGAGTTATGGCCCTTGTCCTTAAAAAATGCAAATAGTTTGTCCGCTGTTTTCTGGGAAAACTATTTGAGATATATTAATGAAACTTCACACAAATGTTTAATGCATCAAGATCTGAAGCTGACTTGATTCTGAGGATCATTTGATTTTTATGGCTTCGCAACGCCATATACTAGTCGGTCTCTTTACGGCAAAGAGTTCACTTGTCTAGTGAACATGCGCAAGACAAAATAGTTTTCTTCAAGTCTGTAAAATGTTCATGTATTTGTTTACTCTTCATGTATTTAATAATAATTCGCTGTGTGAGATAATTACTACTAATCTACACAAAGCTAAACTTTTTTTTAAAGTCTTGAATTTTAATAAACTCCAAGTACGTCGGTGCTCCAGAGTGGGCCCTGTACTTTAATCGGAAGAAGAATAAGAAGACGCGAACGAATATTTTTACCGTAGTTTTCGCAACACCTTGGCGTTCTAAAGCAGAAGGAATATAGCCGAGGTTTCCGATTGCATTTTTATACACATTCGTAACTGATTAGCATATAGACCTACATCTTCAGCCAATGAATCGTTGCATCGTTTTCGGTCATTTCCGGTTGACTCGTACTCAAAAAAAAATCAACCAATGAAATTCGGAATTCCCATATACACATTTTTCACGCATCGAACAGCGTGTTTTGACTATGGCACCCAACCTCAACACAAGTCTAAATCTTACAAGAAGTAAAACCGTGAAAACACGGGGTTCTATCGGCTTATCAAAGTAAGTATTATCCATAGAAGGTTTTCAACACATATTCAATCAAATTATATTCCTGTGTCAATAACAACTGTGAAAATAAGAGTCTCTTCTATGTATCGTGTAACCGCCGAGTCGCCGACAAGTTGTCGTTTGCTCAAGACGTTTGTGTCGTGTAAAAGCGAAAGTAGGTAGCAATTTGTTGAAATGTCTTTCCCAGCTTACAACTCTACTTCTGACTGTAGTTCTGAATTTGAGTTTCATCAGGTTCCAAACAACTACCGTAATTGTATGTACATGTATGGATCTACTTAATAATTAGAAATAAAAACAGTCTACCTTCAAATTTGTAAGCAGACTACATTTATTCAAAATAAACGAGTGCTGAACATGGAAAAATAAATGTTATGTGTAAGAATTAGTTGAACAAAAAATGTAGGATTATAGGTAGCCTTTGTATCATTTTGATGTTGTGCTTCAGTTTTTTGCATCAGCTTTGGACATGAAAGCATTCTTACTTCATGAATATTCATATAAGAAAATAATGACATCATGAATATAATTAAGATATTCTTTTGCCATAGTAGAAACTATATATAAACAGCAGATCATGAGATGGCTACGTTTATTTACACTGTTTGTCTTTTAGGATGGGGATGGAATAAGGGTGAGGTTGGGCGCCCATAAACCGGTTTAAACCCCCGGTGACTTTTGTCACTGACCGTTCCAAGGCGGTACTTCCATCTTCCTCCTATTGAATGTTTGTTTTGTCTTTGTGCGTCTCTTGTTGTTTTTTCTACCCATGTACATTTGCTGTTTCCTTGTGTTGCTGTTCGGGCGAGTGTTTGTTCTGTATGTGGTATTTCCTGCATGACTCATTTTTGTACTTTTATTTTGTTTCAGTCTGTCATATTTTTATGCCCCCAATCAAGGGGGGGGGGCTGACTTTGTTGTTTTGTAGGCTTGGCTCAATAACTGTGTAGCCATTGCACATACATACTTCAAACCTGGCATGTCTATGCAACTTACAGAGGCGAACCTTTTTTTTT
This sequence comes from Azorinus chamasolen, assembly GCA_963576725.1. Taxonomy (NCBI): domain Eukaryota; kingdom Metazoa; phylum Mollusca; class Bivalvia; order Cardiida; family Solecurtidae; genus Azorinus; species Azorinus chamasolen. The sequence goes on from OY755252.1 coordinate 51,250,276, forward strand.
TTTTCTTTTTTTTTTTTTGGGGGGGGGGGCTTATTAAAATCAAGGTTATATTACATTTAAATGTCACATTACGGGTCAAATTTATATTTGTCACAATCATGGGCATAGTGTTTCACAAAATGTGTTGTTATTAATACTGTTATCAATTCCAAGACGTTATTGTTATTAACGTGTACATCAACTTCCCCCCTTACACAAAACATACATATCATACCCGAACGCCATTATGGCCATTCAGGCCTTTGATTCGTTTCAGAGTTATGGCCCTTGTCCTTAAAAAATAATGCAAATACATGCAAATAGTTTGTCCGCTGTTTTCTGGAAAAACTATTTGAGAAATATTCATGAAACTTCACACAAATGTTTAATGCATCAATATCTGAAGCTGAGTCGATTCTGAGGTTCATTTGATTTTTCGTTTCAGAGTTATGGCCCTTTTACTTAAAAATAAAGCAAATATATGCATATAGTTTGTCCACTGTTTTCTGGGGAAACTATTTGAGAGATATTAATGAAACTTCACACAAATGTATAATGCATCAAGATCTGAAGCTGAGTTGATTCTGAGATCCATTTGATTTTTCGTTTTAGAGTTATGGCCCTTTTACTTAAAAAATAATGCAAATATATGCAAATAGTTTGTCCGCTGTTTTCTGGGAAAACTATTTGAGAGATATTAATGAAACTTCACACACATGTTTAATGCATCAAGATCTGAAGCTGAGTCGATTCTGAGGTTCATTTGATAATTCGTTTCAGAGTTATGGCCCTTTTACTTAAAAAATCATGCAAATATATGCATATAGTTTGTCCGCCGTTTTCTGGGAAAACTACTTGACAGATATTAATGAAACTTCACACACATGTTTAATGCATCAAGACCTGAAGCTAAGTCAATTCTGAGGTTCATTTGATTTGCCGTTTCGGAGTTATGGCCCTTGCACTTAAAAGAAATAATGCAAATCTATGCAAATATATATGAGGATGGCCATAACCTTTTCATTTGAAATGATATTTACTTCAATTTTTTTAATATGGTTAAACCTTAATATGAATTTTCACATATATTGCGGGGTTTTTGGTAAGTCATTTTATTCTAAAGTTATGGTCCTTGAACTTTGTGTGTTCGTTGCTTTGTTTGTCGGTCATCTTTTAGTTTGTTTTCTGGGAAAACTATTAAAATGATATAAATGAAACGTAAAAGAAATGTTTAAGCAACAAAATCTGAAGCTGAGTTTATTTTGAGGTTCATTCAGTTTGTCTTTACAGAGTTATGGCCGTTGCACTTTTCAAAAATCTGCAAATATGAGGATATTTTTTATATAACTTTTTTATTTAATAAGATATTCACTTCATTTTTTTAAAGAATAGTATCACCTTAATATGGAAATCAAGTTCTGAAGCATAGATTAGAAAATATCAACACTTATAAGGCATGTTGAATCAGAGAAAGTTTGCAAGTGGGCGTATTATGTACCGTATGCGGTACTCTTGTGAAACCACTCAATTCTAAATTTTCGGGGGGGGGGGACAAGCCCCCGGGCCCCTATAGCCACGGTGCTTAAACTATATTTGGATTCAGCTACGCTCCTTAAAGATGTGTAAGTGAATTTCTAGGTTAGTTTTGATTACTGTTGCATGCATCGGAGCATTCACAAAATTCGGATACCACAAGGTATATGTATGAATGAAGAATTAGTTTATTAATCACTTTGTATTTGAAAAGACTGGTGTTTGGTCTAAACAAGAAAATCTGCTATATTACATGTAATTGCAATGAGAGAATCCCCTGCGTAAACAATGATTTGAGAAAAAATCAGTATTTTAATACACCCCCTCCCTCCCTCCCCACACACGTGCACACTCGCACACACACTCACGCACACACCAATCAAGAACCTTATTGACTTGAGAGTGCTACCTCTTTGGCATAAACTGACCACATGACATCAGCCTTAAATAGTCGGGGAATAGATGGGCAGAAAAAGGACATCCCTGCTTAACTCCTTCAATACAAAGCTCTCGACTTATCAATCAGCCCGCGTATGCCACGGGTTGTAGCTGACCTGTATCAACACTTGTACAGCATTGCTATGCAATCCGGCTTTTATCGTGCCGCAGTCTCGAGGACTCGAGTTCGCTCCCCACACCCGATGAGTATATTTTCTCTAGAGAAACCCTGATACAGAAATCTTCATTAAATCATTAATGCTTTTCTTCATATAAACTCATTTTTACGCATTTGCAAACTGAGTAGATCCAAACCAGATTGAACAGGTAAAGGGTTAAACAATTCGTATTAAATTTCTTTAGTAGAAAGGGGTTAATACGATGAAAAGTAACTGTATATACATACATATATTGAACACATGAGTCTTAAACGCAGGAGGTTACTTAATACAAGGCAAAAGTAGTGCAGAAAGCTCATAGGAACTTTCTGTATTAATTGTAGCCTGTATTACTCTACCATCTGCCTTACAGACCCATAATTGGACCTTTATGATGGTCGGTTAAGACAGGTTCTACTCTATTTTTTGCCAGAAACAAATCTCAAGCCTTTTCTGTATAGAAACACACATCTAAGCCTTAGCAAACATAGTAGGACCGGATTCATTTCTCTGCTCTATTTGCTTTCGGATGGATGTCATAAAGCAGGAAACGTACTCATGAAAATCCATAAGTATTACACTTAAGAGTAGAACTTTCAACTTGAATGAGCACATTGACCAACTCTAAAGCAATATTCATAAATTGTTAAGTAGCCTATTAATGTAATTTAACTCACGGGTCCTTGTTCGACACTGTCGATTAAGATACCACCCTTATTAAAAGCATTTTCTTTCGAAAACTGTTGAAGCTATTCGCCGTACACTAAAAATCACCAGAAACGCTATTCGCCGTACACCGTAACAACTATTCGCCGTACACATTCCTACATATGAATTTTGTGATATCTTCTCACACAATGTATGGAAAGATACAATTTTTGGTACATAAAACAAAACAATCATATGCTTCGATTCGGCAGTTAATTCATGAATATACAAATAAAAGTTTCCTTAAATAAGACCCAAATATCAAGTTGCGTAGACTTTTCCTCGCTACTAGGGAAGCATTTTACAGGTTAAATATTCTGATATGGCCAACCTATGCAAGAGTTTAAACCCTGAGTGAAGTAATCAAATATTCATGGACCCGGTAGTGCTTTATCTATGATGGTTAAGATAATGAGAGTTAAAATAACAAGGGATTGTCTTACATGGTGTTGGTCAGTTTTATCACTTTCTTCGCTTCGCTTAGTAGTTTGACCTAGCTATTTCCGGAGTTGTTGACATACAGTGAGTTAGTATATGTACAAACCAACATGTCCATTTACAGCGAAGCCCCCAAAACCCTGGCTTCGACAACTGGAATTCTCTGAAACCGAGCAAATTTCTCGTTCAAAAATATTTAATCTACATGCTTATTTGCCCCTCAGCAAAGTATGTAAAATTCTTATAGGACGTGTGACTGATTAACTCATACCCTCATATGCTATTTTTAGACCCAACCTCTTTGAAAAAAAATACCGAAAATGAACATTAACTAGCAATAAAAATTTATAATTGTGTAGTTTTTAAACCATTGTGATAAATAGAGCATTTGCTCTATTTATCATAATAGTTTCAGAATAGTTTCAGAAAGTAATCAGGGAATGGGGTAATGCAGGAGAACGGTAATGCAGAAAGCTCACTAATGCGATTTCTCCATTACTGTTGCCCTGCATTGTCCTCAGTGGTAGAGCGTCCGCTAGCGGTACGGAAGGTCGTGGGTTCGGTCCCCGGCCACGACAGACCAAAAGTCGTTACAAGTTGGTAGTAGTAGCTTCATTGTCATGGGAGCTCTAGGACTGGTCGGCCCGGTGTCAGGATAATGTGACTGTGTGGGTGTCCTTGTCATGTGCCCGCGGCAGGGGCATTCCAGTGAGGCAGCACTATAACTGGTCTCAAGCGGTGCCGTCTGTAAATAACTGAAAACCCAACTCACTCACTCAACTATTTCACCACAATCACTACCCGGCTACACACATCCCCTCTACACAAGAATTCGTCTTACTCAAAGAACACTCCACAATCACTGCCCGGCTACACACGCACACCCTCTACACAAGAATTCGTCTTACTAAAATAACACTCAACGAGTTTCTTATCATTACAAATTATCTTCATACAATCTTCATATTATCTTCATATAAGTCACCCTGATTACGTTAGGCGCCTAATGTAACATGGTGAAAAAGTTATGACTCGATTGGGACTCGAACCCAGGTTCTTTGGCTTACCATGCCAACACTCTACCGACTGAGTTCCGAGACACACGGTCTAAGCCTATCAACTATTTCACCGAAATCTCTACTCGGCTACACACATCCCCTCTACACAAGAATTCGTCTTACTCAAAGAACACTCCACAATCACTGCCGGCTACACACACACACCCTCTACACAAGAATTCGTCTTACTAAAATAACACTCAACGAGTTTCTTATCATTACAAATTATCTTCATACAATCTTCATATTATCTTCATATAAGTCACCCTGATTACGTTAGGCGCCTAATGTAACATGGTGAAAAAGTTATGACTCGATTGGGACTCGAACCCAGGTTCTTTGGCTTACCATGCCAACACTCTACCGACTGAGTTCCGAGACACACGGTCTAAGCCTATCAACTATTTCACCGAAATCTCTACCCGGCTACACAAGTTCTAACGTGTTTTATGGCCCAGGCATCTGTTGATGTCAGGGGCAGAAAGCAATCCCTGGCAGAACTAGTACGGGAGAATCAGCTCCTGTATCAGAGATGAATGAAAACACCCTTCCAAAATCCAACGTGAGCTTGGGATTTCATCGTCAACGTCATCGGATGCTGATTATGTAATTGTTATCAGTTAAATGTATATTGAAAAGTAAAACGATGATCGTACTATACTGTTTACCTTTTCCCTTAAAACACACAAGAGTAACCAAATATTTAACTTATGTTGGCCTTAATTCGATTAATAGCCCTTTGAGAAAACCCCCAACTTTGATCGCTAGTCCACTGTCCAACTTCACATCGGACTCCGTGTGTACATCTCTAATAGCACCCAATACACGAGGCCTGCATGGGCATACGCACGGGCGTACACATGGTTGAACAAGTCGAAGTCCTGAAAACGCTGAAACGAAATTAAAAATTGATGCCTCACTTTTGTAAGGTCCTAGACATTCTCACACAAATGATTACGCTCAAACTTTATAATTCTGTGGTTTTCAAAAGATTTGGAGTTTAGATAAAGGACAGAAATTAAATTTACCAGCACAAGTTGTATAGTAGAAGTTCATTCCTTTAATACATTTATTCCATCATTGCTTATAGTACAACTAGTCCACCATTGCTTGTGTCTACCTTTTGAAAAGTAGCCCCTATCTTGGCCATGGTGAACAATTAACAACATAAAAATAGTCACATAAGCGACATTCCTACATAATTGTATTGAAATCTGTCCAGTGTTTTCATAGAACAGCATTTCCAATGTTCCGCTACATAAAGCGATACACACACAATTAACTCCTGGCGGCCAAGTGTTTAAATGATTCAAAATAGGTTTAAAGGGATTGATATAGGTAACATAGGGATCATTCCTGCAAAATCATTAACACCTGGCCAGTGGTTTCAGAGAAATCCAGGCAGACAGGCAGGCAGGCATGTAGGTATGTAGGTAGGTAAGATAGATAGATAGAGAAAGATAGATATATAGATAGATAGATAGATAGATAGATAGATAGATAGATAGATAGATAGATAGATATAGATAGATGATAGATAGATAGATAGATAGATAGATATATAGATAGATAGATAGATAATGGATGACATTGTATAACCCCTGTGTAGCAACACTAATGGATGCCATTGTATAACCCCTGTATAGCAACACTAATGGATGCCATTGTATAACCCCTGTATAGCAACACTAATGGATGCCATTGTATAACCCCTGTATAGCAACACTAATGGATGACATTGTATAACCCCTGTATAGCAACACTAATGGATGCCATTGTATAACCCCTGTATAGCAACACTAATGGATGCCATTGTATAACCCCTGTATAGCAACACTAATGGATGCCATTGTATAACCCCTGTATAGCAACACTAATGGATGCCATTGTATAACCCCTGTATAGCAACACTAATGGATGCCATTGTATAACCCCTGTATAGCAACACTAATGGATGACATTGTATAACCCCTGTATAGCAATGTTGAACCGCAAATTTCACGCCACCCATTTTTCACACGTGTGAAAAATGGGTTGACGCATTTTTCACACGGGTAAAATTTGCGGCCCCATTTTTCACACATGTGAAAAATGCGGCCCCATTTTTCACAAAACCGTACTGCGAAAATTTCGACTCCCCTTTAACCCCTTTTTCTGAAGACCTACTAATACCAACGCATTTTTCGCAGATATGTCAAAAGATGGTTTAGCTATTGTTGACATTCTTATGCACGAGAGATCTTAAACAGCCATCAGGACATTGAATTAGTATCGGATAGGGAAGCTTTGTCCCTGAATTATGTTTATGACAGTTTATGTGAGTCGATTCTTGTTATCTCGAACTCGATTAAGTCGAACCACTGCTTATGCCGAAATCCACTCTAAGTCATGCAATTTGAGCTGTTTTTTGAATTGCAAACAATTCTGATCTAGACCAGATGCAGAGCGACTCGGCGTCTGGTCTGTATATAAACTGCTTGGGATTCTGTTTTCATTTTCAACAATGGAAATGAAGCATGTGTATTTGACCAAAAAGAAATTTTAAAAAGTAATGTGGTACCCGTGTAGTGTGTGTATAAAAATAGTTTATCTCGGAGTTCTTTAAATTCGAACTTATATTGATTTTCGCAAAGGGTACAAGCTGTACTTTAGTATATGGTGACAGAAATTATGACTTAAGGAATTATCCAATTACCGAATTTAGAACCGACGTAGATGATAAGAATGTTTTGTAAATATACATATATAAAATATGACAGGGCACTGAGCATAAACTGAGATTGAAATGACAGCACACTGAGAGTATACTGAAATGAAAACATGGTTAAATTAGAGTAAACTGACAGTCTACGGTAGAGTAGCTTTTAGTAAATAAACAAAATAAATAAATAAATAACGCTTTCCCTGATGAATAATCATATAAGAAAAAATGACATCATTAATTTTAATTAGAATACGTTTTATGTCATATAAATATTACATTTTTTCTTAGGCATACACTGTAGAATCAGAACTATAATATACTACATGTATAAACTAATAAAGCAGACCCTGATCAACTGGCTTATATAGGAGCCGTTTGAATGTATGTATACCAGGTCTACGCTGTTTGTAAAGGCGTTAAAAGGCGTCTATATGAACGATGGCGTTAAATACCCAAACTTAGACTTCTGTTCCTAAAAATATTTTCAAATGATAATGTGACATGGACATTTAATTGTATTAAAACTTTTGTTTATGTTTTTCAAATACGTTGCCTAAAGCTACGAGTAGATACACTTTGGTTTGATGTGACGTTCAAACTTTTCCCTCAGGGAAGATTTTTAATGAAAGTAATTATTATGTCAATTCATTGACTAGCTCACTCGCTGTGTACGTACGCTAACCCTTTCAGCGCTGACTGATCATAGTGTACTAACCCATCAACGTTTAACTACACACTCCACTCAGTAAGAAAGGCTTAACATTGAACAAAAGTATGCTGAATGACAAACAGTGCAGATCCTGATCAGAAGGCTCTTCAAAGGAGCCCGCTGATCTGTGTCTACATTGTTTGCAAATGACTTCGCATGCGTGCCCTACATTCAAAGGGTGAGTGCAATATGTCATTTCTTACGCACTCGGGAATTTTCGAACAAATACGAAAACGGCCGAGAAAAAATGCCGGTTTTTGCATGACTAAAGTACAACGCGGGTTGTTGGCGTAAAGGCGTGATGAATTTAAGTTTTACTCTTATTGCATAATTAAAGTGCACAAATGTTATAGGTTACATAGCTTTGCACCGAAATAAGTATAAAGATAGAACGCTTGGATTTATTCATTCCAGTCCGTTGCGATGGGGGATAAGGTATGTACATGTATATCGGTCTATAAGAACACGGAACTCTCCGAAATATAACAAATATGGTTTCTAACCATATACTTAATGAATATTCATGTAACGATGACTTTAGAAATTTTAACTTAAATCATCAACTGATTTTTTGTAATGGCATATAAACAAGGACATTTTGACTATGGCAAAAGCAACATTTTTTATTACAAATGTCTTCCCCTTACAGACATAGCATGCTGACAGGCTCCTCTTTCTGAACGCGCTATATAGGCGAATATAAGGCGAATAGCCTGATACCACTGGCAAACAATTGGGCTCCAGAAGAGATTCAGGGGCGTCTCCTCAACATTCAAACTGTTTTACACTCTTTGTTCTTTTGAAAAAAACAAAAACTCCATTTTGAAACCTGAAGCAGACGATAATCTTTGCAGACGATAATCTTAGCAGACGATAATCTTAGATAATCTTAGCAGATGATAATCTTAGACAATCTTAGCAGACGATAATCTTAGCAGACGAAGCTTGTTTGGCACCGGAAGAATTAGTACGACGCATATTTGTCTAAACACACTTTCTTTTATCAAATATTATGTTTATATACAAAACCACATCAACGGCCTTTAAAGTATTGTACCGAATTATTGTACGTTAATTTTATTCTTGATAGCAACACAATTTAACAGCTCATATATACATAGAGGTTTCAGCATCACATACGGCCATGCTACAGTGTTTGTAGTAGAACTCCGTCTTAAGCAATTATTAAAACACACCGAACTCTGGGTCGTAAAGACGGGTGATATTTTAACCTTTACTCCGTGAATATTCATGTATAAAATAATGATATCATAAAAAAATAATTATATCAATTTTTATAATAGTACATGTACTATGAACACACAGCTACTTTGGACATGGGCAGAAACAGAAGAATCAGACGTATCTTATACCATAAGCATAGCAGACCATCGTCAGATTCCTCCTACAGGAGCCGTTTTATCTGGGTCTTCTCTGTTTGCTAAGGCGTAGAAAGCATATTTATGGAGTAAATAGTAATGCAAGGTAGAAAGTAATAAAGGCAGTTCCAACTGGTACTTTCTGCATTAGATCTACTTTTGCCCTGCATTACCTTTTCCCTCATACAAGCGTGTTTTCACGCATCTGCAAACAGAGTAGATCCAGATCAGACGGCTCCTATAGGATAGCCATCTGCCTTTAAGACGCATTTTCCAATAAATGAGTGGCCACATAAGAGAGGGTCTACTGTATGTTATATGCATAATTACATATGCTTCGCTGTATCTTATATGCATAATTACATATACTTCACTGTATGTTATATGCATAATTACATATACTTCATTGTATGCTATATGCATAATTACATATACTTCAATATTTCGAATTTCAAGGGACCGCATACATTACTTCGATATGATCACAGCTTAATGCAGGTATTAAGTAAATCTGAACTCTGTCGTAGGAGCTTTCAGCATTACTTTCGACTTGCATTGAGCTGTCATATGTGTTTCTAGATATGGGTAGTGATAAATTATACAACAATTCTGTATTGTAAATTTTGGGAGGACCAAACTTTTAGTTTGAGTTATCCAAAGTTCGAGTTCTCGGTGTTATCGACGCTACACTGTAAGTGGACTCTCATACTGTGTTGCCCCGACAACACCATGAAGGTGACACACACTTAGTTTTCACCGATTTCAATAATAGTTTTTTTTGTAGGAGCCCTTTGATCGATGTCCGCCTGTTTGCTTATGACATCATATAGGTTTGATTATACGGGGCGAAGCCATTTCTTGTTATTCTATATAAAGCTAATTAATATTCATATATGCATAATTTTTAACATTCACATTGTATATTCATGGAGTAAAGGTTAAGCAAATGGAGCAGACCCTGATCAGACAGCTTATACAGGAGCCAAAAGTGTAATGTGCGAATGTATAAATAAACAGGTTACTCCTTTCGATCATGACTATTTATGTAAGCCATACCCACATAATGCACTGTCTGTAAAAGTGCCAAAAAGCCGTCTGTATAAAGTAAAGGGTTAAACTTAGTAGATTACGCAAATCTCTACTGTAGCTCAAATGCTTTGAAGCATACACTGTCATCTGAAGCTGTCTACTGTAGCTCAAAGGCTTTGAAGTATATACACAGTCATCTGAAGCTGTCTACTGAAGCTCAAAGGCTTTGAAGTATATACACAGTCATCTGAAGCTCTCTACTGCTGCTAAAAAGGCTAATGTATTAACCATTAACACTCAACTGAAGCATAAACACTCAACTGTGGCTCAGAGAGACTGAAGCATACCCAATAAACTGAAACCCTCCACTACAGCTTAAAGGAATTGAAACATACATACTCAACTGTTTCTCAGTTGGGCAGATAATGTGCACGTAGCTGTAGCTCAAATGGGCTGAGGTACGTATACCCACTGAATGTAGCTCAAAGGGTCTGGAGCACACATATTCATTTGAAGCTCTGTTGTAGCCCCAAAGGCGGATGCATAATCACTCAAATGAAGAATAATGTACACCCAACTGTAGCTCAAAGAGGCTTAACAATGTACACCCAACTGTAGCTCAAAGAGGCTTAACAATGTACACCCAACAACCTCTTTGAGCTACACTCAAAGAGGCTTATCAATGTACTCTTAGCTGTAGCTCAAAGGGACTGAAGTGCGCAAAAGCACATACACACACGCACGCACACACACACACACACACGCACGCACGCATGCACACACACACATTGTAGCTCGAATGAGCTGAAACATACGTACTCGTGGTAGCTCAATGTGTATGGGTACAAACATTCGACTTTAGTTCAAAGTGCTGAAGCAAGCTCTTCTGCAACTCAATCGGCATGAAAAATGCACTCTCAACCGACGCTCAGCTGGGCTGACGCATGCAACTCAACTGGCATGAAACACGCACTCTCAACCGACGCTCAGCTGGACTGACGCATGCAACTCCAGCTATAGTTCAAATGGCTTAACAATGCACATTCAACTAAGGCTAAAATGCATTAAAGCATGATCACTCTGCTGCAACTAAATTAACATGGAATATGCATGTTCAATTGAGCTCAAGCATGCAGACCAAATTGTTATTCAAATGGATTAACCATATAAAATGGCCGGGCCAAGACCTTCGGATGAGACTATAAACCGAGGTCCGGCGTATCAGTGGTTTACACTGGGCACATAAAAGAACCAAAGAAACTCGATAATAAGAGTAGGGCATCGCGCCCGGGTTTCTCTGTATCCCCCCCTTTCTCTCTTTGGGGCGTCCAATTAGCCCATAATGAGCAGAAACGGACGTTCATCAACAATAACAAACAAATGACTTTAACTTAACATGCTCACTCAACTGAAACTAAAATGTGTTAAAGTACATCTGGAAGCTTTCTGCATTGCTTTCGTTCTACTCTTAAACCAATTGCCTCGTAGGCTATTTAAACCATTGCCTCGTTGGCTTATTGAAACCATTACCTCGTAGGCTATTTTTAAACCATTGCCTCGTAGACTTATTTTAAACCATTACCTCATAGACTTATTTTAAACCATTGCCTCGTATGCTTATTTTAAACCATTGCCTCGTGGGCTTTTTTTAAACCATTGCCTCGTAGGCTATTTTTATACCCAATCTCTTTCAATAAATCTACTGAAAAGGAGCATTTACTAGAAAAGGGGTATTTATTTAGAATTGTGCAGTTTTTAAACTAACGTGATAAAGAGAGCATTTGCTCCTATGGAGCATAGGCTCTATTTATCAAAATTGTTTCAAAAAGTGACGTTTCCAGAGGCGTCGAAAGGCGACGATATGAGGGAAAGCGTTAACCAACAACATGTGAATAAAATTCAAGAAGCTCCTTGTAAAACATGTCCCCAGGAACTTTTATTAATGAAAATACTGTAGTTATATTCTGTTTCATAAGATCAAGAATTAAACTTTTCATTTGCATACACACAAAGCTAACATGAAATCTTCTATCACGTACTGATCTTGTTATAATATGACAGCTAATATGACCTTTTTTAAGTCGATACTACAACCATAGCTCAGTTTGGATGAAGCATAATACTCAATGTCTATATTTATGTACGCAATATTATTTAACCCTTTACCCCGTGAATATTCAGGAAAGAAAATGATGACACCATGAATATTAAATACATTAAGTTTTAAATTGGCTTATAAAATAAATATTTTGCCAAAACAGAAACTGTAAAATTAAACCTAAAATATTCCAAAAGCAAACAGAGCAGACCCTAATCAGACAGCTTCTACAATAGCCGTCTGGTCGGGGTCTACTTTGCGAATGCGTAGATATTTATGGAGTAACGGATGAATGGATTTCTGTTTTTACTTCAGTGTCTGACGACAGTGGCTGGCAAGGTGGCAGTGTTCGGCTTCTATGGAGTGTTCATGTGTTATATGTGTGCAGTCGTCCTGCCTCGGGTTCTACCGACTATTGACTTTAAGCGTCACATAATAAAGGCTGACTGTCCACTCGCATGGAGAGATCCCAACTCAACTGAGAGGAGCTCCGCCTGCTTTGTTTATCCGGAGAATTTGATGGATGTCGTAAGTTCTAATAATGTCTTCTGTTCAACTGGTGAAACCTTTCCATACTTTATACTCGCGTTGCAAATCATGTAAATTTTGTGTAAACGATAATTATCGTAAGTATTTGAAGTTTTTGTCTCAAATTTTTTTTTTTCTTTTTGTTGTTGTTGTGCTGCTGCTGCTTTAAATTGTGAACGTACAACACTTTTTCCGGTTTGTATCTCATTTTTGTTGATCTTGTTTTTGCTCCTGATGTTGTGCTGCTGGTTTAAAAGTTAACGTGCAACACTATTTTTAGGTTTGGAGTCTGAGTCTCAAATTTAGACTCAAAATGTAAGTTAAAATTTACCTCAGCTAAATTATTGCTCCCTTCATATTATTAAGGTACACTTATAGTATCTGCACTTCCGATTAAAATAAGATCCTCTCAAATACCCAGTTGGGCACGCCCTTTTAGATACATGTATATGGATTTAAAAATACACGCGACAACCGATAGAGAGATTTACATATATATAAAAGAGGATATATATACACACACACACACACAAGCAAACAGAGAACACTGGTAAACACTGAGAAAACAGGACAGAATCAATGAAAATGGGTCCATGGGACACGGAGGCCCCCGCCGGCAAACAGAAAGTAGATGAACGGGGATAAACGGAAAAAGAGGATAAACAGTACAACTCACTATGATTATGCTTCAGGCCAAATATCAAATCATTGCAGCTTACAGAAGCAAAGAAATCTTTGACGAAATATTTGTCATTAAACAATCACCAAAATTAAATCAAAGTGTCGGCAAACAGGAAGTACCTAGATGGACGACATACCTGAAAAGGGGAGACACGGTACAACTCACTATGATAATTCTTCAGACCAAATATCAAATCATTCCACCTTACACAACCCAAGAAATCCTTGACGAAAATTTCGGACGTACGGACGGACGTTCTAACGGACAGACAGACGGACGGACAGGGTAAAACCTAATGCCCCCGTCGCCTAAAGCCCCGTTCCCACTGTCACGGTGCTGGTCCCGGTACCCCACGGTACTTCCCGGCGAAGAAATAGCCGGCGTCCGGGATGATACGGGACCTTATTTCTTAAAAAATAAATATACATTCCCATATTCCCGACGTTGCCGTGGTGTACCCCCGATTTAGAAGGAGGATCTTCCAGTTTGACCCCGGACTATCCCAGTTAGTTTCCGGTTTGGCACGGTGTATTTACGGTTGAACATGATACAATCCGGTGTGACCCGGTCGTCGCTGGTAGTGCCACGGTGGCCACCGGTATCACCGTCATATCCCGGGTGTGCGCCGGTGACAAGCCGGCGTTACCCGGGTATACACGGGGTTTGACCGGCAGACAAACCGGCTCATGCCTTGCCAGTCCCTAACTCCACCGGTACAATACGGGACTATACCGTCGTACACCGGAGCTATACCGGCCCAATGCCGGGGATTCACCAAAGGTCTATCGTGGATGAGGTGCTCGCCAACATCCCGGATTACTAGGGACTATCACGGTAAAGCCAGGGTAGAGACCCGGACCTGCACCGGAATATACGGCGTTGTCCCGGAATTGCCAGGATTAAGCCGGTTTTGGATATCTTTCCCGGTGACTCTCGGTGACTCCCGGTTGTTTTAAACATTTTAAAACATCCGGGGCTGTCTGCCGGATTAAGCCGGATCAATAGGGTTCATAAGGGATCTTCCCGGGTGTTAACGGTGCCGCCAGGGATGTACTCACGGTTTGACACGGGTTCCCCCGGACCACACATCCGGGACGTACCGGGGGGGGGGGGGGGGGCAATCCGGGACAGTGGGAACGGGGCTTTAAGGCGGGGGCATAAAAAGAGATATGCTTTGAGATAAAGACAAAGGGATGTGCAGTGACGGATAAATATAAAGAGACAGAGATACAAAAATACAGAGCTATACAGATAGAGAGGGTAGAATAGAGAGAGAGAAAGACAGACAGAAAAAGGAGAGCGACATAAAAATAAAGGCATGTGCGCAGACAGACAGGGGAGATAGAGACATAGAGGAGAGAGAAACAGACAGACAGAGAAACAAAAATACAGGCGTGTGCGCAGATTGACAGACAGCACGAGGCGGAGACAGGGCGAGACAGACATACAAAGAGAGGGAGACGGAGACAGAGCGAGACAGACAGACAGATAGACGAACGGACGAAAGACGGGCATATACAAGACAGACAGACGACAGACAGAAGACGGACAGATAACTTCACAATATGCTAAAAGAACGGAACCCTTCTGATGCTGAAAATATAATGACTGTTCAGTCTCTGATTTGCTTAACTATATCAGTGTCTTCTCTGATACAAGCTAGTTGCACGAGTTACTCCGTGTCTTCTCTGATACAAGCTAGTTGCTCGAGTTACTCGATGTCTTCTCTGATACAAGCTAGTTGCACGAGTTACCCAGTGTCTTCTCTGATACAAGCTAGTTGCACGAGTTACTCGGTGTCCTCTCTGATACAAGCTAATTGCACGAGTTACTCGGTGTCTTCTCTGATACAAGCTAGTTGCACGAGTTACTCCGTGTCCTCTCTGATACAAGCTAGTTGCACGAGTTACTCAGTGTCTTCTCTGATACAAGCTAGTTGCACGAGTTACTCGATGTCTTCTCTGATACAAGCTAATTGCACGAGTTACTCAGTGTCTTCTCTGATACAAGCTAGTTGCACGAGTTACTCGGTGTCTTCTCTGATACAAGCTAGTTGCACGAGTTACTCAGTGTCTTCTCTGATACAAGCTAGTTGCACGAGTTACTCGGTGTCTTCTCTGATACAAGCTAGTTGCACGAGTTACTCAGTGTCTTCTCTGATACAAGCTAGTTGCGCGAGTTACTCGGTGTCTTCTCTGATACAAGCTAGTTGCGCGAGTTACTCGGTGTCTTCTCTGATACAAGCTAGTTGCACGAGTTACTCAGTGTCTTCTCTGATACAAGCTACTTGCACGAGTTACTCAGTGTCTTCTCTGATACAAGCTACTTGCACAAGTTACTCAGTGTCTTCTCTGATACAAGCTAGTTGCACGAGTTACCCAGTGTCTTCTCTGATACAAGCTACTTGCACAAGTTACTCAGTGTCTTCTCTGATACAAGCTAGTTGCACGAGTTACCCAGTGTCTTCTCTGATACAAGCTACTTGCACGAGTTACTCAGTGTCTTCTCTGATACAAGCTACTTGCACAAGTTACTCCGTGTCTTCTCTGATACAAGCTACTTGCACAAGTTACTCAGTGTCTTCTCTGATACAAGCTAGTTGCGCGAGTTACTCAGTGTCTTCTCTGATACAAGCTAGTTGCGCGAGTTACCCAGTGTCTTCTCTGATACAAGCTAGTTGCACGAGTTACTCAGTGTCTTCTCTGATACAAGCTAGTTGCGCGAGTTACTCAGTGTCTTCTCTGATACAAGCTAGTTGCGCGAGTTACTCAGTGTTCTCTCTGATACAAGCTAGTTTCTACGAGTTACTCAGTGTCTTCTCTGATACAAGCTAGTTGCACGAGTTACCCAGTGTCTTCTCTGATACAAGCTACTTGCACAAGTTACTCAGTGTCTTCTCTGATACAAGCTAGTTGCGCGAGTTACTCGGTGTCTTCTCTGATACAAGCTAGTTGCACGAGTTACTCAGTGTCCTCTCTGATACAAGCTAGTTGCACGAGTTACTCAGTGTCTTCTCTGATACAAGCTAGTTGCGCGAGTTACTCGGTGTCTTCTCTGATACAAGCTAGTTGCACGAGTTACTCAGTGTCTTCTCTGATACAAGCTACTTGCACGAGTTACTCGGTGTCTTCTCTGATACAAGCTAGTTGCACGAGTTACTCAGTGTTCTCTCTGATACAAGCTAGTTGCACGAGTTACTCAGTGTCTTCTCTGATACAAGCTAATTGCACGAGTTACTCGGTGTCTTCTCTGATACAAGCTAGTTGCACGAGTTACTCAGTGTCTTCTCTGATACAAGCTAATTGCACGAGTTACTCGGTGTCTTCTCTGATACAAGCTAGTTGCACGAGTTACTCAGTGTCTTCTCTGATACAAGCTAGTTGCACGAGTTACTCAGTGTCTTCTCTGATACAAGCTATTTGCAAATACCAGTCAAAGCGTGCTTAGCATAACAATAGGTAAAATAGCGCTGCTCATATACATCTAGATCTATATCAAACATTTTTTTCTTCCAGGTGACATTTATTTGCCCGGGGGCGATATAGAATTAGTTTGAAATTTGTAATATATTGGAGCAGTGTCCTAAATAAATGCAGCGAACACCCTCTAATGCCAGCGAACCCCCTCTAATGCCACCACCAAAAATGGGTCTAATGCTCAGTCGTAGAAGCAGATGGTAGCTTAACACAGGATAAAAGTTATGCAGAAAGTTACTACAGGAGTTTTCTGCATAACTCTCGTCCTGCATTAAGCAAACAGCTATTGATAAAATGGTCGCTTTAGAATATTTCTACTGTACATACGAGACAAAGAAGGCTTCACTCTTTGCATGCTAGTAGTGATAAGTGATATACAGCAGTTTGGATTCAGATCAGATGCCTAATACTCAATGAGTCAATAGGGTCTACCATGCACCCCCATCCCCCTTTGTCTTTTTTCATGGGTACCAAAATGTTCAGAAATGTCTCCTGAATCAGAATCGCGAATGTACTCAAGTTTTAATTCTTTTAGGTATGTGTATTTTAACAGTTTCCATGGCAGCCCCCAGTTTTTGTAATGATGACCCATGCCTGCAAATTTGCCCATATCACAGCCAGTTTTTGTCTAAAACCCTTAAAACTGGTACCACATGAAAGACAAGACATTGTGCTTCTATTTCCAATTGTGTTTTAATTAGCTTATTTGCAAACTCATGAATATTAATGAGATCATTAAAAATAGCAGAAAAAGTATAGAAATAACGTAAATCTTTCAAAACATTTTATCCTACAAATATCAGAAAACAACCACAAATGCAGTTCAATATGATGACAAAAACCCCAGAAAACAAAATATCCAACTTGAGGACCAAAGCGTTAACTTTAAGTACATTTCTCGTTAAACGGACATTAGCCCACCCGGACGACAGCCCACCCGGATGACAGCCCACCATTTCTCTAAGGGCGGACATTAGCCCACTCGTGTTTTTGAGGGGAGCGGACAACATCCCACTCATGGTTTTGTGGAGGGCGGACATTAGCCCACTCGTGTTTTATTTATGGGCGGACATTAGCCCACTCGGACAATAGACCCCTCGCGCTGCATATTAACGAGGCGGACATCAGCCCACCCGGACAGTAGACCCCTCGAGATTATAATATATGTTTATTCACACTCCCAATTAGGTGAAAATCGTTGTAATTACCCATGACTTATCAAATATTCAGCTACTCTTACTGGTTCTTTATGTTACGGAAAAAAGTCTCTTTCGGACCGAGGATGTTTGGCCTCTAATTATCTGAGTTATAGTATGGATAATTAGCTACATCATGGATAATTAGCTACATTGATTGTTAACCTGAAAAATACTGTACTGATACTGTAAATTGAACGACTTTTATTTTTATTTATTTCTATTTAATAAACACGAGCACTGCTTTCAATAGGATCACTTCCGTTGCCGGGCAATGTATAAACCTTTAGCCGAATCTCTGAAACAATTGATGCGGGAATGTTAGGGTTTATCAGTATACACCAAATGAAAACAAATTAAAATAGATTTTTAAATGAGTAGGCGAAGATTTGTGAAACACTGAGATAATCGATATCTTACGTCTATTCAACTGATACAATGAACACGCGCATGTCTAATTGGATTATCAAACACACGCTTGTCATTAATTGGATGATCACACCTGTAACCCAGCCAACATTCTATATCGGGCCGATGTCGGTAAGATATCGCTCTCTATATCGGGCCGATGTCGGGTCCAATATCGGCTGCAAACGCAAAAGATGTCGGCCCGACGTCGGCTGTATATATCGGCCCAACATCGGTTCGATGTCGGCCCGACGTCAGCTGTGTATATCGGCCCAACATCGGTTCGATGTCGGCCCGACGTCGGCTGTGTATATCGGCCCAACATCGGTTCGATGTCGGCCCGATGTCAGCTATGTATATCGGCCCAACATCGGTTTGATGTCAACCCGATGTCGGCTTGTATATCGGCCCAACATCGGTTCGATGTCGGCCCGATGTCAGCTGTGTATATCGGCCCAACGTCGGTTCGATGTCTACCCGATGTCGGCTGTGTATATCGGCTTGACATCATATAGATGTAGGCCCGATGTCAAATCGTATATCGGTATGATATCATGATGATATCGACCCAATGTCGGCTATATATATCTGCACGACACCGTCCCGAAATAGGCCCATGTAGTTTTGATATAGGCCCAACATGCAATCGGCCCTACACCATAACTACATCAGCCACCTATTCCTTCTTGTTAAA
Source organism: Azorinus chamasolen (assembly GCA_963576725.1). Taxonomy (NCBI): domain Eukaryota; kingdom Metazoa; phylum Mollusca; class Bivalvia; order Cardiida; family Solecurtidae; genus Azorinus; species Azorinus chamasolen. Next base: position 51,269,491 of record OY755252.1, read on the forward strand.
CCTTATCCTGCAGCGAGCCCATCCGCAATATCGTGTGTGCTTCATATTTAAACTTCAGCCTTTTTTTTATTCAGATGAGATGTCAAGTTACTCGGCATGTCATCTGGAGCCAAGCCATTTCCATATGATACTGTAGGCATAAATGGTAGGATAAGGTTAGAAGGTTTGACAACTTTTAAACATCAGACCAAAATAACACTAATTACAATCAAGGTTTACAAATAACACAGCCAACAACATGAGAAAAAGGGCCTTCAGGCTTAACTAACAATTAAAGACAACAGAACTGCCATTGAAATATTCAACCAGTCAACACTGCAATTGTTCCCTATTAATTTCTTAGCACATGATGATAAAAAAAAACAAATTACTCCAAGTATACATATCCTGTTAGATAAACCCCAAAGTCCTTTTTATTACATGTATGATGTTAGATGTATTACATCCATCCCAGGTTTTTTCTACAATCAACACCATGTTATAATCAATTTTATTTTATTTTTTAATACAAAGCATTAATAACAAGTGATCGAGTAAAAAAAGCATTAACTCATTCCCTCATACTGGCGTCTTTCGGCGCATATGTACAAGTCACTTTTTGAAACCATTGCGATAAATAGAGCATTTGCTCATTTGAAACAATTGCTCTATTTATCAAAATGGTTTCAAATCTACAAATTCTGAAATTTTCTTTTTTTCTAATAAATGCTCCTTTTTAGTAGATTTGTTCATAGAGGTTGATTAAAAATAGCATACTACAGTAAAACCTCTCTATTACGACCACTAAATAGCATTAATTGTTTGGTGTTTAAACTTAAAGGCAGGTGACTGCTTAAAGCAAGGTGAAAAAACAACAGATAGCTCCTTTAGAAACTTTGTTTTACTTTCACATTGCTTTTAGCCCTTTCCCTGATATAAATGCGTTTTCACGCATCTGCAAACTGAGTAGACCCAGATCAGATCAATGTTTTCACACATCTGCAAACTGATAAGACCCAGATTAGACGGCTCCTACAGTAGCCGTCTGATCAGGGTCTGCTCTGTTTGTTCTTTGAATTTGATATATCTGCTTCTTTAATCTTTACGTTCTAAAATGGCAACAATTCTCCACCGTCCAAATTTCATTATAACTAATCTGTCCATGAATATTGAGTAGGTGTTGAAATTAGGAATAGAACAGGAAAATGGTTAAGCTGCCACCTGTCTTTCATACACTCAATAAGCTTTCTTTTTAGTGGTTGTAATAGAGAGGATTTACTGTATAAGGAAATAGGTTAACATGAATGAAACAGGCCAGGTTCAAATCTTAAAAAATTGCAGGTATGTCAGTAACTTGACCCTTTGCCAGCTATATTGACTGTCATATGAATTCAGCTTAGATCCAGAGAAACCAAGTTATTCAGTGACTCATCCGGATCCAAGTGGTTTGACACTGACTCGCCCAATATTTATAACTTTAAGCAAATAGGTGAAGTTTTAAATTCATGCAGATTGGAAAACAATGTAAACCCAGATTAGAAGCTCCTGTATATATTTAGCCTTAAAGCGTTAGATATGAAAATAACATAAGCAAACAGTTTGGACCCAGATATGGTGCTGAGTAACTTGGCGTCTCATCTGAAATCCTAATTGCTTGTCACTCGCCAGACTCTGCTCCCCATCCCACACACACAAAGACACAAATTCTGTTTTCAGGACTTTAAACAGCAGACCACAATATTTGTAGCAGACGAAAAATCAAAGCGTCAAATTTAATTATTAAAGCATGTTTACCTTTTTTTTAACCACAACTTACTCAACCCTTCCCTTATGAATATTTATTCTACACCCCACCTACCATACATACTTAATGAGATCAAATTGTATAGTAGTACATGATACAAGCAATTTTAGAGTCACATCCAAAAGCGTAGAATCGAATCAATAATATTTTATAAGCAAACAAAGTAGGCCATGGTAAGGGGCTGTCTCATCTTGGTCTACTCTGTTTGCAAATTGCATTAAAAGGTGTCAATATGAGGAAAAGCGTTCAGCAAATAGAATTTGAATGCTGAAATGAAATCCAACATTAGGATTCTGACATTGCCAGCAATGCCGACCCAGATTATCTGCAGTGTATAATCTACCATTTAAGTGCACAGTGGCAAATGTACTTATAAGTTATATTGGTGTCCTGGGTCGACACTGTTTGCAATACATTAGGATTGGCTTTAGTATAGCAGCCTTCATTAGTTTACAATCATAAACTGTCATAAATATGATCACTATTGATCAGCCGTGATATTGTTCATTTGGTTGGTAAATCCAACTTGAAGTTATTATAATTATAGAGTTTTTATTACACTGCTTAAAGTCTCAATGACTGCTGTCACCACAATCCATTCTCAAAGAACCAACATATTCTGCCAGCAGGTGCACGAGCTGACGAAATGGGTCCCAGATGTGCGAGAGCCGGTATAGCCCCAAGTCCCGGTTCAAAGTTGATTTCCATTTTCTGATCTGGATGGCCTCCTTCATTTGTTTCTTATTGTCTCTGGTATACTCCTTTCTTTTCTGCACCGGTCACTTATGCATTGGTCAAGTCATTGACTTTCTGGAGAATATTCTCCAGAATTTTCCTCTGATGCTGCTGTTCATTCGTGATTTTTCCCATGCGGATGTCTTGGCTGTGAATATAGTTAAGAAAAACACCACTGAATATAATTGTACAGTAAAACCTCTATTGCAAACACTCAACTGAAGTCTGGTGGCTGTTTAATTCAGATAAAAATTAATATGCATAGCATTAAACCTGCCACTGGTCATACAGACTTTTTTGAATATGAATATCGTAGAAAATGTCTTGATCGTCAATCGGCTGCAATCAATCGATAAATAAAAATTGGTCTGCTTCCCAACACTAGCTATTTAGAAGCATTTTTTTCTATCTATAGATTACATGTAGATATCCCAGCTGATTACCTGCTGTGCTCTGGAGGACTCCAGATAACCAGAAGCATATGTACATGTGTATGTATATGTCTCTGAGATAACAGGCAACAATTTAACATTTTCTGGCAAAAGTGCAGAACCAGATGTGAAAACTCCTATATATAGGAACTCATCTACTTCTGATTCAAGAACTTCACAAAAATTATTACAATGTACTGTACTCATCATTATTACTGGTCAAAATGTTTGCCATATGGCAGCAATTATTATGCTGCCTTACATTGGCTCTAATTTGTCCATACTGTTTCCAGTAAGACACGTTTAATTTTTGTTCAAAAAAGTAACAATCAATCAATACTCATAATGTAAAAAGCTGTCATATCATTTGTTGCCTCAACTATTCATCTCCTGAACATGTCTACTAATAGAAAAAGTAGTAAAATCACAGCATTTCAAACCGTTTCAAACAAATGTTCGCCTAAAATCATAAAACAAACCTGTTTTCAATAACTTCTATGACAAAACTGACAAAGATAAATACCTATATATATTCTACACTTGAAATAATTTGATAATTCATATATATTACCTTAGTATCTGTCTAGGCTGGATGGTTAAATGTGCAAATTTCATTTCCTTTGTAACACAAAACATTTGAACCTAGAGAAAATGGCGGCGACTATACCGCAGTAAATTTAATCAAATAGTGAATATAAAACTGAATAATATTGGCAGGAAAATTATACTTACCAAACCTTCACTGGAGGTTATTGCCATACAGAATTTTACTTGCATTAAATCTATCATATTAACACATAAATAGGGTGTTTTATATTTACTGCTTGAATTTATAGGAGTTACCTTTTTATGTCAGCAATTCTCTCCCTTGAAAATAGGATAAAACATCGGCCCGACGTCAATCCGATATTGAAACTAACGCGGTAATATCGGCCCAATGTTGACCCGATATAACAAAACTGATATACATATTAGTGGGACGAAATTAAACAGACAATGAAAATATTGTTTACAAAATGCTTTGTGCAGGCCAACTTCACCGTCTTATTGTTTAACACAAATTAACAAGAAACACACCAATATCGGCCCGACGTCAAGCCGATATTGCACATAATAGGTAATATCGGCCCGATGTTGGCCCGATATTTCGAAAACGGGGTATAGAAAATAATTAAGTAGACCGATATCTATTATTGTTAACTAATAAACTTATAATATGATGCTGAAATTGTTTCCATTATAATCTTTATGAAACATTTAAAACTTTACGCTATGTCGGCCCTACATCGTGCCGACATCGGGGCAATGTCGGCAGGCTCTTCCGATATTCCGACCTTTTGCCGACATCGGCCCGATATTGGTGTGCTGGCTGGGAAGTGTTTAACTCTTTCACTGTTCTATGTTTATTTCATAATGAAATATGGAACATTACCGAAAAATAAAATTTGTGTGATATGTTTATGTTGCTCCGATCTAAAGTCGAAGATATTATTTTTACAGTCAATTGGCTTACAGACCTACAGAAATAGGTTAGAAAATTACGAGGGGTCCGGGTGGACTGATGTCCGCCTCGTTACTATACATCTCGAGGGGTCTAGTGTCCGAGTGGGCTAATGTCCACCCATCAAAACAATATAAGTGAGCTAATGTCCGCCCTCCTCAAAACCACGAGTGGGCTAATGTTCGCCCCCTACAAAAACACGAGTGGGCTAATGTCCACCCTTAGCGAAATAGTGGGCTCTCATCCGGGTGGGCTGTCGTCCGGGTGGGCTAATGTCCTATTTCCTATTTCCATTTCCATGGCAACACCCAAGTTTTTATAACGATGGCCCGTACCTGCAAAATCGTCCATATCACAGCCAGTTTTTGTTCTAAACCTATAAAACTGGTACCAAATGAAAGATAGACATTGTGCTTATATTTTCAGCATGTGTTTTTAATTACCTTATTTGCATACTCATGAATATTGATGAGAACGTTACAAATAGTAAAGACAATATAGAAATAACGTAAATATTGTAACCTATTCACTTTTTATCCTACAAACATCGGAAAAAAACTTCAAATGCAGTTTAACATGATGACAAAATTCTCAGAAAACAAAATATCAAGTTTGAGGACCAAAAAATTAACTCTAAGTAACGTTTTAACAGTTTCCACAGTAACCATTCATATCACTCTGTTCACACATATTTTATTAGTCGACACCTAACTGCACTTATCTTCCACATCACAGCACGTTTTTGTGCTAACTGTATAAAACTGGTACCGAATTAAAGCTAAGACCTTTTGCTTTTGTTTAAAGGTAATATTTAGGAATTACCTTATTTCCATACACATGAATATTAATGAGAATAATTAAAAAAGATAGCAAAACATACAGAAATAACGTAAACCTCTCAGTTTTTAGCATACCAATATAAGAAAACAACTTGTTTGAATTGATGACAAAATACTTTGAAAGCAAAGTATCTAAATTGATAACCAAACAATGAACTGTAAGTAACTTTGTAACTGTTTCCATGGTAACCGATCGTTTCACAAATTTTGGAAAATTGACATCTACCTGTAATACTCCGCTAGATCTCAGTTATTTTTGATGAATCATGCAATCAATTGTTACAAACACTATGAGGCATTGCTTTAATAGTAAATATTACGTTTCTGATATAAATTAGTTTACATATGCATGAATATTTATGAGAAAAGTAAAAGATGTTGAAATTTTCGAAATACACCAGTGTTTCTCTTATAAAGCAACACAAGTGCAAAATGGTTAGCTAAAGTTTAAAATGATCACTGAATATCACCAAGATTGTTATATAAATACCACTAATATGAAACATTGAGCAGCGACACCACCAATATGAAACATTGAGCAGCGACACCACCAATATGAAACATTGAGTAGCGACACCACCATATGAAACATTGAGCAGCGACACCACCAATATGAAACATTGAGCAGCGCACCACCAATATGGAACATTGAGCAGCGACACCACCAATATGAAACATTGAGTAGCGACACCACCAATATGAAACATTGAGCAGCGACACCACCAATATAAAACATTGAGTAGCGACACCACCATATGAAACATTGAGCAGCGACACCACCAATATGAAACATTGAATAGCGACACCACCAATATGAAACATTGAGCAGCGACACCACCAATATGAAACATTGAGCAGCGACACCACCAATATGAAACTCTGAGCAGCGACACCACCAATATGAAACAATGAGCAGCGACACCACCAATATGAAACATTGAGCAGCGACACTACCAATATGAAACATTGAGCAGCGACACCACCAATATGAAACATTGAGTAGCGACACCACCATATGAAACATTGAGCAGCGACACCACCAATATGAAACATTGAGCAGCGCACCACCAATATGAAACATTGAGCAGCGACACCACCAATATGAAACATTGAGTAGCGACACCACCAATATGAAACATTGAGCAGCGACACCACCAAAATAAAACATTGAGTAGCGACACCACCATATGAAACATTGAGCAGCGACACCACCAATATGAAACATTGAGCAGCGACACCACCAATATGAAACATTGAGCAGCGACACCACCAATATGAAACATTGAGCAGCGACACCACCAATATGAAACTCTGAGCAGCGACACCACTAATATGAAACCTTAAGCAGACGATAATCTTTGCAGACGAAATTTATTATCACTCTAAAGTTGTTTAATTAGATATAAGAAGTAAATACCGTTTGTTTTTCATAACACCATATATTTCAGAAATTACCGCCATTTCTTGACACTTACAAAAGCCCGTGTTGGAGGGACACAAAGACGAAAGGGTTTAATGTACCAATCAGATGTCTTCCCTACTTCTTCCTTATCGGAGCCCCAAAGTGCGGAACAACAGATCTCAACTCAAGGCTTTTAAGACACCCACAAGTGTCAGACAGGGTGAAGAAAGAAATCCATTGGTTTACGAGGAAAAGATTTGGTGAGTAGATTTGTATGATGTACATTTGACTAAACAACCACTGATGCGTGATAAATATAAATTATAAGCTTTTAAACCTATTAATCTTTTTCTTATTAAATATTCATGTAAAACATAATGACATTATGAATATTTATTAGCTCTTTTTACATAATGACATTATGAATATTTATTAATTAGCTCTTTTTACATAATGACATTATGAATATTTATTAGCTCTTTTTACATAATGACATATGCGCGCATGGATATTTAGTATTGCTAGAAACTATGGAGTCATATCTCTTAGGATTTAATAGGCATACAGAACAGACCCTGGTCAGATGGCTCCTACAGGATCCGTTTGAACTGGGTCTGCTCTGTTTGCAACGGCATGAAGAAGCGTTTATATGAAGGAAAAGGTAAAAGAATATATCATTATGGACCACTCATCCAAGATTGAACCTGGAATCCGTGCATTTGACATCGCGACAAACTATATACTGGTATAAACATTGTCAACGCATGATTCAGCAGCCCGTACTGGCACTGATTAGAGGGCTCTGTCAGGAGTCAGCTTCTCGATCTACAGTCTTTGTGTGTGTCTTTTAAAGGGATAGTCTCTACTTGCAACGTTTTTAAAAATGCCTAACAATTGCATAAAATATTTGTTCATATGCTGAACAGAGGTATATTGCAAGAACGTCAATCGAATAAACGTCGAAGAAGGCAACTGTATCATGTGTTCGATATCGAAGACCCGATGCTATTCGGCAATGTATTAGTATTTATTCGGGTTGCGTTTTAGTTTCGTTAACTATTCGATATAAGCCGATGATATTTTGTACATTAAATAGGAACACATTAAATAAGAACACATCAAATAGGAACACACAAATTAGAAACATACATATGTATTACATAGGAACACACTAAATAGGAACATAGGAACACATCAAACAGGAACATATTAAATATGAACACATTAAATATGAACACACTAAATAGGAACACACTAAATAGGAGCACACTAAATAGGAGCATACTAAATAGGAACATACTAAATAGGAACACATTAAATAGGAACATTTGTGAACTGCATATCGCCAGGTTATCGTTGTGATAGGGTGAAACCGGGATGAACGAACGTTTGTCCATGACACAGAAAACACGTGAAATTTTATTGATAGTAGTGCATAAGTTACCGGCAGGAGATTATATCTATTTTGTAGTAAAAACTAGAGGGATAGTCTCTACTTGCAACGTTTTTAAAAATGCCTAACAATTGCATAAAATATTTGTTCATATGCTGAACAGAGGTATATTGCAAGAACGTCAATCGAATAAACGTCGAAGAAGGCAACTGTATCATGTGTTCGATATCGAAGACCCGATGCTATTCGGCAATGTATTAGTATTTATTCGGGTTGCGTTTTAGTTTCGTTAACTATTCGATATAAGCCGATGATATTTTGTACATTAAATAGGAACACATTAAATAAGAACACATCAAATAGGAACACACAAATTAGAAACATACATATGTATTACATAGGAACACACTAAATAGGAACATAGGAACACATCAAACAGGAACATATTAAATATGAACACATTAAATATGAACACACTAAATAGGAACACACTAAATAGGAGCACACTAAATAGGAGCATACTAAATAGGAACATACTAAATAGGAACACATTAAATAGGAACATTTGTGAACTGCATATCGCCAGGTTATCGTTGTGATAGGGTGAAACCGGGATGAACGAACGTTTGTCCATGACACAGAAAACACGTGAAATTTTATTGATAGTAGTGCATAAGTTACCGGCAGGAGATTATATCTATTTTGTAGTAAAAACTATCGGCTTTCAATAGCCAAAATAATTACGAGGTTAGCATTTAAATTGTAAGAGTTACAGTCCTATTTGTACTTGTGGTACACGGATGTCCGTTCTTCCAGTTGGAACCATTGTTATTGTATAGTATGTACAAACTCCCATGGAGCGGTACAGATCCCTATGTTTCAAACAATGTGACAACACATATTTAAAACCCTAATCATATGCTTGGCATTGTCTGTTTTTACTGTTTGCTAAACTGTATGGTCTCCACAAGGTAGGTAGTAAAAATCGTTGACGATGGCCTGTCTTATGTCGATCATCATCAGATCGTAACCTTCACGACGTGATCACCTGGTACTGCGATTAATCCGCACATCACTGCATATAGTCAGTATTCAATCAGCTCCCGCTACAACGTTCTTTCCAACAGAAAGTGTCGGTGTATTGAAACTGTCGTTGTAATGAACATACAGTAACACCCCTTTGAATAGGACGTTCAGATTAGCATCAATACAGCATGTAAGACAGTTTTAGACAGGATGAAATGCATGCAGAAAGTTCCCAGAGGAGCTATCTGCATGATTAAACATCCACTTACCTAAATGATCTAACTTTTTATTTACTAAGTTTTCTATTAATAGAGAGTTTTACTGTATATGTCTCCAATAGTCTTGTCAGTATAATGACTACTCCGCTATATCGACTGTCGTTGTAACGAGTGTTCACTGTATCATAACATAAACATTTATCAGGTAAAGGGTTAAGTTAGTGCCCGTAATGGACTCTCCGCATCGGGGTTTGGCTAAGTGCCCGTAATGGACTCTCCGCATCGGGGTTTGGCTTAGTGCCCGTAATGGACTCTCCGCATCGGGGTTTGGCTTAGTGCCCGTAATGGACTCTCCGCATCGGGGTTTGGCTTAGTGTCCGTAATGGACTACCCGCATCGGGGTTTGGCTTAGTGTCCGTAATGGACTCCCCGCATCGGGGTTTGGCTTAGTGTCCGTAATGGACTCCCCGAATCGGGGTTTGGCTTAGTGTCCGTAATGGACTCTCTGCATCGGGGTTTGGCTTAGTGCCCGTAATGGACTCTCCGCATCGGGGTTTGGCTTAGTGCCCGTAATGGACTCTCCGCATCGGGGTTTGGCTTAGTGCCTGTAATGGACTCTTATGGTTAGTGCCTGTAATGGACTCCCGGCATCGGGGTTGGGGTTAGTGCCGTAATGGACTCTCCGCATCGGGGTTTGGGTTAGTGCCTGTAATGGACTCTCCGCATCGGGGTTTGGCTTAGTGCCCGTAATGGACTCTCCGCATCGGGGTTTGGCTTAGTGTCCGTAATGGACTCCCCGCATCGGGGTTTGGCTTAGTGCCCGTAATGGACTCTTATGGTTAGTGCCTGTAATGGACTCCCGGCATCGGGGTTGGGGTTAGTGCCGTAATGGACTCTCCGCATCGGGGTTTGGGTTAGTGCCTGTAATGGATTACCCGCATCGGGGTTTGGCTTAGTGTCCGTAATGGACTCTCCGCATCGGGGTTTGGCTTAGTGCCCGTAATGGACTCTTATGGTTAGTGCCTGTAATGGACTCCCGGCATCGGGGTTGGGGTTAGTGCCGTAATGGACTCTCCGCATCGGGGTTTGGGTTAGTGCCTGTAATGGACTCTCTGCATCGGGGTTTGGCTTAGTGCCTGTAATGGACTCCCAGCATCGGGGTTGGGTTAGTGCCGTAATGGACTCCCGGCATCGGGGTTGGGGTTAGTGCCCTTAATGGACTCCCCACATCGGGGGTAGGGTCGGATTCGAATACAGAAGAAACTGTTGTGGGGTTTCCTGTTTTTTAACATACCATGCACACAGTGGACTTTAACCAGCGTCCAGACACAAACTGCTTTCTGGAAAAGAAAAAAAACAACATAAATACTGTAATTAAAGCTACGTAGAACCCCGATACAAACCAAAACAGAATAGACATTGTTGCCTTGTTGCATCATTGCCTTGTTGCCTTGTTGCATTGTTACCTTGTTGCCTTGTTGCATTGTTGCCTTGTTGCCTTGTTGCCTTGTTGCATTATTGCCTTGTTGCCTTGTTGCATTGTTGCCTTGTTGTGTTGTTGCCTTGTTGCCTTGTTGCCTTGTTGCATTATTGCCTTGTTGCCTTGTTGCATTGTTACCTTGATGCCTTGTTGCATCGTTGCCTTGTTGCCTTGTTGCATTGTTACCTTGATGCCTTGTTGCATTGTTGCCTTGTTGTGTTGTTGCCTTGTTGCATCGTTGCCTTGTTGCATTGTTGCATTGTTGCATCGTTGCCTTGTTGCATTGTTGCCTTGTTGCATTGTTGCCTTGTTGCATTGTTTGCATTGTTGTGTTGTTGCCTTGTTGCCTTGTTGCATTGTTGCATTGTTGCCTTGTTGCCTTATTGCCTTGTTGCATTGTTGCCTTGTTGCATTGTTGCCTTGTTGCCTTGTTGCATTATTGCCTTGTTGCCTTGTGGCATTGTTACCTTGATGCCTTGTTGCATCGTTGCCTTGGTGCCTTGTTGCATTGTTACCTTGATGCCTTGTTGCATTGTTGCCTTGTTGCATTGTTGTGTTGTTGCCTTGTTGCATCGTTGCCTTGTTGCATCGTTGCCTTGTTGCATTGTTGCCTTGTTGCATTGTTGCCTTGTTGCATTGTTGTGTTGTTGCATCGTTGCATTGTTGCCTTGTTGCATTGTTGCCTTGTTGCATTGTTGCCTTGTTGCCTTGTTGTGTTGTTGCGTTGTTGCATCGTTGACTTGTTGCACTGCAAACAGTGTAGACAAGATCGGCCTCTACCCCAGAGACTTAGCATGCGGTCAAGTCCTACACTTTTTGTTACTCATCGGAATATGTACTAGCTAAGACTAGTATAAAACAAGTTTGGTCTCGGTAAGATAAGGGTTAACCCTTTGCTTTATATAAAAGCATTTTTACGCATTTACAAACAGAGTAGACCCAGATCAGACGGCTCCTACATATCCGGATCTTCTCTGTTTGCGTATGAAATTGTAACATATCTGACACTACAGTATCTACCACTATAGAAAATGAATGTTTATGTATGCCGCTATAGACATTCAGCTAATGAATATTCATGATTGATATTTCCAGTGTCTGTGAAGCCTTTTTATGAACAACTACCCACTCTAGACAACTATACGTACCAGCTGAGATTAGCTGCAGAGGACGCATATTTCATTACCGACGACAACGGCTATCACAACAAAGTTTTCGGTAAGTCTGGTTTGGTAGTTGACTAGAGAGGGTGTGTGTGTGTGTGTGCGTGCGTTAGTGAGTGAGTGAGTGAGTGAGTAGCCCTGCCAGTAGACTCCTGGCCGGCATTTAAAGGGTTAGTGTCAATTCAATGGCACAACCGACACCTCGTAGGAAAGAGTAGTAAGACTTGAATATGGTACTGTACCTGGATAGTTGCATTCGTACCGTGTAATGTGCTCGTAGAACCTGCCTTATGCGGCCATTCATTTTATGAACACCAGATTCTTAAAACACAGGTGCTAGCTTGATGCAGGACTAAAGTAATGCAGAAAGCTCCATCAACATTGATCTGCATTACCATTGATCTGAATTAAGCTACCACCTGGCTTACAGACTTTTGATGGTCTTCATTAAACTACCGTCTGGCTTGTAGACTTTTGATGGTCTTCATTAAGCTACCGTCTGGCTTATAGACTTTGATGGTCTTCATTAAGCTACCACATGGCTTATAGACTTTTGATGGTCTTCATTAAGCTACCACCTAGCTTATAGACTTTTGATGGTCGCTTAAGTCAGGCTATACTGTAGGGTCATCGTTTAATCAGTGTCACTCGTGCGATTCAACTGTAGTCTTAAAGCTCTACTTACATTGGGTGAACACCTTGATTTGATGTATATCATGTATGGGCCCTCGACTGGTCTGTCCTATTTATATAACGTTGAGCTTTGGCTGTTCCAATACTAATTTAGCATTATTGAAACGTGTCAGGGGCGTAGCTAGCGATATACACTTACGCACGTGCGTTACATTAATCTGAAATATTACTAGGGCCAAAATGGAGCAAAAATGGAAGGCTAAAGAGGTAGAGTTTGATAAACGTTCTGTATTGTCGTATAAGCTGTAACCCATTCTCTCACACATTGACACCTTTTGACGCTTGCTCCCGGAACTATAACTATGGTGCGTACACTATATTGGGATTCAGCTACGCTCCTGCTTGTGCTCTTACACATTAAATTGTAGTATATGTTTCATTCGTTATCCGTACGTTAGCGCTGCAATAACCTCATTGAATTCCATATATATATAGAGGATCTTACATGAGTGTTCTTGATTATTGGATTTATTAAATGAGTCTTTTTAAACGATAAAAAACGAGCTTTAGCGAGTTTTTTTATCGTTTTAAAAAGACGAATTTAATAAATCCAATAATCATGAACACGAATTTTGGAATGATTTTAAGAGTTACACTAAAAAATACCTGTTCCAGTACAGACGACTGCCGTGTATCGACGCTGTAGAACAGCTCTTCACTAATAACTTACCCCGATCCTTTTCAGTCTCAGGTTAAATGTCGCACCAACGCTATATGTCGTACTTGACGTTATATGTCGCAAGACTGGCGTTAAATGTCGCAACCAACGCTAAATGTCGCAAAACCTCCTGCTGCTGCATGTTGCATATATAACACCAAATTTCTCAGCAAATGCCGCTTTATGTCCAATCAACAACGCTAAATGTCGCACTCATTTATAAGCATTATTTCGTAGTATTACTGTCCCCCTTTAAGCTCCCGGCTTAGGTCAAAGTAAACATTGTATACAGTGAACAACAGTGGTGAACCGTGAATACTAAAATCAAATCACATTTAATTCAATTTAGTCCGGGAAAGGGAAGGGCCTCGATAATTGTTTTAGAACTGTCTGCCTCTAGCCCTATTGTTGTTAAAGCTTGTTTTTCATATCACTGTAATATATCTTTTTCATGTATATAATTTGTATGAAATAAAATATGTTTCAACTGAACCCCGGTTCATCCCAGATCACTGAACCGGGATACGCCGGCATCTCAAACTGGCACAGTGAGACTGGATCTTTACGCTCATCACGATAAGCCAAGGACGGCTGTTCCGAGCTACGCCGGGAGCTTGAACTAGCGCAGTAATACTACAAAAGAGTGCATATAAATGAGAGTTACATTTAGCTTTGAAGTTGCGACATATAGCGGCAGTACAATTTGTTGCGACAATTGGCGTCAGATTATGCGACATTTAGCGTTGGTTCCGACATTTAGTGTCGGCCTTGCGATATACAAAGTCAAGTACGACATTTAGCGTCGGCGCGATATTTAACGTTGCTTCACACGTAACTAAAGCGTTTCGACGCTATGGGACAGAACTTCACACGTCACTAAAGCGTTTCGACGCTATGGGACAGATCTTCACACGTAACTAAAGCGTTTCGACGCTATGGGACAGATCTTTTACTAACAGCTTTCGCTAATTACACCAATTGTTGTCTGTTTCAGGTGACTGCAGTATCTCGATGCTGTGGGGCAACTCGTTTGCTAATTACACCAATTGTTGTCTGTGTCAGGTGACAGCAGTGTTTCGACACTGTGGGACAGCTCTTTCGCTAATTACACCATTTGTCTATTTCAGGTGACAGCAGTGTCTCGACGCTGTGGGACAACTCGTTTGCTAACAGATTTGAGAGTTACACCAACTACAGCTGGCCTATGCACACAGTGGCCCAAAACATCCACCACCTCAACCCTAACACAAAATTCATTTCTATCATAAGGGACCCGGTAGAAAGGTATAATATTCTACTGACGTTAACACATAATATGCCTATCACGACTTGAGTGGTCACTTTTTATTTTTTCAGCGGCTAGCTGTCTATTTTCACTTTTTATGGCGTTCGGAACGCCATATACTAGTCGGTCTCTTTACGGCAACGAGTTCACTTGTCTAGTGAACATGCGCAAGACTCTTCATGTATTTAATAATAATTCGCTGTGTGAGATAATTACTACTAATCTACACAAAGATAAACTTTTTAAAAGTCTTGAATTTTAATAAACTCCAAGTACCTCGATGCTCCAGAGTGGGCCCTGTACTTTAATCGGAAGAAGAAGAAGAAGAAGACGCGAACGAATATTTTTACCGTAGTTTTCGCAACACCTTGGCGTTCTAAAGCAGAAGGAATATAGCCGAGGTTTCCGATTGCATTTTTATACACATTCGTAACTGATTAGCATATAGACCTACATCTTCAGCCAATCAAACTGCCTTTTGCAGAGTATTCGGTCATTTCCGTTTGACCCGTACTCAAAATTAGAAATAGGAAGTTTCATAAAGGACAAGGTCAAAGAAATCTAAAATAATCAACCAATGAAATTCGGAATTCCCATATACACATTTATCACGCATCGAACAGCGTGTTTTGACTATGGCACCCAACCTCAACACAAGTCTAAGTCTTACAAGAAGTAAAACCGTAAAAACACGGGGTTCTATCGGCTTATCAAAGTAAGTATTATCCATAGAAGGTTTTCAACACATATTCAATCAAATTATATTCCAGTGTCAATAACAACTGTGAAAATAAGAGTCTCTTCTTTGTATCGTGTAACCGCCGAGTCGCCGACACTGTCGTTTGCTCAAGACCTTCAAATTTGTAAGAAGACTACATTTATTCAAAATAAACGAGTGCTGAACATGGAAAAATAAATGTTATGTGTAAGAATTAGTTGAACAAAAAATGTAGGATTATAGGTAGCCTTTGTATCATTTTGATGTTGTGCTTCAGTTTTTGCACCAGCTTTGGACATGAAAGCATTAATTGACCCTTTACTTCATGAATATTCATATAAGAAATAATGACATCATGAATATAATTAAGATATTCTTTTGCCATAGTAGAAACTAGAAGCATGTCTATATATAAACAGCAGATCATGAGATGGCTCCTTTTGTTTCAGTCTGTCATATTTTTATGCCCCCAATCAAGGGGGGGCTGACTTTGTTGGTTTGTTGGCTTGGCTCAAACTTTAATGTTGGCAATAACTTTGTAGCCATTGCACATACATACTTCAAACCTGGCATGTCTATGCAACTTACAGAGGCGAACATTTTTATTTATTTATTTTTTTAATTTTTTTTTTTTTGGGGGGGGGGGTGTTGAGGGGGGGGGGGGTTATTAAAATCAAGGTTATATTACAGTTAAATGTCACATTACGGGTCAAATTTATATTTGTCACAATCAGGGGCATAGTGTTTCACAAAAATGTGTTGTTAATACTGTTATCAATTCCAAGACGTTATTGTTATTAAAGTGTACATCAATTTCCCCCCTTACACATAACATCCATATCAAACCCGAACGCCATTATGGTCATTCAGGCCTTTGATGTTCTAGTTTTCCACCAATCAGAAACTACGTTGCATTGTAATTTGCATATGACCTACTGGTATTTTGTAGTAAACTGTATTTTCATTAGTTAATACCTTGACTGGCAAACAGCCTTTTCATAATGCCTCTACACATGGTCAAACTATGCATAATCCAGATACACAGTCTACTAACGTGTCGATATTCCTGGGTCATTCTAACGCCATAGTAGTTATTTCAAAACATCGTGTTTTATGATAATTAGCTGCTAAGGCCTCGCAAATTGAAATCGATGCAATCGATCCATATTAACCAAATATAAGGCATTCTGTTATACAGACATTTTCTATAAACTTCTCAGAGTTCAGTCAAAACGCCATATAATACAGAAAGTGACTATTTACGCAGATATTTAGCATGGAAGAATGTCGACTGTCGAAAGTTCTGTTCTTAAAATAGATGTACTGGAATTCCCATAAAATCAAAGTACTGATGTACTGATGATGATTACAAAGCGAAAATTGTATTAAACTGGGATTTAAAGAATATAGGCAAACAAAATTGTTATGGTAATGAAAATTTAACAATTGTTGTTAATAATAACTGATAATAATATAACTAGAAGTAATAAACTTCAACAGTATGAAATATATGAGTATAATGTAGTAAGAAACAATATGTAGACAAACTATAAACAACAAAAGATCAGTATTAATTTGTCTTCAAAATACAGTTTGATAACCTTATTTGTCTGAATGTAGAAAACTATTTGTTTATTACAAATGTAAACATATCCATGTTTTGAAATCACTTCTAAATCATATACTGAATTAAGAATAAAAAGGTATAAATAAATGACACTGCAGTAATCTTTACATGGGAACAGTGTTTTGAAAATCAAATTTCTGATATTTGGCATAAAATAGCGGTTCTAGAAGGGAAATGTTTAGATCTGACACACTCTCTCTCTCTCTCTCTCTCTCTCTCTCTCTCTCTCTCTATCTCTCTCTCTCTCTCTCTCTCTCTCTCTCTCTCTCTCTCGCAGCGCTCATTTAAGCGTTAACCAATCGTAGCGCTCCATATGGACCGTCCGTTGTGTTACTACGCTGTCTGTAAGGAATGACAGAAACAGCCGTCAGCTATATAGCCTGTTTCATTTTCTATGGCATTTTAAGGCTTATGTGATAAAAAGAATCTTACATTCGTGTTCATTGCACACTGTTTTCATGAAACTCGTTTACTATTATGAATATGACACTCGCTAAAGCTCGTGTAATATCATTATAGTAAACTCGTTTCATTTAAACAATGTGTAATGAACACTCATGTAAGATCCTCTATGTATTAATTAAATTTGCTTACGCAAATAATACAGAAGCCATTAAAATATAAGTATAATAAATTCTCACAAATAAAAAGGCTATATATCAATAATAAATAAATAATCATTTTTAAAATACCAACACACTGGTGCCATACTTTATATCAGTTCCTAACCCATTATCGTACTTATCACCTCATGATTATGATTGCTGAGCATTATTACCAGTTTGCCAAAACCACTATTAAACTTTCAAACTTTTATTATCATTTTGCTATCAATTTAATACCACATTTGATCATCAAGCCCACTTTGACGAACAGGTAGTTTGCCGAAACCACCATAATTCACAGGCAATGCCATGGGAAATAAAGAAGAAAGGTTGTTTAGTATATTAGAGTAGTGGCATTAAAAGTATTAATTACTATTCCCGACCACAGCACCAAGCCTCTGGTTGTTCTCTCTCTGTGATATAAAGCTACTAACTGATTGCTACGGTTCTATCACCTGGGGCTTTGGATCGTGGAAGTATGTTGATGTTGCTAACATTATATTGTTTTAAAAATACATGTAGATTTAGTCGTGTTGTCACAAATGATGATGCACACAAGTCGATTAATGCGTTGATCTAGGCTAGATAAATACCGTTCTTTAAGTAATTACAGACTGCACAAACAAAAACTAAATTCTATATGCTTTAAAGTGTATTCAATGTTTTATCTTCATATCAATGTAAATATACGCGCTTTCCTGTACATTTTTATAACAGGTAAAATGAAGAACTAACTTCAGATAGTTTTAACAAATTACTTTGACATTGTACATTTTAATAGTGATTTCCTATAAAAGTAACTTGAAATTTGTCAATAGTTGCTTCTTCTAATCCAGGTCATTTCCATTGCATGCCTCTCTGCTAGTATAATAACAAGCAACCCTTCATAGATCTATTTCCCTGTACTAACAGAATCTCCAAACATTGAAATTAATATGGCAGAGATTTAATATCATTATTGTTTTGTTCATTATGTCAATATTTGAATGCCGCTGAATATCTTTTTTAAAAGACATTTCTTGTTATTCTATATCTCCACAGTGCTGTTTTTGACATTGTCCGTTTTAACGCCGTTGTATTATTGAGCTTAGAGCTACGTACTATTTGACGGAACGCTAGGTAATTGGTCGCATCAGGACCAGGTCTGATAACGTTTTGTGTCAGTGTGCTATTATAACAGGTTAATCTAGCTAATATACATAATGTCATTATTTCTTACATGAAAATTCATAGAGTAAAGTGTTAAGCAGAGACCAGTATTGTAGATAATGATTTGCGTGTTTAGAGTTATGTGTACTTGTTTTTGTGACTAAGGTACATTGTATTGTTCTGTTTATACATTACAGATTATATTCGGACTACTTATATTTCGCCCATGGTAATATTAATACCAAAGAACATTTCCACAACGCTGTACAGTGGGTGATTGACTCAGCTGATACATGTCTGCAGGCCGATTCCATAAGAGACTGTGTACAGACATGGCCTGTCAATCAGGAGGTATGCATTTAGAAGCGTTTGTTAACCCGATTATACCTCCCAAGAATTCATTGGTTTTACTGCTCTCTTTAATCTCGTATTTGATCTCTTTAATGTATTTCCCATAATGTATTGGTACTCCCGCTCTCTGTTCCAAGGCTTCATTGATATCCATAACTTCTGTAGCCAGGGTTTATTGGTCTACCCATCCACTATTCCTAAGGTTCATTGATATCCCCAATTTCTCTTCCTAGGATTCAATATTCTCCCCTTTCTTTATTCGCAGGGACTATTGGTCTCCCAGCTTTCCGCATTGATCACTTTCTCTGGCCAGAGTTCATTGTTTTCCCCGTTCTCTTCCCAGGGTATATTAGTCTTCATATCTTCTCTTTCGTTTGGCAATTTTAATCACATTAAGTATAAAATTGTCGTTTCCTTATCCGTAGAACTCCAAATGTCATAGAATAATAAATCTTATTTTAACTTTAACAGGCACATTAACTGTGTAACCATTATCCTGAAGGAAAACAACGTGTATGTCCGAATTTCAGACTGCTGCAAGTTTGAAGCACTCATCATTTCGTTCTGATGTGTTTTTCTGTATCGGATTGTTACGTCGATTTAACAATATTTAAGTCATATCACTACCTCCAGCTATTATAGATGGAGGAAAATCCCAGAGATTTTTTTCTGTGGACGGGACAAATGGCATTGTTACTTGCACAGAAGAGAACTTGAATAGAATAACCGAACTATCGCAAACCAGCTGGAAGGCCTTTTTAGTAACTGGTGATGTATTGCCAAAGAGATCGGATATCTAATATGGAAATAAATGTTGGAAAATGCTCCGGGGGTCAAGATAGGTAGGATACGGCTATAACTGAACAGCCCTTGTCTGCTATATTAGAACATAAACGTATTTGGTTTATTTACAGTTCAGGCTATTAGTGGGGTTATACATGTATTTGGTTTATTTACAGTTCAGGCTATTAGTGGGGTTATACATGTATTTGGTTTATTTACAGTTCAGGCTATTAGTGGGGTTATACATGTATTTGGTTTATTTACAGTTCAGGCTATTAGTGGGGTTATACATGTATTTGGTTTATTTACAGGTCAGGCTATTAGTGGGGTTATACCACATATACTTCAAGCAGTTCTATGACGTGTTTCCGAGAGAGCAAATTTTAGTGATGAAGTTGGAAGACTTTTCAGTAAACCTAAAATACTATATGAAGAAAGTGTTCAGCCATCTAGAATTAGGTAAGTAAAAGGTTAAGTGAATGAGTGGACGATTGCATTTGGGAAGCTCTGCCACATGTGATTTACCAAAAATAGAATAGAATGTGGGGAGGGGATATAATACGAATGTTCACATCAACACCAGAAGCATATAACTGAAGTACAGGCGTACTATATACACACAACCTCCACAGACACGTTCCTTCCTTGTTTACATGGACAGCATATCTGTGCCATACCACCAATATGACCAAAATGTGTTCCAGTGCCGTTAAATCAAAACTCAAACTCATCGAAACCAAACAAAACACAGCAAGAATAAGATAAGGCATGACATCACAAAATACCTCACCGAAAACAATACTGTAACGGTCGGGCTGGGTCTAGGACACTCAATTGGATAGATCAAATTAATGACCCATGCAAACTTGTGTGGTGGCCGTAAAAAGTCGCCCGTACTTCACTCTCAGTGTTGTTATACTTTCTGGTCCTTCGGGATCAATAGTTTCGGTGTTGTTAGTTTTGAAAATCGAATGCTGCTTAAGCCTGTGCTAGGGGTATGAGTAATGTTGCACTTTCTATGGCTTATCATGAACAGACTCAACAAAACCGATTCTGCAATTTTCTGTTTTCGTATTGCCACTTTGCTTACGAAGGATCTCCTGCTTTCAGAATTTAACACATGTAAACGTACATAGTCAACATTGACTCATCTAGACGGTGTTTGACGTCAACATTGACTCATCTGACGGTGTTTGACGTCAACATTGACTCATCTAAACGGTGTTTGACGTCAACATTGACTCATCTAGACGGTGTTTGACGATATTCAATGCAGTATGTGCCCAGTCAGTAGTCTAATGAAACTATAGAACATCTGTTATACAGTGAATGGAAAAGTAGTAAAGTCAAGCAGGCAAAGCCACACGCAAGACGCAACCACCACCAAAACACCGACAGACAGCACGACACACACACACACACAACCACACACCCAAACGCACACACACACACACACACACGAAACGAACACAGAAAACACCAAAAGACACACAAGAACCAGGGACAAACGTTCCACAACATGAACAAACCACAAGCACAAAGACGCAAGGCAAACAAAAGGAAGGGTGACAAAGAGAGTACCGCCTTGGCACGGCCAGCAGCAAAAACACCACTGGGGGTTTAAACCGGTTTACGGACGTCCTAACCTCACACTTCTCTCAAAGTCACCCTAGCTTTACAAATATTGTAAATAAAGGTATCCCCGCTGGACTTACCCATAACATAGACGACGGTGAACACAGGACAACATGTAAAACATAGCATAATAACTGTGACAATCCGTCAAATATGTACTCAATGACTTTGCTGAAGTCAGAGCACCTGCAGGTAAGCCGTTAAGGGCACACGACAGGGAGTCACGTTATAAACTATAGAACATCTGTTATACAGTGAAGTCACGTTATAAACTATAGAACATCTGTTATACAGTGAAGTCACATTATAAACTATAGAACATCTGTTATACAGTGAAGTCACGTTATAACGGCATTCTATATATTCATATACTAACATTGCTTTTTAAACAAAACTGCTTGAACATAAATATTAACCCTTCTCGTGATGAATATTCAAATATGAATCCATCCGCTATACATATAGATTAGCAGAATCATTCTAAAGTTGGATACATTGTAGCTACTGAATTATAATGACAAATAGTGCAGACCCATATCTCCTCTAGTAACTGTCTCGTATGTGTCTACACTATTTGCAAATGCAGACATATACGCTAGTAGCTTGAACGGGCTTTATGTTCGTTACAGCAACACGTTCAGTACAACGACAACACCCATGTTTCTTAACCTGGTACAATCACTTTGTTCGTTAATGGTATGTTTGAAATAAGGTGTGTGGTGGTTTCTGATAGTCTATATCAATACATGTGCTATATATGTGATAACTGTGAGTGGATAATGTCTCAATCTATTTAATGAACTTGGGATGCCATGATTTCTGGACATTTTCTGTCCTGAAACGTCTTTCTGCTGTGTTCTACAGTGGCAAAAGTATTTACAGGAACGACTATCCATCTAGGCTCTCTAATGTTGGAAATCGTTTCAAGAACGGCAACACTAATTGGACATGCTCTTAATTCTGTCATTTTCTGTCCAGAATTGTCGTCATTCCATGCTCTCCACTGGTGGAGACAGCTGCAGGAATAGCTCAGTTGAAACATTTCTGACATTCTCTATTCATCTTCTGGTGTGCACTCCAATTAGCTCTTTCGTCGTCATAGCCGAGTTCGTGATAACCTTTTCAAAGAGTTTGGATCCAGAGGAGATGCCGAGTAACTCGGCACACAAACTGTTTCATACAAATAGTTTTAAATAAAAGGTACTTCTCAAAGAGAACCAACGATCTTCAGCTATGGTGTAGACAAATCTTTATTCAGACCAACGTTTCGGCTTTACAAAAGCCTTGATCAGGGTTAAATATAAACAAAATATTGATCACTGAAGTATAAAAATTATGGTACTTAGGTCATGTGACCTGTGTCTAAAAATAGTATGTACCAATAAGTGTGACGTCTTCAGTTCATGGTTGCTAGGGTAGAGTTTTTTGTTTTATGCTGTGAAGATAAGAGATTCAATGTTAAGTATAATTATTAACTAAATAAAAATGATTTAAAACTGTTTTAATTTTGTAGAACATTTTTTTAGTTTTGTAAAACAATTAAAGAAAACGCCACCTTGAAACCTGAAACAGACAATAATCTTAGCAGGTGATTTTTATTTGGCCCCGAAAGGAAGGAGATAGTTAGACTTTTTAACAGTGTTTGCTCTGTGTATTTAATTTGGTATGCCATGGTTATTCTGACGTTCTGAATCTAGAGTTGTCCCCCTGCTGTGTTCTCGGCGACAGAGGCAGGTATGGCTACATCAGGTACAGCATTATTACTGGCATGAATTCCTACATTCTAAGTATCCTAGGTCCGAGCCTTGGTGTGATATCCCACTCAATAGACTCAGCCAACAAGTTTTATAACCTCCAGGCCTGGTCTTTATTCTACTCTCTCTGGTTTCGGAATTTGGGCAAGAAACGTAACGTGTTAGTTCAAAAGCAACAGGTAAAGATTGAAGCGAGTTATATTTCCGTTAATATTGTATTTTCTAGATCCATTGAGTGAGGAGGAAATGGACAAGATCTGTGATACAGGAAATGCTGTAAACACGCGCAGAAAAGAGGACGTGAAACTTGGCGGCATGTTACCGGAGACTAGAAAGCTGTTACAAGACTTTTATCGGCCTCATAATGAGAGGCTGGCACAGCTGCTGGGAGCAGAGTTCAACTACAACACATACTATGACTAATGCTGGATATTTAGCCGAATTTTAGATCATTAAGTATGAGCTTTTCAAAGACAACGCCATGATAGAATATTGCAAACAGTGTAGACCCCGATCAGTCGTCACGTCTCCATTGCCAAGGCTCATTAAAGGACTACAGTAGTAGTATTTGACAGACTATATTGAAGAATAGTGAGGGTCTTCCTCCACCTCACCATTTAATGAAATATTGAAGAAAAAACAACACCCAAACTGTTTTAACTGATAAAATGGTGCACGATTAAATTGTTGTTTTCCTGCGTAGTAATCATAATACAGTAGAACCTGTCTTAAGCGACCATGAAAAGTAATTGTGGGCATATAAGGCAGGTGGTAGCTTAATGCAGGTCAAAAGTAATGCAGAAAGTTCCTATATATAAGCATTAAGCAAACACCTGCTTTTTAAGATTCCTTTGTTCAATAAATGACTGGTCGCTTAAGACGGGTTCTACTGTCCTAGTGGCGCTAAGTGGTATAGTTGTATAATACAGAGCAGAGATAAGGTGCCGATTCAAACACCAACCTCGTCATTTCTCCACCTAACCCTACGTAATGCTTATACCACAAAATAGATTTGAATCGTCTCAAAAGATTATTCACAACCTAGGGTTTGGTGGGGGAAATAAAGGAACTATTCTTGAAACTAGTTTTATTTACGCATCTTGTCTGGGTCTCAGGTAATACGTGTAGTATTATGATGTACTGTTTGTTGCCAATACACTCTTGTAAATAACCACCAGAACTCTTTTCTACTATCTTGTAATTCGAACTGGGTAGATAGATGATGAATCTTGTTTGATCACGACTGAAAAAGTAGATATGCTAAGAAAATGGTCCTGAAGGTAAATGGCTTAAATGATACCCCGCTGTGAAAAAATTTTTTTTAGATCTTGTGCAATTTTGACGACTGGTTACTCGATAACCAAACAACTATGATTCTCATGAGAAGTCGTGTTGCCCGGCTTCTAGTCTATATCAAAGCTGTTTGCAAATGCAGGTGGGGCCGTGCAACGGGGGTAAAGGGTTACACTGCCCGTGTAGATTGTGAAAACTACCAGTATATCCAGTACAGTAAAACTCTAATAGTTCCAATACAACACGTAGCATTATCGGACAGGGTGAAAGTCACGTATTAGTTCCTCTAGGAGATTTCTGCATGACTTTCATCATGCATTAAACAGTCATCTGCCGAAAACGTTCTTTATTACTAAGACTTAGAACTATCGAGTTTTCTGCACATGCATGTACAGAAGTTAATTAGCAAGCGTTTACAAGAGACCGGCCGAGCTGGATCTACATCGTTTAAAAATAAGACCCAAGACACCTTTACTTATGTAAATATAAAGTCATTGGTAATTGCTAATTAGAATGACGTTCATGTTAAAGAGAAGGACATGTGAAACGTGATTCAAACTCGATACACTTTGGGTTTTTTATTGCACATGGTTGAAAAATGTCTTCTGAAATTAACGGCATGAGAAACATCGTGCAACAATTGCCAAGGGCGATAACTCAAATACAAGAAACGATCATACCGCCATCTACAGGCACGATTGTGCCACTTATCATCGACGCTTGCTCGCTTAGAAGGAAGATCGTGGTGTTGACAATGTCTTCCACTTCTGTAAAAGAAAACAAAACCTTGACATAAGCTTCGGAATAAATGCGCTCGGATATTGTTTGGACCATTCTGGTAGAAGCTTGTAACCAATGAACATATTCAATCATGGACTATTTTAAGAGCCAACTTCTTTGAATAAATTTACTTAAAAAGGAATATTGCAGAATTAAACCGTACGTTTAATTTAGTATAAATATCGGTCTTGGAGACAGGTGGCAGCTTAATGCAGGGTGAAAATCATGCAGGAGTTCTAGGAGATTTTCACACTGCATTAAAGCAACCACCTGCCTAAAAGTATCTCAATTGTTACATCATACTTAATTCTCTCGAGGTCATAGGCTTAACTCTTTGCACGCTAGCGGCGAAACTGTGATTACCTATGCAAACAGTCTGGATCCAGATGAGAGGCCACATAATTGTGCGACTCATCAGGATCCAAACTGTTTGTCATCTTGGACATATTTTGCATAAAATGAAAGAAAGTTTATTGAAGAATTGAAGCAGACGGCAATTGTTGCAGATGACAAATCACTCAACATTGTAAGGATTAAGCAAGCTGCAGAGATCTGTAATATAGTCTGCTTCAGGTTTGTCATCATTTGAATTTCTAAAAGATCAGTTTTAGGCATTTTGACCTAAGGCAAAATTGTCACAAGTTGTAAACAGTTTAGATTTTGGTCAGACAGTTACTTGGTATTATATCTGAATCCAAACAGTGCGTCCCACTTTGCCAACCTCTATTGTTTAAGTAGCTTGGATGGTAGTATTAACACTTACTATTAAAAGGAAACAGGGGTTTTTGTATCCTTTGTATTATTAAAAAAAACATTAAAAGGAAAAAAGTAAAAAGGCAAACAAAATGAGACAAAACACTTTCTTATCTTTAATTTATATACATTTCATCATTTATTGATTTACGTGTCAGGCTTATAGTATCTTATAGTGTCTTATAGTATCTTATAATGTCTTATAGTATCTTATAGTAATGTATGTAATTTATTTCTAATTCATATCATTTAAGTTTATGACGCCGGTTACTGATTAGGGTCTGTAGTGTTTACTACAACACTAACTATAATTTACATGCATGACTATAATTTATTTTTAATTATATCATTTATTGATATACTTGTTACATGTATGATGCTGCAAATAACGAAGACCCTGGCCAGTTGTGGTACATGTAACTGATCGGGGTCTGTATTGTTTGCAACAGAGACTCACAAATTGGCCCTGAACAGACTCACACTCGCAGTCTCCTCAGGAAAAAGTAAGAAAATACAATGCAATCACACAAAAAGACGAAGTACATGTATAGGCATAGATAAACTATTCTATGAACTCCAGGGTCTTTTCTGTTTGCAAAAGCATAGAAAGGCTTATTTTTATACAGACCAATTGTATCCGATATGGAACCCTGAAATCGTCTTCACTATACAATATAAAGTGAAACAATATTATGTGTCTAACAACACATATACCAATGGAAGGTTTTACTTCAAATTTTCACCAATGATAAGCTGTCAACCTTGATATGAAGATTTTAAGAATGTAATTATTGCTCTGACCATTTTTACCAGAGTTATGGGACTCTGAAGTTTTCTTCACTTTATAACACATAGTCAAAATTGCTTGATATATAGACAATATTGTTAGGGGGAGGGGTGCATCAGTGTCTTGGAAACAATTGTCTAGTTAATTGTATATTCCCTGTTGTATCCTGCCATGCTAAGTTGAAATATATGTGTTACTTTATAATTTGTCATATTGTTAATATCACCCCACAGTATATTTGGCAATTATTTGTAGGGTATTTAGAATCATAAGGAATATGTCTAAAATTGGTGGTAGTGTATATATTGATAAGTGAATGATGCATGCTAATTACTGTTATGGTTCACCAGATAGTAGCAGAAGTGTTACCCTTACTTTCAAATAATGGAGTGATAGCTCTAAACTACATTAAACTTTTGGCTCTATTGGCACAAAGTGGCAAGTTAGGCTATTGGAATCGCCCTGTGTGTGACATGTTCATAAAACAATTCTTTAAATGTCTTCAAAACAACTGACATGATTTTCAGAAAAATCCACAGCAAACAATCAATATAATATATATTATGTCCGAAACCTTCAGTACTGTCAGTACTTTGATAGTATTTGAGTACGCACATTTAGGATTTACACCACTCAATGGCATGAATGATGCTAATGCCTCGTCTTAGATGTGCGGTAACTGGAAACGGCCCCGTTCCTGTTCAGCACTGATTTGGGGGTTCTGATGTATATCGCCACTTTTAACCCCCGTTCGAACCAAGAGGGGTCCCGGTCGAGAATTTCTACTTTAATATCCATGGAGTGAAGGATTGACTTCTGGATCAATACTTTGATTATCTTCATTGTTTAACATGATTAATTTGATCTTACCCATTATTATACAGGGATCGTGTATATAAAACATTTGACCTTACCCATTATTGTACAGGGATCGTGTATATAAAACATTAGACCTTACCCATTATTGTACAGGGATCGTGTATATAACACATTAGACCTGACCCATTATTGTACAGGGATCGTGTATATAAAACATTAGACCTTACCCATTATTGTACAGGGATCGTGTATATAACACATTAGACCTTACCCATTATTGTACAGGGATCGTGTATATAACACATTAGACCTTACCCATTATTATACAGGGATCGTGTATATAACACATTAGACCTTACCCATTATTATACAGGGATCGTGTATATAACACATTAGACCTTACCCATTATTATACAGGGATCGTGTATATAACACATTTGCTAACAGTGTATACCCTTATCAAAGGACTCCTTCGGATTGGCTCCTAATCGAGTCATTTGACCAGGGTCTGCACTGTTTTGTTTTGTCATTTAAAATAATTTTCTTCAGCGATAAATCTGGATACAGTTCCTTGGTTAATTAATATTCAGAAAAGGATGAGCCTATTTTAATTATTCACCAGATTAAGAGTTTGCTAATAAGTTCGCTTCGACTTTTAGCACATTGCCAAAACGTGCTTGCTTTATAGTAAACGTTTACAATAATGATAATATGTCTCATATTTTCCGTTTCACATACTCCAAAGATGTATGCTCAATAGAATATTAAATAAATAGCCAGTACGAAAACAAACAACACAAAAAGGCTCGGATTCAATTCACCACGAACTGCAAATACAACCACTGCCTCAAAGAAGTGGTGGTGTCTGATCAGTGTGTTTCATCAAGGTCTAATCCGTCACTCTCCGGTACCAAAGTCAATTTGTCCACTTTTGTTCTACGCGGTGCGTTCCATTGTGAATGCCGTTTTTGTTCTGCATTATTTGCAATAACCTAATGTGCCTTTACTTACAGTAATGCCTCAGTCATATTTGCCACTGCAGCCGTTCGGTCTAAATTTTCTGCGGTCTATAGTATTTCTACCGGGCCACAGATTGTCTACTGGGCCACATACTGACTACGGCTATGTACTGTAGTTGTCATATATGTCACGGCGTAACATTTGTGGAGACAAGACAATCTATGACTGCCGTGGCGCATTTGAAATGATGACCCACGGTCACCGTACGACATCCATGCGGCCAGTCTGGCGCTACCGCTACACAACTTGGTTGTAAAAAGCTACGACGACAGTAGAAATCCTCGCTTAAAGTTTTACGGCGATCTTACGGCTTGTGAAAATATGTATGCGTCGTACCGCGGCCGAACGGGAGTGGCAGAGTTTCTATGACTGCCGCAGAAATATCTCGGTTTCAGCAGCGCACAGTCGCCATACAGCAGCTATAGAGCGCACAGTCGCCGTACAGCAGATATAGAGCGCACAGTCGCCGTACAGCAGCTATAGAGCAAATGTCGCCGTACAGCAGCTATAGAGCAAATGTCGCCGTACAGCAGCTATAGAGCGCACAGTCGCCGTACAGCAGCTATAGAGCGCACAGTCGCCGTACAGCAGCTATAGAGCGCACAGTCGCCGTACAGCAGCTATAGAGCAAATGTCGCCGTACAGCAGCTATAGAGCAAATGTCGCCGTACATCAGTTATAGAGCAAATGTGACTGGGAGATTAGCTAAATACAAGTATACAGCAGTGTTTAAGTACCAATCAAAATGGTTTTTATGTTAAATAGAAGGACATAATGAAACACAAGTCATACTCGAGATGTTTTGTTATTTATTGTACAAGATTGAAAACATCTAGAATGACGATGTTAGAGAAATCGTGACATAATTGCCAAGGGCGATAATTCAAATACAAGAAACGATCATACCGCCATCTACCGGCATAATTGTGCCATTGATCATCGACGCTTGCTCGCTTAGAAGAAAGACCGTAGCGTTGACAACGTCTTCTATTTCTGTAAATGAAAATTCTTGACATAAGTCTCGCCACCGGATCATGGTTTGGTTCTCGACATACTACCACGATAGATGCTTAAGACCTGTTTAATATGTCTGATATTTATGGACGACACCCGGATATGAGTAAACCTGTTCGATGGTATTTCTTTGAGTTTTAAGTCGGATAATATGTTGTTGAAATCTAGCTGATTTACCATTTCCTGCATTTTAAACGCCTTTTACACATTTCAAAAGAGACTAGACCCAGATTAGACTCTGATTAGAATTCTGATTATAAATGCTCTATTTGTTTATGGTATACTCCAGATCATATTGATGTTTTCTAAACTCATCCACTTTTCGTAGCGGAGAGGTTCTACAGAACAAATGTCCTGGTGACGACCTTCGAACAATGTCCTGGAAACAACCTTCGAACAATGTTCTGGTGACAACCTATGAACAATGTCCTGGTGACAACCTTTGAACAATGTCCTGGTGACAACTTTTGAACTATGTTCTAGTGACAACCTTCGAACTATGTCCTGGTAACAACCTAAGTTCGAACTATGTCCTGGTGACAACCTTCGAACTATGTCCTGGAAACAACCTTCGAACAATGTTCTGGTGACAACCTTTGAACAATGTCCTGGTGACAACCTTCGAACTATGTCCTGGTAACAACCTCAGTTCGAACTATGTCCTGGTGACAACCTTTGAACTATGCCTAGTGACAACCTTTGAACTATGTTCTGGTGACAACATTTGAACTATGTTCTAGTGACAACCTTCGAACTATGTCCTGGTGATAACCTTTGAACTATGCCTGGTGACAACCTTTGAAATATGTCCTAGTAAAAAACCTGTGAACTTTGTCCTGGTGACAAATTGTCCTGGTGATAACCTTTGAACTATGCCTGGTGACAACCTTCGAACTATGCCCTGGTGATAACCTTTGACACTGACTGGTATTTATGGCAGAAACTGTAGAATCAGATCTTTATTTTTTTCATATGCATGCAACTCAGACCCTGATCAGACGTCTCCTTCAGGAGCACTCCGATATGCGTCTACATTGTTTGCATATGTCCCATGCACGGAATCACAGGTGTTTATCGGTTAAAGAGATATAGTAGTGTGTACTCGATAGAACGTGTCTACTTGTTGACGTTAAGACCATATAATTACGGACCGGCGGATGCGTTCGTGTGGTTAACGCACTCGACTATAATACCAGGGGCCCAAAGTTCGATCGCCCGCCGGACCAAGTCCTTCGGACGCGACTATAAACTGAGGTCCGATGTATCGGTGCTTTACACTGGCCATCTTAAAAGAACCGGAAAAACTCTGTCGATAATAAGAGTAGGTCATCTCTGTAATCTCTCCCATCTCTCTGGGTAGTCCAATAATCAACACAAACAAACATATAACTACGGTCTTAACGTCAGCAAAACAGCTCGTTCGTGTACAAAATAATATTGCTAGAGGAATGTGCAAAGTATTATATATTTCTTTACAAATACAGTTGAACTTTTATATATCCACATTCGGGTTAACTCAAAGTAAAAAATCGGTTCGTCCAAAATTTACAATACAGAATTGTTCTGAAACGTACCACTGTGCATATCTTGAAACAGCTTAATGCAGGTCGAAAGTAATGCTGAAAGTTCCTTTGACAGCATTCGGCATTACTATAGACCTGCTGTAAGCTGTGAAGTTGAGAAATTGTTCCGATAGGAAATCGGATAACTCGAATTGCTGTTATCTCGAAGAAAAGTATCTGGCCCCTTGAAGTTCGAGATATCGACGTCCAACTATGCATCCATTTCTATGCCAAACGTATAATATAGTATAAACGAATATGTCTAAATAAATACCATCTGCTCAGTCAAGTGTTGGCATTAACGTTATTTTCATTATAAAACAATTTTATTTTTGGCCAACGTATAGGCAGGTGTCTTCAGCTTCGGGATACTTGTTTTGGGATAGTGGCTAAGCGGGAATTGGCGAATATTCTTTGAAAATGGCAGTACCATACACACAAAGGTCCAGCTAAGATGTGTAAGTTAAAACAATTTCAAGAATAGACTCTCTTCGAGACTATTCTAAAGAGTGATCACAACATGGGGTTTGGTGGAGAAAGGACGAGTTCTTACTTGGAAGTTTTCTGGTTGTGACATTAATGCAGTTTACAAGTACCCCTGTGGGAGCTTTCAGCATTACTTGCGAACTGCATATGTGCTGTGGTGAATTTTAGCACTATTCTGTATAACGAAATTTGGAAGGGACCGAATTTCAAACTCGAGTTATACATGTATAGACATCCGTGTTATCCGTATATCTCGATATAGATAGATATAAAGTGTATCTGTTTTGATTATCTCTATACCCATACGTAGCTAAGATATGTAACGGGGCAGAAGACAAATGAGCGTACTCTGAGTCTCAGATACAAAACTATTCATTTCTCTTCGAGGCGATTCTAAAAAAGTGGCCACAACATAAGGTTTGGAGGAGAAATGAAGGAGTTGTTCTTGAAAAGATTTTAATTTATGCATTTTTTCAGGAACTGTGTATATAGAGATTTTCTCTAAAGCATCTTCTTACAATTAATATGGGTTACTCTTAACACTTAATTTACTCCATAAATACGCCTCTCTGCAAACTGAGTAGACCTAGATCAGACGTCTCTTATAGGACCCGTCTGACCAGGGTCTACTCTGTGCTTACGATATACAGGAGCCGTCTGATGATCTGGGTGTACTCTGTTTTCAAATACGTGAAAAGAAGTTTAAATGAGAGACATAATTATATTTCTTTTGAATGACCGTTGTAGAGGCGTACTACGTCACTTAATTTTATGACGTCACTTGTTTTACAGTTTAATTGAATATTATTTGGTCTTGACATCGTTTCTCATGTTGTTGAGTTGTGTGGCGAAGAAATTACATGTACTCCTATGTCTGAGATTACCAGGATTCGCCTATTTTAGATTTTGACTTAGAGCAAGAATGGATAGGCATGAGGCTGGGTACCCACAAAGCTGGTTTAAGCCCACGGTAGCATTTTTTGCTACTGACGGGTTCAAGGTAGTAGATCTAGGCTACTCCTGCTTGAAATCACCCTATGGTCATTTTGATATGGTAACTGTTTCATGTCTTCTGTGTGTTTTGTAACGTTTTTATCACACAATCTACCGTGTCGGAGACAGAGTGCCGTAAATCGCGGAAATGCACTAGTGTATTTTTTATGCAAATTAGTAGTGTTTGACTCCGGACGACAATGAATCTTGAAGAGAATACGGGGAAGCAATGCACGGAGTCGTTTAATCGTTACATAATCGTAGCGCTCATTTAATCGTTAGCCAATCGTAGCGCTCCATTTGCGTCGTCCGTTGTATTAATACACTGTTTGATAACAATGGCCGAAACAGCCGTCACCTATAGCCCGTTTCATTTACTGTGGCTTTTTAAGGCTTATGTGATAAAAATTCGTGTGCATCACATATTGTTTTCATGAAACTCGTTTATTATAGATATATTACACTCGCTAAAGCTCGTGTTATTAATATAGTAAACTCGTTTCATAAAAACAATTTGTAATGAACATTCATGTACAATTCTGTATGTCTTGTAATTATGCCAATTATGCAGTTTCATGTTTGATGGTGTTTTGGCACCGTTCCCTATTGTGTGTGGCGCTCTCCGTAGGGCTGTTTTCCATTGTTGCTTTATACGCACAGTACGGGCGAAACATCAACCTGAAAGGTGAAAACACGGAACATAAATCTACGGCTAATTGGGTAGACTTTGATAGACGTTCTGTCTTGTCTGTAAGCTTTACCATTCCCTCACATTGCTTCCTTTTGACGACTTTGTAAAAGCCACCTTTTCCAACCAATGTGATAAAATAGAGTATTTTTTTCCTATAGCTTCCCAAGGGAGCATGCCTCCGTACCCCTATAGCCACGATGTGTGTATTGCATTTGGATTCATCTAGTGGGCAAGTAAAGCATGTACGGTCCGATGCAGCATCGCTTGTCTCAGTCAGTCTCGATTTGCCCGATATGATTCCTTTCCATTGCAGCCGATGGGATATGTTGTAGGAACAGTATACAGGATACCCTCTTTATTTTTACTTTGGTTGGACTTTTCGGGTTCCCATAATAGGACATTTAACTCTGTAATTAAATTTTGGATATACACTATTACAACTCCGTTAAAATACGGATTATCCTTTGTGTGCTCCCTCATTTCCATAGCGGGTCGAATAGTGTTTGACGGGATGGGTTGCATATTGCGTGTATATAACAGGTGTTTATTTGTATTGATTAGTTTATATGCATGAACTTCAAATTGATCTGTTTACCCAATTTTTGGCAATATTTTATGTGTAGTGTTGTATGCCAAAATATGTACCCAATTCTGTTGGGTCTGGGTCAAAACTGTGTGACGTACTGGCGCTGTGCATAGAATGTTACATTCATATTTTGTTTTTTTATTATGTGAGTGCGTTGACACAATATAATAGAGCATGTATAAATAAATAAATAAAAAAATAAAAATAAAAAAATAATCTACTCTCCTTACGCACCTGCAAATCTTCCCAAAGGTATGTTCTTTAATACGTTTGCTTTCTTTGTAGGCTCACTGTACCCTTTCTTCCCCATTTCTGTCATAACCACTGTTGGGCTTACACTGTTGACCCGGATCTGAAAACAAAATGGTGGAGAACAGTTTCACTTCAGTTGAATTTGTGATATACATATATATAAGATATGTTGCGAGTAGTCAACTGATTTTAAATGAGTCTTGGAAAATGTTTCTCAAGCAAGTCTTTGTGCGATAAGTAACATTTTCCAAGACTCGTTTAATAGCAGTTAGTACAAAATGACTTATTTCGACTAAAATGCCGTTTTTGACGGGTCCTCCACGTATGTTTTGACACGTGACGTCATTGAGTTTATTCATTAAATCACAACTTGTCATTAAATAGGATCTTACATGAGTGTACATGGTTATTGGATTTATTAAATGAGTCTCTTTAAAACGATAAAAACGAGTTTTAGCGAGTTTCTTTTATCGTTTTAAAAAGACGAATTTAATAAATCCAATAATCATGAATACGAATGCAAGATTCTTTTTTATAACATAACAAACACGCGTGTTTTTGCAGCCAATGTTTCAGCATTAGCGTGAATCGTTGTAAGCTGTCCTTACATATAGACAATGAAAGGTGTTATTAGGTTACATATAGACAGTGAAAGGTGTTATTAGGTTACATATAGACAGTGAAAGGTGTTATTAGGTTACATATAGACAGTGAAAGGTGTTATTAGGTTACATATAGACAGTGAAAGGTGTTATTAGGTTACATATAGACAGTGAAAGGTATTATTAGGTTACATATAGACAGTGAAAGGTGTTATTAGGTTACATATAGACAATGAAAGGTGTTATTAGGTTACATATAGACAGTGAAAGGTGTTATTAGGTTACATATAGACAGTGAAAGGTGTTATTAGGTTACATATAGACAGTGAAAGGTGTTATTAGGTTAAGGTGTTATTAGGTTACATATAGACAGTGAAAGGTGTTATTAGGTTACATATAGACAATGAAAGGTGTTATTAGGTTACATATAGACAGTGAAAGGTGTTATTAGGTTACATATAGACAGTGAAAGGGTGTTATTAGGTTACATATAGACAGTGAAAGGTGTTATTAGGTTACATATAGACAGTGAAAGGTGTTATTAGGTTACATATAGACAGTGAAAGGTGTTATTAGGTTACATATAGACAGTGAAAGGTGTTATTAGGTTACATATAGACAGTGAAAGGTGTTATTAGTTACATATAGACAGTGAAAGGTGTTATTAGGTTACATATAGACAGTGACAGGTGTTATTAGGTTACATATAGACAGTGAAAGGTGTTATTAGGTTACATATAGACAGTGAAAGGTGTTATTAGGTTACATATAGACAGTGAAAGGTGTTATTAGGTTACATATAGACAGTGAAAGGTGTTATTAGGTTACATATAGACAGTGAAAGGTGTTATTAGGTTACATATAGACAGTGACAGGTGTTATTAGGTTACATATAGACAGTGAAAGGTGTTATTAGGTTACATATAGACAGTGAAAGGTGTTATTAGGTTACATATAGACAGTGAAAGGTGTTATTAGGTTACATATAGACAGTGACAGGTGTTATTAGGTTCGCTAAGTGATTGGAACAAAGTAAGTCTAACACGTTTTATTGTCTTACGGTCATATCAAACAAGATCGAATTTATCTGATATTCAATTTTAACTGTGATAGTTTATGATAAAAAAAACTACAGAAACACGTCAAAATAAATTTTGAGTTAGAATCTACAGTTTCGATATACAAACATGTCACACACATGTCTGTGGAAAGTTCGCCATTTGCTTAAAGTTTAAATATGGACCCACATACAGCTTCGTTTTGGTGGATTAAGCCCTTCATTAGTGTTGTATACACATGGACATGGACATTTCGAATATGTAAAATATTCTCGATTCAAATTCAGTAGAATCTAATAAAGTTTATTGAAATGGACAGTATATTAGGTACGAACTACTGCATAAAAGTGTGTTGGAACAGGGGGGGGGGGGGGGGGGGCGATTTTCGCGATCAGTTGTTTTGGAGAATAACATATTTGAAATATGTTTGTGCTGTGTTGGATTCAGATAATTGTAGTTGTTGATTGACGAGATAAAGGACATGCGATGAAGGAAATTGTAAAGTTGTGGCGGCAATGTAGAATGGATGGTTTGAGTCAGAGTAGCTGGTAGGTCTTTTTGGCATATATTTTGTAGATAATCACTGGACAGCGATCATGACTTGTATTATATTACTAAAGTTAAGGCGCAAGTACCAACAATCCTTTGCCATCTATTGTGACTCAATCGTTGACAGGCAGGTCACCGTCCGCCAGTTTGTTTGTTTGTTTTGACAGCGCATATGAATATAGTTAGGGTATGTCAGTAACACTCGAAAGAGGAGTTGACATTAGAAAGATAGATAGGCCGTTCGAATGTTATTCACTGGTGAATATATGCCCTTGAATATCAATATATATGTGATAGCGTTACGTAACGCTGGAGCTACGAGTTACATGTACGATGTTACAAAGAGAAATATGTAATGGCTATATTAACTGGAATACAGGGGAGGTTATGTGAGACTGATTCCATTCATTATGAGCAAACTTAACTGACCGTCTCCATGAAAACTGTAATGGAAGAAAACGTAATGTTTGAATTTCATTACACAATACGTTCGACTGATGGGAATTAGTTACTCTATACCCAGACAGTAAACTAACTGGACTTACATGTTGCTACCATGACGGTATTGAAAATAAAAATGAGCCCTGCAGTTAATAGTGAATTTAAGCATTAGATCTACTTGGAACGAAACTTTTACACCCTGTTCATTGTTTTGTTTCGTGTTGATTTCCGGTTTGCGTCACCTGAAAATTCGCTAATAAGGTTAACGGTGGGCAATTAAATGGCAAGCATGGTTTACATTGTGTGGTCCCAGCTCCAAGGCAAGCGTCTTCGTGAGCATGTCCATGGCGGCCTTGGACGGACAATACGTCGTGTGGTTGGGAAACGCCCGCAATCCCGCTATGCTGGAAATATTCACGATGGCACCACCGTTGCCCTTAGCAACCATTGTCCTCGCAGCTATCTAAAACAGTGAAATCGGGCTGTGACAATACGCCGATGCACACCGATATACCGAGATTTAGTTGAATTGGTTGAACCGGTTTAGTTGAACCGCGGTTTTTTATTATGCGGGCGAGGTTTATCCATGCCCCTTGAAGTATAAGTAAACTTATCATTTCCGTTTGTCTATACCGCGTGTACTCTTTTGGTTTGGCGATGACAGACAACACCTTTGAACAAATAAATAATCCAAAAGGAAACCGTTAGGTTTGGGCACACGTCTTTAGGAAACGGGTTAGAAATTAAATTTTATTCACGGTCGCGCATTGTCGTCACTATACTATAACCAGTCTGCACAATGCGGAAGAAGAACATTTAATAAACCTCCGCACTCGTTCGGGATATCTGTTTTGTCCGAATGGCTACTTTAGCTTTTATAAATGATAAAGGAGGCACACCCATCTTCCTTAAAACAAATTATGAAACATGACAAAGTCACTTTTTTCTTACGGATGCTGAGCAGATCTAAAAGGCCTAGAGTTTTATAATAAACACGCAAAGATACTTTATCAACATCCAACGCAATTATCTCCCCTAATCGCTACACTATATTTGCCACCACAACATTCACGTGGCCATGGTATACATCGTATACATCATGTGATCAAACTATTGCAGACGCTATGTCGGCTGCAAACTCTTACCATAGCCAACCGATAAATTTACTATAACATCCCGTCCCGCAAGAAAATATTCAAAATATTTAATCTGTTTGGCATTTGGGTAAATTTTGGAATCATACTCATGTACAGCGTCTCGAATTAAGTTTAACAACCGGTGGCCTGATAAAAATCTCTACCGGTGGTCTATTATAAATAATAATGTAATAAGTCACCAACACTCATTTTTTAGGAAAGCTGATTATTTTTCTACCTTTGAAACAAAATCGAAAACTGGAGTCTGCTGAATTCAACATTAAAAAAAATAAAATACAAAAACAAATTTTTGACAAGGGACATCACTGTGAGGAGTATGATACTTTATGTGATAGTTGTGTTTTTATTGATCATTTGGCTGTTGTCAAAATTGGAAAATTCATGTACACAGTATAATGTTTTGCTGTTGCCGGCAGCCACAATCTATTGCAATATATTGCAATACGGTAACTATGTTTCTGAATTTCCGTCATTTCCCGTCATTCAAAATATGACGTCACTTGTTTACTGTTTCAGTTTACTTGAATATTATTTAGTCTTGGCATCGTTACTTTTGTTGTGGAAGTGTCTGGAGGAGATTTTATTGTATAGTTTTACTTGGATAAAGTGGTATAAATGTAATATATTCTGAAAATGCGTGATCCCTCGAAAGCAAAAGAAGAAATGCAAAAAGAGAAAATTGCAGACTCGGTTTTATTGAGTCTGTTCATGAGTAGTAATTAAAAGTGCAACACTACTCACGCCCCCTAGCACCGGCTTAAGCAGTATTCAATTTTCAAAACTAATAACATTAAAACTTATGTAAGATTGGTTACCCGCAAACCTGGGTTGTCGTAACCTTTATTACTTTTCTACAGTTACTCTGTTTGCAACTTAATCACTGAATACACTAGCGATAGGTGGATACAGTTGTTTCACTTTAATATATGTTCGTTTAACACGCCCTTTACCACTGTATTTGCCATCGCGTTTGTTGTAGATTAGTCGGAGAGGGGATACGTTTATTTACACTGTTTGTCTTTTAGGGTGGGGATGGAATAAGTGGGAGGTTGGGCGCCCCTAAACCGGTTTAAACCCCCAGCGACTTTTGTCACTGGCCGTTCCACGGCGGTACTTGTATCTCCTCCCCCTATTGTTTGTTTGTTGTGTCTTTGTGTCTTATATACATGTACATTTACTTTTTTCGCCGTGGTGCTGTTTGGGCGGTTGTGTGTTTTATATGCAGTGTTACCTGCATGACTCATACATGTACTTTTACGCCCCCAGTAATCCTTCTTTTGCTACTGACCGTTCCAAGGCGGTAGTCCTACTTTCACCCTATGGTCAATGTTTTAATGTGTTATGTATTTATATGCGTCCAGTTTATGTTTTGTGTTTTATCTTGTAATTGTGTCTTTTTGTTTGATGGTGTTTCGTGCCGTGTCCTTTCGTGTGTGGCTCTCCCTGTTTGACTGTTTTTTTCCCACTTTTGCACTATATTTCAACACGGTTCTATTCCAATTGTTTAACCCCTATAGTGAACCCTTGTTAGAATGTCTCTACTCACTAAGAATGTATAGAAAGTATCGTAGCTTAAACCATGAATCCATAAATACGCCTTTCTATGTCTTTCTACGGAAAACAGAACAGGAGCCGTCTGATCAGTGTGTTTGCTTATGGAATAATATAGATATGATTCTTCAGTTTCTACCTTGGCAACAATGACATGGGTCAATATGTCTGTTTCTTACATGAATAGTCATGGAGTAAATGGTAAAGGAAAAACCAAGGGCATGAAACGTTCGTGATATTAAGTGAAACCCCACTTTAATGATTATCTAATATGTCTTATAAGTACAAAAATGAGTCATGCAGGAAACACCACATACAGAACAAACAGTCACCCGAACAGCAACACAAGGAAACAGCAAATGTACATAACTATAAAAACATCAAGAGACGCACTAAGACAAAACAAACATACAATAGGGGGAGAAAGAAGTACCGCCTTGGAACGGTCAATGACAAAAGTCACTGGGGGGTTAAACCGGTTTATGGGCGCCCAACCTCACACTTATTCCATCCCCACCCTAAAAAACAGTGTAATAAACGTTAAACCACAGTTTTCGAAAATTCTTAGGCGTTGGCCAGTCAGAGTTGGTTATTCGGTTTTTCCTTTTTCGTGAAGACTGGATTATTGCCGCCAAAATGAAACTGTGGTTTAAATCGGTTAGACTGCAAATGACAAGTCTTCATGAAATAGACTGACTTCGCTGACGCTCCGCGCAGTCTATTTCATGAAGACTTGTCATAATGCAGTCTAACCTATATGTTGTCGTCATTTAGCGATATTGTAAGAGTAGTTTGAACATTGCAGACACATCCCTATGGAGCAAGTGCCCTATATATCTCAATGGTTTCAAAACATGACTCTTACACGGGCGTCAAAATGCATAATTAGGAGGGAATGGGTTAATGAGGTGTGTTATTGGGTCTGCTTTATTTGCTAAGTCCCAAGTATCCTTTTTTGACTGAAGATATGCAAGATACCATACCTGTGCTATGTTAAACGCTGCTCTGAAGTTAATATGGAACACACTGAAAAATAACAAAAATAAGTATTAGTCGTTGAAGTCTACAATTTTATGGACCCCATGACCAAGTGTCCGAGCGGCAAAGCTTAGCTCCTCACCGCTGTATATAATACAGTGGTACCTCGATATCTCGAGCTCGGGTAACTTCGGGATAACTCAAACTACAAGTACAGTCCTACCAAAATTTACAAAACAGAATTGTTCTAAAACACATGTGACAACTTAAAGCAAAGTAATGCTGAACGCTCCCATAGGACTTCTGATATATCGAAGCAAAAAGTATGGCCCCTTGAAGTTCGAGATAATGAGGTTCAACTGCAGTTTATTTTCAAGTCGACCTGTTGCAAGTAATTGATTCTACTCAGGTAAATTATCCAACCGATGTTTAGTTTCTACTCACATGTAAAGTCTTTAGCTGAATTTGAATTTCTACTCACAGGTAAAGTATCACCGGTGATTTCGGCTGGTTTGGGGTGTCTTATCCCATGTAAAGTATTAGCTGATTTTGAGTGTCTACTCACATGTAAAGTATTGGCTGATTTTGTTGGGTGTCGACTCACATGTAAAGTATTAGCTGATTTTGAGTTTTGGTCACACATAAAGAATCAAAAATGAAAAAAAACGTCCTACAAGGAGTGCCACACCAAAACATCAGCAAACATGAAACAACAGACGAAACGCACACAAAGACTTAAAATATTTACCATATAAAATGCAACGTAGACCATAGGGTGAAAGCAGGAGTACTGTCAAGATGATTTTGATATGTTTCTATTCACATATATAGTATCAACAGTTTGTAAGTTTCTACACACATGTAAAGTATTAAGCTGAATTTGAGTTTCTACTCACAGGTAAAGTATCACGCGGATTTAGAGTTTCTACACAGATATAACAGTTTCAACATGTGTTGATTGTTTTGTGTCTACTCATAGGTACATGTAACACTATCCACCTTTGCTGGTTTGGTTGTTTTCTACTCTTTCAGTTAACAATATCAACCTTTGTTGGTTTGGTTGGTTTC
Source organism: Azorinus chamasolen (assembly GCA_963576725.1). Taxonomy (NCBI): domain Eukaryota; kingdom Metazoa; phylum Mollusca; class Bivalvia; order Cardiida; family Solecurtidae; genus Azorinus; species Azorinus chamasolen. Next base: position 51,311,160 of record OY755252.1, read on the forward strand.
TACTCTTACAGTTTACAATATCAACCTTTGTGGTTTTGGTTGGTTTCTAATCTCACAGTTAACAATATCAACCTTTGTTGTTTTGGTTGGTTTCTAATCTCACAGTTAACAATATCAACCTTTGTTGTTTTTGTTGGTTTTTACTCTCAGGGTTAACAGTTACAGTATCAATCTTTGTTGTTTGGTTTGCTCTACTCTCACAGGTAGCAATATCATCATGGCTTGTGCCAGGTGACAATATCAACTTGTGTTGTTATGTTTTGTTTCTACTTGCAGGTTATAATATGTACATATGTGGTCTGGTGTTGTTTCTATTTATGCGTAATACTATTAACATGTGCTGTTTTATAGTTTATATTCACATGTTATAATATCAATCTGTGTATTGTTATGTTTCAATTCACGTGTATTAATATAAAATTTGTGTTTTGTTTTGTTTAAATTCACATGTAAAATATAAATATGTGTTTTGTTTTGTTTTTATTCACTTCACATGTAACAATAATTAGCATGTGTTGTTTTATTGTTTCTATTCATATGCAATAATATCAATCTGCGTTATGTTTTGTTTCTATTTACAGGATATAACATCAGTCTGGGTTGTTTGTTTTGTTTCTGTTCACAGGTAATAATATCATCTGGTGATGTTTGTTAATTTGTTTCTACCCACTGGTAACAGTGTCGATGTGTGTGTTAATGTCTGAGTCTACTGACAGGAAACAAAAAATCAACTGTTGTTGTTTTGTTTTCTTTGTACTAACAAGTAACATTATCAACATGTTATTTTTGTTTCTATTGACATGCAACAATATCAACTTGTTTTTGTTATTTTGTTTGTACTCCTAGACTTGTGTGTTGTTTTGTTGTGTTGTTTAATATCATCTGGTGATTCTTCTACCCAGGTAACGGTGTCATAGGCAACACAATCAACTTGAGTTTATTTTGTTTTGTTTTTTTATATTCAAAGGTAACACTTTCAATCCGTGTTGTTTTCTTTTGTTGTGTTTTATGTCCACTGAAAGGTTACAATATCAACATATGTGGTTTTGTTTTGTTGTTTTATGTCCACTCACAGTTAACAATATCCAACTGTGTTGTTTTTTATTCTGTTGTCTACTCAAAGGTAACACTATCAACTTATGATGTTTGTTTGGTCGTGTTTTATGTCCATGGTAACAATATCAAACTGTATTTTGTTTTGTTCTATGTCAACTCACCGGTAACAATGTCACCCTGTGTTGTTTTGTTTAGTGTTTTACTCACATGTAACAATATAAAACTTGTTGTTTTGCTGTGTCTACTCACAGATAACAATATGACTTGTGTTTTTCTGCTTTATATCTACTAACAGGTAACAGTATTAAGCTATGTTTTGTTTTGTGACTTCTCAAACGTAACAATATCAACTTGTATTGTTTTGTGTTTACCCGCATATAACAATATCAACTTGTATTGTTTGTTTTGTATCTGCTCACAGGTAACAATATCGACCAGTGTTGTTTCGTTTTCGCTCAAATGTAACAATATCAACCTGTTTTGTTTTCGCTCACAAGTAACACTATCAACATGTAATGTTTTGATTCGTTTTTACTCACAGGTAACAGTATCAACCTTTTTGTTTGTGTTTGTACCTACTCACAGGTAACAGTATCAACCTTTTTGTTTGTGTTTGTACCTACTCACAGGTAACAGTATCAACCTTTTTGTTTGTGTTTGTACCTACTCACAGGTAACATTATCAAGCTTTTTGTTTGTGTTTGTACCTACTCACAGGTAACAATATCAACCTTTTTGTTTGTGTTTGTACCTACTCACAGGTAACAATATCAAACGTTTTGTTTGTGTTTGTAACTACTCACAGGTAACAGTATCAACCGTTTTGTTTGTGTTTGTACCTACTCACAGGTAACAGTATCAGCCTTTTTGTGTGTGTGCCTACTCACAGGTAACAGTATCAGCCCGAGTTGTTGTCTTTTGTTTTTTAGCTAATCACAGGTAACAGTATCAACCTAATGTTTTGTATTTAATCACAGGTATATATCAGTCCGGAGTGTTTGTTTTGTTTCTACTCACAGGTAATAGTATAAACCCGTGTTGGTTTGCTTTGTTGTTGTTTTCATGCTTTGTATTTACTCCCCACCAGATTACATCTTGTGTTGTTTTTACCCATGATTAACATTATCATACTGATTGTATTAAGTTTATGCGTGTAGCCACTCATATTAGATTCCGATCGCCAAAGGTCATATATGTAGAAATAATAGTTTTCATGTACAGTAAATCCCTCTAAACCGGAATTCTAGTAGAGAAATAATTAGATAATGTCTAGGCAGTTGCTGCTTAATGCAGGGTGAAGTCATGCAGACAATTCCTAGAGGAGCTTTCTGCATGACTTTCACCCTGCATTAAGCTGCCACCTGTCTCCAAACCGAATTTTATACTTAATTTGACATCCAGTTTAGAGTGGTGTACAGTAAAACCTCGATATTTCGAAAGTTAAGTATAGAAGAATATATAACATTGTAGGCACGTGGTAGCTTAGTACAGGTTGAAAGTCGTGCAGACATGACTTTCATCATGCATTAGGCTATCACGTGTATTGTAGATCGATACAAATACGTATTTGAATGTGCGGATAATTCAGGTTAGGTTTAACTGTACGTAGAACTATTAGTGGGTTCTTACCCATTTCCTGGTATGCTGAGTGTATAATAAATATTTGTGGGTTATTACCCATTTCCTAATATGTTGTGTGTGTAATAAATATTAGTGAGTTATTACCCATTTCCTAGTAGGCTGAGTGTGTAATAAATATTAGTGGGTTCTTACCTATTTCTTAGTATGCTGAGTGTGTAATAAATATTAATGGGTTCTTACCCATTTCCTAATATGCTGAGTGTGTATTAAATGTTAGTGGGTTCTTACCCATTTCCTAATATGCTGAGTGTGTATTAAATACTAGTGGATTCTTACCCATTTCCTAATATGCTGAGTTTGTAATAACTATTAGTGGGTTCCTACCCCTTTCCTAGTATGCTGAGTGTGTAATAACTATTAGTGGCTTCTTACCCATATCCTAGTATGCTGAGTGTGTAATAAATATTCAACTCTATTGCAGGCTAATAAGCGCTCATAATAGCCGTCTTCTACGAAATCGTTCGTCTGCTGCAATTATGATAGTATTTTGTAAACTAAAACTTAATTTTTTTCTCCAATTTTACTGGCAAAGTGTCAACTAATCTTGATCCAGCAGAGGCGCATGTGTACATGGCAAAAGGTCCACTAATCTTGATCCAGAGGAGACACAGGTGTACATGGCAAAATGTCAACTAATCTTGATCCAGAAGAAACACAGGTGTACATGGCAAAAGGTCAACTAATCTTGATCCAGAAGAGACACAGGTGTACATGACAAAAGGTCAACTAATCTTGATCCAGAAGAGACACAGGTGTACATGGCAAAAGGTCAACTAATCTTGATCCAGCAGAGGCGCATTGTACATGGCAAAAAGTCCACTAATCTTGATCCAGAAGAGACACAGGCATACATGGCAAAGTGTTAACTAATCTTGATTCAGAAGAGACACAGGTGTACATGATGTCTCGCCTTGATCAAAAAGTTTTAATAGTTAACCTTGTACTCTATAAACACACCTTTCTACGACTTTGCAAACAGAGTAGACCCAGATCAGCCGTCTGGCCAGGGTCTGCTCTGTTTGCTTATGATAAAATACATGTATAGGTATGATTATACAGTTTCTGCAATAACCAAACCGTGCTGTGTCCATGTACTATTATAACAACTAATCGAATCAATTTTCATGATATCAATATTTTTACATAAATAATCATGGCGTAAAGGGTTAATAACATATATGGCGCTAGTGTGCTAAGACTTCAGGCATGATGCTACAAACGTTTCTATATAATAGCTTACCTGTCCAGTTGTTCTTTTGTAATATCAAAGAAAGAAGAATGGTTCACAATTGCTGCGTTGTTCACAAGTAGGTCAATATGACCTAGTTTTTCCACAGCCTCTCGGGTATTCTCCCAGTTTTCGATGTCCACTAAACATGTTTCTATTGAAGACATCTGTAATGACAACACTGATAGTTTAATTCTTTGTTTCTATTGAATGCATCTGTAATGACATTACTGTTAGTTTCTTTTTGTTTCTATTGAAGGCATCTGTACATACTCTTTATTTCCTCGTCAACGGAGATTTTCATTGGTACAACATGTTAGTGAGAGGAAGAGATAAACGCAATGCTAAAAAAAGAAAATGTCCATAGGAAAAAAACAGAATCGTACACAGTGCGAAAACAAAATTGTATACTTTAGGCAATTAGAAATATATTACTATTGGTGAAATATGCACAGAGGCATATGTGTGTACAAACTGAGGAATGTACTAATATGTTCACAAACATAGTGACAAAATACAGAATTGGAACGTTGACACATTATTCACCACCCTAATGTGTTGTAGAAACATAAGGTGGGGAATAAAGTAACAATTAGCGTAGTATAGTATCGATTCATACTCTAATCTATCGTAACTTTGCGAAACGAAATTAAAGTTAAGAGATTCTTTAAATTTGGCGAGAAAGTGGCTCTGGCATCGAGGTGTATCAGCTGCCTACGTGAGAAACTAGATGTCATAAATTCTAAATGGTTTACATGAACGACACCCAAACCCAGCTATAGTTATACACGTAGTCAGTAATAACCAAATACTGTATAAGCTAATCACAATATAATTTTGTAAGTCCTGACAGATTCAGATAAAAATCGAAAGCTATCAAGAATGTACTTTTCATACAGAGAACAATACCGGGCTCCATCAGACAAGTACATGTATACTACATAGCCTAACAGGATACAGTATGTACGAAAGCCCGCTGATGATAATCTAAAGTCCTACTTCAAACATCCGTCTTCCAAGTTCTTACTTCTTACTTCCAAGATAATTTAGGGTTATTGTTTACGCTTGTGTTCCAAGTTCCTACGTCTTAGTTCCGACTTCCAAGTTCCAAGTTCCGGCTTCCAAGTTGCATGTTCCGACTTAATAAAGTCTGTTGGTGACATTCTAAATTCCTCCTTTAAACTTCCTTCTTCCTAGTTCTTACTTCTTAATTCCAAGCTAATTTACCACATGGTCATTGTATATGACGTCACGAGAAAGAACGTTGAAGAGTTACTTTACCGGGCTTTCGTAAGTATGTCGTAAGCATGTCTCTTCGTCATTCAGACAAGTCACATCAAAGAGAGCTTGTGACAATAAGCCGTTCCTTCCTTGGAGGAAGTCGCCCATAATAACATGCTTATTAATGTCTCCCGTTACAGAACCGCATACTTTACATGTTGTATCCTGTTAATGGGTGAAGGTCCACATGTTTGCAATAACACAGCTATATCTAAGTGAAATATCCTTGCTACTACATAACCAGCATACGGACAGTCCACGGGTGAAAGTTGACGTCTCTCACAAAGCCGTCGCTCATGATACTCAAACACTTCTCTTTTGATAATCACTTTGCATTGTCACTAGGGAGGGAATACAGAGGAGCTAATGTATGTATTAAGTAATGCTTTGCATTGTCACTAGGGAGGGAAGACAGAGGAGTTCATGTATGTATTAAGTAATGCTTTGCATTGTCACTAGGGAGGGAAGACAGAGGAGCTAATGTATGTATTAGGTAATGCTTTGCATTGTCACTAGGGAGGGAAGACAGAGGAGCTAATGTATGTATTAAGTAATGCTTTGCATTGTCAATAGGGAGGGAAGACAGAGGAGCTAATGTATGTATTAAGTAATGCTTTGCATTGTCACTAGGGAGGGAAGACAGAGGAGCTAATGTATGAGTTAGGTAATGTTTTGCATTGTCACTAGGGATGGAAGACACAGGAGCTAATGTATGTATGAGGTAATGCTTTGCATTGTCACTAGGGAGGGAATACAGAGGAGCTAATGTATGTATTAAGTAATGCTTTGCATTGTCAATAGGGAGGGAAGACAGAGGAGCTAATGTATGTATTAGGTAATGCTTTGCATTGTCACTAGGGAGGGAAGACAGAGGAGCTAATGTATGTATTAAGTAATGCTTTGCATTGTCACTAGGGAGGGAAGACACAGGAGCTAATGTATGTATTAAGTAATGCTTTGCATTGTCACTAGGGAGGGAATACACGGGAGCTAATGTATGTGTTAGGTAATGCTTTGCATTGTCACTAGGGAGGGAAGACAGAGGAGCTAATGTATGTATTAGGTAATGCTTTGCATTGTCACTAGGGAGGGAAGACAGAGGAGCTAATGTATGTGTTAGGTAATGCTTTGCATTGTCACTAGGGAGGGAAGACAGAGGAGCTAATGTATGTATTAGGTAACGTTTTGCATTGTCACTAGGGAGGGAAGACAGAGGAGCTAATGTATGTATTAGGTAATGATTTGCATTGTCACTAGGGAGGGAAGACACAGGAGCTAATGTATGTATTAAGTAATGTTTGCATAGTCACTAGGGAGGGAAGACAGAGGAGCTAATGTATGTATTAAGTAATGCTTTGCATTGTCACTAGGGAGGGAGGACACAGGAGCTAATGTATGAATTAAGTAATGCTTTGTATTGTCACTAGGGAGGGAAGACACATGAGCTAATGTATGTATTAAGTGATGCTTTGCATTGTCACTAGGGAGGGAAGACAGAGGAGATAATGTATGTATTAGGTAATGCTTTGCATTGTCACTAGTGAGGGAAGACACAGGAGCTAATGTATGTATTAGGTAATGCTTTGCATTGTCACTAGGGAGGAAGGACAGAGGAGCTAATGTATGTATTAGGTAATGCTTTGCATTGTCACTAGGGAGGGACGACAGAGGAGCTAATGTATGTATTAGGTAATGATTTGCATTGTCACTAGGGAGGGAAGACAGATGAGCTAATGTATGTATTAGGTAATGCTTTGCATTGTCACTAGGGAGGGAAGACAGAGGAGCTAATGTATGTATTAGGTAATGCTTTGCATTGTCACTAGGGAGGGAAGACAGAGGAGCTAATGTATGTATTAGGTAATGCTTTGCATTGTCACTAGGGAGGAAAAAACAGAGGAACTAATGTATGTATTAGGCAATGCTCTGCATTGTCACTAGGGAGGGAAGACAGGGGAGCTAATATATGTATTAGGCAATGCTTTGCATTGTCACTAGGGAGGGAAGACAGAGGAGCTAATGTATGTATTAGGTAATGCTTTGCATTGTCACTAGTGAGGGAAGACACAGGAGCTAATGTATGTATTAGGTAATGCTTTGCATTGTCACTAGGGAGGAAGGACAGAGGAGCTAATGTATGTATTAGGTAATGCTTTGCATTGTCACTAGGGAGGGAAGACAGAGGAGCTAATGTATGTATTAGGTAATGCCTTGCATTGTCACTAGGGAGGGAAGACAGAGGAGATAATGTATGTATTAGGTAATGCTTTGCATTGTCACTAGGGAGGGAAGACAGAGGAGCTAATGTATGTATTAGGTAATGCTTTGCATTGTCACTAGGGAGGGAAGACAGCGGAGCTAATGTATGTATTAGGTAATGCTTTGCATTGTCACTAGGGAGGGAAGACAGATGAACTAATGTATGTATTAGGCAATGCTTTGCATTGTCACTAGGGAGGGAAGACAGGGGAGCTAATGTATGTATTAGGCAATGCTTTGCATTGTCACTAGGGAGGGAAGACAGAGGAGCTAATGTATGTATAAGGTAATGCTTTGCATTGTCACTAGGGAGGGAAGACAGAGGAGCTAATGTATGTATTAGGCAATGCTTTGCATTGTCACTAGGGAGGGAAGACAGAGGAGCTAATGTATGTATTAGGCAACGCTTTGCATAGCACTAGGGAGGGAAGACAGAGGAGCTAATTGATGTAGTAGGTCACGCTTTGCATTGTCACTAGGGAGGGAAGACAGAGGAGCTAATGTATGTATTAGGCAATGCTTTGCATTGTCACTAGGGAGGGAAGACAAAGGAGCTAATGTATGTATTAGGTAATGATTTGCATTGTCACTAGGGAGGGAAGACACAGGAGCTAATGTATGTATTAGGTAACGCTTTGCATTGTCACTAGGGAGGGAATACAGAGGGGCTAATGTTTGTATTAGGTAATGCTTTGCATTGTCACTAGTGAGGGAAAACACAGGAGCTAATGTATGTATTAGGTAATGCTTTGCATTGTCACTAGGGAGGAAGGACAGAGGAGCTAATGTATGTATTAGGTAATGCTTTGCATTGTCACTAGGGAGGGAAGACAGAGGAGCTAATGTATGTATTAAGTAATGTTTTGCATTGTCACTAGGGAGGGAAGACAGAGGAACTAATGTATGTATTAGGCAATGCTTTGCATTGTCACTAGGGAGGGAAGACAGGGGAGCTAATGTATGTATTAGGCAATGCTTTGCATTGTCACTAGGGAGGGAAGACAGAGGAGCTAATGTATGTATAAGGTAATGCTTTGCATTGTCACTAGGGAGGGAAGACAGAGGAGCTAATGTATGTATTAGGCAATGCTTTGCATTGTCACTAGGGAGGGAAGACAGAGGAGCTAATGTATGTATTAGGTAACGCTTTGCATTGTCACTAGGGAGGGAAGACAGAGGAGCTAATGTATGTATTAGGTAATGCTTTGCATTGTCACTAGTGAGGGAAGACACAGGAGCTAATGTATGTATTAGGTAATGCTTTGCATTGTCACTAGGGAGGAAGGACAGAGGAGCTAATGTATGTATTAGGTAATGCTTTGCATTGTCACTAGGGAGGGAAGACAGAGGAGCTAATGTATGTATTAGGTAATGCCTTGCATTGTCACTAGGGAGGGAAGACAGAGGAGATAATGTATGTATTAGGTAATGCTTTGCATTGTTACTAGGGAGGGAAGACAGAGGAGCTAATGTATGTATTAGGTAATGCTTTGCATTGTCACTAGGGAGGGAAGACAGAGGAGCTAATGTATGTATTAGGTAATGCTTTGCATTGTCACTAGGGAGGGAAGACAGAGGAACTAATGTATGTATTAGGCAATGCTTTGCATTGTCACTAGGGAGGGAAGACAGAGGAGCTAATGTATGTATTAGGTCACGCTTTGCATTGTCACTAGGGAGGGAAGACAGAGGAGCTAATGTATGTATTAGGTAACGCTTTGCATTGTCACTAGGGAGGGAAGACAGAGGGGCTAATGTTTGTATTAGGTAATGCTTTGCATTGTCACTAGTGAGGGAAGACACAGGAGCTAATGTATGTATTAGGTAATGCTTTGCATTGTCACTAGGGAGGAAGGACAGAGGAGCTAATGTATGTATTAGGTAATGCTTTGCATTGTCACTAGGGAGGGAAGACAGAGGAGCTAATGTATGTATTAGGTAATGCTTTGCATTGTCACTAGGGAGGGAAGACAGAGGAGCTAATGTATGTATTAGGTAATGCTTTGCATTGTCACTAGGGAGGGAAGACAGAGGAGCTAATGTATGTATTAGGTAATGATTTGCATTGTCACTAGGGAGGGAAGACAGAGGAGCTAATGTATGTATTAGGTAATGCTTTGCATTGTCACTAGGGAGGGAAGACAGAGGAGCTAATGTATGTATTAGGTAATGCTTTGCATTGTCACTAGGGAGGGAAGACAGAGGAACTAATGTATGTATTAGGCAATGCATTGCATTGTCACTAGGGAGGGAAGACAGGGGAGCTAATGTATGTATTAGGCAATGCTTTGCATTGTCACTAGGGAGGGAAGACAGAGGAGCTAATGTATGTATAAGGTAATGCTTTGCATTGTCACTAGGGAGGGAAGACAGGGGAGCTAATGTATGTATTAGGCAATGCTTTGCATTGTCACTAGGGAGGGAAGACAGAGGAGCTAATGTATGTATTAGGCAACGCTTTGCATAGCACTAGGGAGGGAAGACAGATGAGCTAATGGATGTATTAGGTCACGCTTTGCATTGTCACTAGGGAGGGAAGACAGAGGAGCTAATGTATGTATTAGGCAATGCTTTGCATTGTCACTAGGGAGGGAAGACAGAGGAGCTAATGTATGTATTAGGTCACGCTTTGCATTGTCACTAGGGAGGGAAGACAGAGGAGCTAATGTATGTATTAGGTAACGCTTTGCATTGTCACTAGGGAGGGAAGACAGAGGGGCTAATGTTTGTATTAGGTAATGCTTTGCATTGTCACTAGTGAGGGAAGACACAGGAGCTAATGTATGTATTAGGTAATGCTTTGCATTGTCACTAGGGAGGAAGGACAGAGGAGCTAATGTATGTATTAGGTAATGCTTTGCATTGTCACTAGGGAGGGAAGACAGAGGAGCTAATGTATGTATTAGGTAATGCTTAGCATTGTCACTAGGGAGGGAAGACAGAGGAGCTAATGTATGTATTAGGTAATGCTTTGCATTGTCACTAGGGAGGGAAGACAGAGGAGCTAATGTATGTATTAGGTAATGATTTGCATTGTCACTAGGGAGGGAAGACAGAGGAGCTAATGTATGTATTAGGTAATGCTTTGCATTGTCACTAGGGATGGAAGACAGCGGAACTAATGTATGTATTAGGCAATGCTTTGCATTGTCACTAGGGAGGGAAGACAGGGGAGCTAATGTATGTATTAGGCAATGCTTTGCATTGTCACTAGGGAGGGAAGACAGAGGAGCTAATGTATGTATAAGGTAATGCTTTGCATTGTCACTAGGGAGGGAAGACAGAGGAGCTAATGTATGTATTAGGCAATGCTTTGCATTGTCACTAGGTAGGGAAGACAGAGGAGCTAATGTATGTATTAGGCAACGCTTTGCATAGCACTAGGGAGGGAAGACAGAGGAGCTAATGGATGTATTAGGTCACGCTTTGCATTGTCACTAGGGATGGAACACAGAGGAGCTAATGTATGTATTAGGTCACGCTTTGCATTGTCACTAGGGAGGGAAGACAGAGGAGCTAATGTATGTATTAGGTCACGCTTTGCATTGTCACTAGGGAGGGAAGACAGAGGAGCTAATGTATGTATTAGGTAACGCTTTGCATTGTCACTAGGGAGGGAAGACAGAGGGGCTAATGATTGTATTAGGTAACGCTTTGCATTGTCACTAGGGAGGGAAGACAGAGGAGCTAATGTATGTATTAGGTAATGCTTTGCATTGTCACTAGGGAGGGAAGACAGAGGAGCTAATGGATGTATTAGGTAATGCTTTGCATTGTCACTAGGGAGGGAAGACAGAGGAGCTAATGTATGTATTAGGTAATGCTTTGCATTGTCACTAGGGAGGAAAGACAGAGGAGCTAATGTATGTATTAGGTACTGCTTTGCATTGTCACTAGGGAGGGAAGACAGAGGAGCTAATGTATGTAGTAGGTAATGCTTTGCATTGTCACTAGGGAGGGAAGACAGAGGAGCTAATGTATGTATTAGGCAACGCTTTGCATAGCACTAGGGAGGGAAGACAGAGGAGCTAATGGATGTATTAGGTCACGCTTTGCATTGTCACTAGGGAGGGAAGAGAGAGGAGCTAATGTATGTATTAGGCAATGCTTTGCATTGTCACTAGGGAGGGAAGACAGAGGAGCTAATGTATGTATTAGGTCACGCTTTGCATTGTCACTAGGGAGGGAAGACAGAGGAGCTAATGTATGTATTAGGTAACGCTTTGCATTGTCACTAGGGAGGGAAGACAGAGGGGCTAATGTATGTATTAGGTAACGCTTTGCATTGTCACTCGGGAGGGAAGACACAGGAGCTAATGTATGTATTAGGTAACGCTTTGCATTGTCACTAGGGAGGGAAGACAGAGGAGCTCATGTATGTGTTAGGTAATGCTTTGCATTGTCACTAGGGAGGGAAGACAGAGGAGCTAATGTATGTATTAGGTAATGCTTTGCATTGTCACTAGGGAGGGAAGACAGAGGAGCTAATGTATGTATTAGGTAATGCTTTGCATTGTCACTAAGGAGGGAAGACAGAGGGGCTAATGTATGTATTAGGTAATGCTTTGCATTGTCACTAGGGAGGGAAGACAGAGGGGCTAATGTATGTATTAGGTAATGCTTTGCCTTGTCACTAGGGAGGTAAGACAGAGGGGTTAATGTATGTATTAGGTAATGCTTAGCATTGTCACTAGGGAGGGAAGACAGAGGAGCTAATGTGTGTATTAGGGAATGCTTTGCATTGTCACTAGGGAGGGAAGACAGAGGAGCTAATGTCTGTCTTAGGTAATGCTCTGCATTGTCACTAGGGAGGGAAGACAGAGGAGCTAATGTCTGTATTAAGTAATGCTTTGCATTGTCACTAGGGAGGGAAGACAGAGGAGCTAATGTATGTATTAGGTAATGCTTTGCATTGTCACTAGGGATGGAAGACAGAGGAGCTAATGTATGTATTAGGTAATGATTTGCATTGTCACTAGGGAGGGAAGACAGAGGAGCTAATGTATGTATTAGGTAATGCTTTGCATTGTCACTAGGGAGGGAAGACAGAGGGGCTAATGTATGTATTAGGTAATGCTTTGCATTGTCACTAGGGAGGGAAGACAGAGGGGTTAATGTATAGGTAATGCTTAGCATTGTCACTAGGGAGGGAAGACAGAGGAGCTAATGTATGTATTAGGTAATACTTTGCATTGTCACTAGGGAGGGAAGACAGAGGAGCTAATGTATGTATTAGGTAATGCTTTGACCCATACTTTTCTAGGATCATGCAAACATCAGCTTCTTTGAATAAACAGACTAAATCTGAATCTAAAGCTGAAAAGTTTTCTACATAATAAATGTGGCGGCATAGTACACAGTTTCTGAAGAAAGTTTAATTTACGCTTTTCAATTTCTGCAGTCAGTGGCAACCATCCCAACATTGGCAGGGCCATGTTTGTCCGTGTCTGTTGGGACAGAAGCTGTACTGACTTGGCAAATAAACGCTGCATCTTCTCAAATAACAACACTGTTGGTTTAATTCTTTGTTTATAATTATTGAAGGCATCTGTAATGATTATCTACACCAAACTGTGATTATCTATACCAGTTTAGATCCAAACCATGATTATCTATACCAGTTTAGATCCAAACTGTGATGATCTATACAACCAGTTTAGATCCAAACTGTGAGTATCTATACAACCAGTTTTGATCCAAACCATCATTATCTGTACAACCAGTTTAGATCCAAACCATGATTATCTATACAACCAGAATAGATCCAAACCATGATTATCTGTACAACCAGTTTAGATCCAAACCATGATTATCTGTACAACCAGTTTAGATCCAAACCATGATTATCTATACAACCAGTTTAGATCCAAACCATGATTATCTGTACAACCATTTTAGATCCAAACCATGATTATCTGTGCAAGTTTAGATCCAAACCATGATTATCTGTACAACAAGTTTAGATCCAAACCATAATTATCTATACAACCAGTTTAGATCCAAACTGTTTTCATTTGATAATCACGGTTTCGTCGCTAGCCTGCAAAGGGATAACCTTCGTCCTTTAACCATTTATTCCATGAATATTCATTTAAGAAAGAATGGCATCATGAATTTCAATTAGATTTATTGTTATAAGAGCACATGGAAATAATGTTTGGCTAAGACAGAAACTATAGAATCATATCTCAGACTGGAGGTTTACATAGAGTTAGGGAGGATCTTAACACATTCTGTTGTACATGGTCTTATTTGAAGAAACTAGACAAACCTCAATCTGCAGACTGTCAAGGTCAGCCTGTGTCCGACTCAGTGCGATCACGTGCGCTCCAAGACTGGCCATTTTAATGGCTATTCCACGGCCTATACCTAAAAAAGCAAATGAGTGTGAATGAACGTTTTGGATATATACAATGGCATGTTTCATTAACCATATATACTCCATTGATACGCATTGATACTCCTCTTGAAACAGTGCAGATCCAGATCCCACCACTCCGACACGAGCCCTCAGATCAGGGTCTGCACTGGAAAATTGAAAGACTTAGGTGTCTTTCAGTGGATACAAATCAATGTCAGTAGACACAAATCAATGTCAGTAGACACAAATCAATGTCGGTAGACACAAAGCAACATCAGTAGACACAAAGCATTGTCAGTAGACACAAAGCAACGTCAGTAGACACAAAGCTATGCCAGTAGACACTATTAGTTATACAGATCATTGGCGGGGTATCTGACTTTTTGTTTCCTGCTGATGAAAATCATGTTGCCCGAGCCGTTATTAGTATTACGATTATATTATTCTGCAAAGTTTAATATTTGTAGTAGTTAATTAGCGTTGTTAATGTAGGCGTCGTTTTGTTTCCCCCACAGGAACCTCATACTGTAAGGTAATGGCTTATATCACTCTGCGACCCTAGTTCACCGTGTATAATAACCAGCTCATTACATTTGTGGATAGAAAAGGATCTTCCAAGTGCATTAGTTTCTCAAAGGATTGAAAGAATCAGACGTTAGTACAACTTTCAGCAGATCAGCGGTTAAGCAGATTAATAGAATCAAGCATGGGTTTTGTTAAAGACGGGGTTTCTATACCCGAGGTTGGTCTGTACCAGTCGGAAACGAGCTTTAGCGAATTTCCGACAGGAACAGGCCAACCGAGTGTATAGAAACCCCGGCTTTAAATAAAACCCATGCTTGATTATTTTTCTCGCTGAAATACGCCCTAAAATTTAACGGATTTTGTGAAGTACTACTTTACGTTGCGTAAAATAATATGACTTCCATATCTAATAGCAACAAACTGAAGCATAAAAGCGTGACACAAAATGACGTCATTTGTTATGACAACCACAAACGTTACGTTTTGGTGTAAAATATAAATGACTGAGTGACTACAAAACAACGTGTTCGGTTAATTAAATAGGCTTTTAAAATGTTTGTATGATAAATAGAATTTCATATTCGTGCTAATTACTTATATTAATCTTGATTTATAAGGTTGTTGGCTATAGAAATGTTGGTATAATTACGTAAGAGTTCCTTCCCTTGTATTGATTTTACCCAATCGCGCGTATGAATACACCAGACAAGGGGTGTTCCAGATAAGGATTTCAAGTACGGCTATTTTTAGTAACTCAGCTTATCTAGCACGTCTGAGAAGCGAGAAACTACTTTTCAGCATGAGAACGGTTAAACTTAATTCTAGCGCAATCTGTCAATTTTCTGCAATCTGATTGGCTCGTGTGACCAAATTTGCGGCATATAAAAAGTATTTTATATGTCGCAAATTCAACCAATCGAAAACGGCCGAATAACAGCATTAGCCTGTAAATATATTAATGCGCTTTGTTTATCTAACACTTAGATCTACTGATAAATTCGTATGCATACACTGAAATATATTCAAGTTCAGTCCGGTATATTGGAAGTTGTTAATTTCCATTCTTTGTCACGACTTGACCGGTCTTTTATATGTCGTGTGGAGAATTATTGAGATACTCAAAGCGTTGTGATTCAGATTCAACCTTATTTATCATACTATTCAAACATAACGTTATATAAACGTGACGTCATTCTTACAGACGACGTTTTTGCGTACGGTGCCAAAGACTAAGATAACGTTACTTTTCCTGACATGTGTATTGAAAGTGTATTGGACATGTAAAATAGCTGTCGCATAATTATTCATGACAAATGTAACTGTGAACTGGCCCGGTATTTTGACTTCGTGTAAACCAGGGTGAAAAAAAATCCAGTTATTTTAAGAAATCTGAGAGAAACTGGGCACTATTTCTTGCCTCATCACTCATTCAATCACCTGCGCGCATAGGATATAACAACAATTTGGCATTTTTCGTGTCAAGATTGCATTAGAATAGGGTTAATCCTACTGAAATTTTAAATTTCCGACGGTATATGAGGTTTTTAACGGTCTTAAAATTATTTTAATGACTCCGCCTTCGGCGTCGCCATTAAAATAATTGCGACCGTTAAAACCCTCATATACCGTCGCAAATTTAGAATTACAGTAGGATTAACCCTATATTGACGCAATTCCGACGTCATTTGGATGACGTCAAAATGACGGTTTTATAATATTCAAACAAATGGGCGTTGGAATCAATGATTTTACTTTGCAGTATAATAAAAAGCAATGTCAGTAGACACAAATCAATGTCAGTAGACACAAAGCAACGTCAGTAGACACAAAGCAATGTCAGTAGACACAAGACACAAAGCAATGTCAGTAGACACAAAGCAATGTCATTAGACACAAAGCAAAGTCAGTAGATACAGATCAATGTCATAAGACACAAAGCAACGTCAGTGGACACAAATCAATGTCAGTAGACACAAAACAATGTCAGTAGACACCAATCAATGTCAGTAGACACCAATCAATGTCAGTAGACACAAATCAATGTCAGTAGACACCAATCAATGTCAGTAGACACCAATCAATGTCAGTAGACACAAAGCAATGTCAGTAGACACCAATCAATGTCAGTAGACACCAATCAATGTCAGTAGACACAAATCAATGTCAGTAGACACAAAGCAATGTGTTCTAAACTTTACAAAAGTCAACCCTTTCAACGCTGAACTGTTCAAACTTATCGTGAATAGTCAATGAGTATTAGAAGAAAATGTAACATGACAACCAGTGCCGATCCTGATGAAAATGCCTCTCATCAGGGTATTCACAGTTTGCTAAGGGCATTAGAGGCTCGTTTTCTGCACTGCAGATGAAATACATGTGTGTTACATAAAAGTAACATGTGTTTCTAGAACTAAGCGTACTAGTGTAATATGTCTGTGGTAATTACTATGCTTGACATACATGTAAGTATGATAATCATTTTCCTTACAGAGAAACCTTTTGGCACCTTTTCAATCAGAGTGGACCAAGATCAGACGACTCCAACAGGAGATATGGGTCTACTCTGTTTGCATATGAAATAATATAGATATGGTTCTACAGTTTCTGCAGTGGTAAAATTGTCCATCTAAGCTTCTTGATATTCATGTTGACATTATTTTGCATGAATATTTATAAGGGGTAGAGTTAATAACCAGTCAAGCCAAGACCATTAAATACTTCCTTAACGATTATTGAACAGTTGAGTTGAATAATACATATGTGTCAATGTATGTACCTCATTAGAGCTCAGTGGTATAGCGTCCGTCTTCAAAACGAAGAGGTCGTGAGTTTGAATCACAGCAGAGGCTCACACATACCCATGTTATATTATATGTAATAACTGAGTTATTTAAGGCATGATTATCCACACTTTTTTTTATTTTGTTTGTTGTGTTTTTTTCTTTTTTCTATTTTTTTGTTATCTTTTTGGTGGTGATGATGGTGGTAGTGGTGCGTGTGGAAGGAGGGGGGGGGGGTATTAAATACAAATTAAAGTGTGATAGTATTATGTCTGTTTGAATACTACTGTGGCTCCATTTATAAAGTTATCTCTAGAATTTGATATTACCTTTGCAAACAGCTTGGAGCCAGATCAGACGACGAGTAAAATCTGCATCCAATCTGAATCTGTTAATATGTTTATTATTCAGAAATAAAAGGGAATAAAACCTCAAGGTTGAAAATTGAAGCAGGCGACAGTTTAACAACAGCAGTGTTTAACTACAGAGTATGGGAGGCATTAATTTTGGAATGATAAACAGTGTAGCTCCTGATTATGAATCTGAAATATACAGGAACACAACCTCAAGGTGGATCATTGAAGCAGACAGCTGCTACCTTTGCAGACGAACATATGCATTGAATGTGTAACTCACTTCTATGCATGTACAAATCAGATCAACAGATATGTTGTTTACCATGCTTGACGGCGATGCAGAAATGTAACCATTTCCTCGTGAATATTTATGTAAGAAGTAAGTCTATCATGTCTATTTATTACCTGAAAATTTATACTGCAATATGTACACGTGTATTGTTGGTATGTGTTGAAACTGAAGAGTAAGTAGATCATTAGCAAACAGAGAAGATCCTGATCAGACGGTTCCTACTACTCTCTGTTTGCAAAAGTTTGAAAAGCCGTTAACATAAAGGGTTAACTCGAATATTGATGTAAGAAATAGTGTTATCATGAATATCTATTACCTGAAGCTTTATAATGGTATATGAACATACATTCTAACACACCTCGAGCACACATCTACATAAACAAAGAAGGGACGTATCTATGTTTGAATTCTCCATAAAACACCGCACGCGCTGTAACGGCTTAACGTGACGTAATATGGCTTCGAAAATTCGTACGACAAGAAACGTAGTGCCGTTGTGGCGGTGCAAATTATAGTTAGAATCGAAATAATAAATTGATACTCAGTGTTTTATCGTGCAATCGAACACGGGTAGTCGTTTAGATGCTTATAATTAAATCACTTGGCCTATCGGCCTCGTGATTTATTTACTACGCATCTCAACTCCTACCAGTGTTCGATTGCACGATAAAACACTGGTATCAATTTATTATTTCTTAATTTTATGCATGTCAGAAACTATAGTATCATATAGCACAATGGCAAACAGAATACACCCTACAGAAGTCGTCAAATCTAGCTCTACTTTGTTTGCAAAGATTTGTTCTCAAACCTTTCAATGCTGAATATTCAAAGTACATGTAGAAAAGTCCATCACTGTTTAACTAAAGTACATCAGGGTTTAACTAAAGTCCACCAGTGTTTAACTAAAGTCCACCAGTGTTTAACTAAAGTCCATCACTGTTTAACTAAAGTCCACCAGTGTTTAACTAAAGTCCACCAGTGTTTAACTAAAGTCCACCAGTGTTTAACTAAAGAACTAAAGTCCACCAGTGTTTAACTAAAGTCCACCAGTGTTTAACTAAAGAACTAAAGTCCACCAGTGTTTAACTAAAGTCCATCAGTGTTTAACTAAAGTCCACCAGTGTTTAACTAAAGTCCATCAGTGTTTAACTAAAGTCCATCAGTTTTTAACTAAAGTCCACCAGTGTTTAACTACAGAGTCCAATCTGTACGGAAGGCTTATATTAGATTGGGAATGACAAACTGTGTAGCTTCTGACCAGGAGACGCATCTATAAGACCTCTGATCTGGATATACAATGTTTGCAGGTGACAATATATGCGTGTCAAAGCGAAAGGGTTATTTACCGTTAATGTTTCAATCGCATGATTTTACAAATGTGTATTTGTTTATGTAGTCTATGGACCGCATAACGTTGCTCAGTTAATGGTTAACTCTATGGTAACGAAATGTGTTTGAAATAACAAACTGACTACGTTTTGTTTGACCTAAGCATACTGGACAACTGTTTTCTACAAACCTTCGGCCAATTCATTTTTAAAATCCGAAGTATAAGCAGATGTTCTACAAAATGTATTCAGAGTGTTTACCCTTTCCCTCATATTGACAAGTTTTGACACCTTTGAAAACAGGATAGACCAAGATCTGGCGGTCCCAGATGTATGATCATGGTCTACTTTGTTTGCTTATGGAATAATAAAGATATGATTCTAAAGTTTCTGAAACTGACAAAAAAAATCCATTTTTCATTGACAAATAATACAAATCCAGGAGCACATTGCTAAATATTAAGTAAGTCGCGAAATATTCGATACATATTCATGAGGGAGAGGTCCAGACAAGGTGTGTAAATTGAAACATTTTCAAGAATAGCTGCTTTATTTCTCCAAGTAATGAATTCACTATCACATTCACAAACATGACCTTAACCCTTTCCCTGTTCAGTATGTATTTAACCCTTTCCCTGTTCAGTATGTATTTAACCCTTTCCCTGTTCAGTATGTATTAAAGAAATAATGGGTATAGAAGCCGTCTGTTCTAGGTCTACTCTGTTTGCAAAATTGTGAAAGAGCGATTATATGAGACAAAGGGTTTAAAAACTATATTGACCCTGATTAAAATAATCTGTTAAAACATTCCGCGCTGTTTGCGCAATTAATTTATTTGATAAATGTATTAATAGGAGTATATGAACACTGAGCCTGCTATGAAAGTGAAATCTGCTTAATCTCCGATCTGTTGCCATCGTCACCTACGTCTGATTAGTTCAAGCTTTTGAGATACTATTGACAGATTTTTTAAAAAAAGACAAACGTCCAGAGATTTTACTAAAATTCCTGAGATCTAAGACCTGATGAAAAATCCGGAGATTTAGGGGAAATCCTGAGAATTGGTCGTCCTGCAAGTTAGTATGTTTATTTTTAGAATGGTTTACCTTTGCCTGCTCCGGTTACCAGTGCCCGTTTTCCCTGGAAATTTGGCTCCATTTTCTCAACAAATAACAGATAAAATTATCACTTATTGTACACTTGCCAATCTCTAGAGTGTGCAACAAAACCTCAATGTAGAACTATACTATTCATAATCACAAGGTGAACCTATCGGTGTCGGCATATAGCACGTCTGTCTCTGTTGTATGTAGGTTATATAACCGGTCCTCGATTGTTAATATTCATGTAAGAAATAATCACATATTTATTAGCTGAATTTTTATAATGACATATTTACACTTGAAGTTTTGGTATTGATATAACCTGTAAAGTCAGATATATAATTTCCTAATTAAACAGAGCAGATCCTGATCAGACGGCTGCTACAGGCGTGAAACAACGTTTAAATGAGAGAAAGGGTTAATGGAGATAGTTGTGCAGTTATGTCGACCCATTGTGAATTATGTTACCTGTTTTTCACCTGCAAATAATACTCAACTTTTCAAAAGGATACAGTTATTGCCATGCTACTTTAAACTCGTTCCCTGTTTAACATTTATTCAATATTTTATCACCTTATTACTATTCATGGACAGAAGCAATACATTGGAACATGGAGAAGCATTTTTTTTTCACCAGAACAGAAAGTAAAAACTCGCATGGGTCTATTGATTAATTGTATGAGCTGTTTGCAAAAGTGTCGCAGATTCATCAGTTGCAGCAAGACCTAGGATTCACTTTCCAGCAGTGAAAGCGTTAAATAGATCGAATAGCAAATAAGGAATGTCCTTTTCCTTCATATAAACTCCTTTTCACGCATTTGCAAACAAACTAGACACAGATCTGGCGGACCCTATAGGAGCCGTCTGATCAGTGTCTGCTCTGCTCCCCATGCAATTTTATAGATCTGAATTTACAATTTCAATCCTGGTGAAAAAAGGTTTTCCATGTTAACCCTTTACTCTATAAATATGCCTTTCTACGGCTTTGTAAATAGAGTAGACCCAGCTAAACTTTTATAATGGCTAATGTACACGTGGTTTATTGGCACTGGTAGAAACTGTAGAGTCCGATCTATTATAATTTCATCAGTAAACAGAACAGACTCTGATAAGACAGTCCCTACGGAGGCCGTCTGATCTGGGTATACTATGTTTGCTTATACGTGAAGAGGAGTTTATAAAAGGGAAAGGGCTGAATTCAACAAGCAAACATAACTTGACTGGAAGATGTGTACGTTACTTTGCTACAAACGCATTATCTAATCAGGGTTACAGACGCGTTGTCTAATCAGGGTCTACAGACGCGTTGTCTAATCAGGGTCTTCAGACGCGTTGTCTAATCAGGGTGTACAGACGCGTTGTCTAATAAGGGCTACAGGCGCATTGTCTAATCAGGGTCTACATACGCGTTGTCTACTCAGGATCTACAGACGCGTTGTCTTAGACCAGGCGTCCACTAGGACGCCGAATGGTTCCCGAAAGGTTGATGATTCCACATGCCTTCGGGTGTTCAGGAACCCTTCCGCGTCATTCCTGAACCCTTCGGAAACCCTTCGGGAAGTCTTCTGGACACTTCGGGGACTGATCGGGATCGAGAAAGATTCGGCATCCAAGATTTAGAAGTTGGACGCCGAATCTTTTATTCGGGAAGGCTTCGGGACCTTCTGGAACCCTTCTGGGACACTTCGGGGCATTCGGGAAGCCTTCGCGGTGGCTTCCGGGTAGTCTCGGGAGCATTCTGCAAGGTTTCAGGATCTCCTATTCATCCAGAGCGGTTCCAGAATGAAGCCGAGTCGATGCGGAAGGCTTCTCGAAGGCTTCACTACTGCTTCCCGAAGACGCGGAAGGGTTCCACGCGGAAGACATGCCGAATTTATTATGAACGATTCAGAATCGTCTCAGAAGACGCTGATGTCAGCAAAACTTATATACATGTATATCTGAAAAAGAGCGGTCGCCGAATTGCCGAAAGGATTTCAAATATAAAATACAATCTGCAAGAAACTTTACTTATTACGGAAGCTTAAACGGACCCCCTTTATATGCAATAATATGGCTAAAAACTTAAAGAGTGACGTAGCTTTAATATATTTAAGACAAAGTTTTCTGTGTAGTTATATAAAGAATAATATTTATTTGAACCGAATCTTTTAACTTAACGTATCTGTAATATATGTAAGCTAATGTTTTCTGTGCATTTACATGAAAATTAATATGTATGTAAAAAAAATTTTATGAATTATAAATATGTGTCGAGGTTTGACTGTATACATTTGTATGTGTAGGGTTCGGAAAGTATTGAGGAGCTACACCAATGTCTTTGTCATATCTCTAGATTTAATTCCTCCACTATTCCAGATCATGATAATCATATCATGATGATCATCTGAAAAACCAAATAACAATAATAAGAATACACACACACATAAACATACACATTGTACAATAATGATAAAAGTACGGGTTTCGCATAGCGATAAACACTCGACTTAGTACAAATTACAAAAATATGTTTAAATAACGAAAAGGTACATTCACTAGAATGTATGAAACCTCAAAAGTGTCATTATCTATAAAATGTTAGAATATATCAATCGAGAATATAGTTACCTGTATAAATATTAAATTTATCCAGAGTTTTATTATATCAAGCAAAATAAATATGGCGACTGTTTGTATTTTTCAAAAGTTCCGCTGCCAATCACGTGATGTCTGGGTAGTATAAAATGTTAGTTTGAGTTGTCTCCCTTCAACAGTATTAAACATGCGGATAAATGGATCTAGAAATGGGTAATCAAAAGAAAATTAACACAATACTGCTGGTAAATTTATTTATTTGATAACTCTGTAGTTTTCACCCTTTGACATATGCAATAAGATATATATTTGTAAAATGCAGATGGTTTATATTAAACAAAATATATTTATTTGTGATTTTTTAAGTTATAATCAATGTAAAGTACTGAAAACAACACATTGTTTATTAACTAGAATGAAGTTCCTATTACATACTACTTAAGTAAGTATTTTATATACTTAATATGGAAAAATAGTCAAACAGGGAGAGCCACACACGGAATGACACCGCATCAAACACCATCTAACGAGAAACGATAAAGCCACAAGACAAAACATAACAGGACGCATATCAAGACGAAACACATTAAACATTAAGCATATTAAAAAACAAAATTGACCGTAGGGTGAAAGCAGGAGTGCCGCCTTGGAACGGTCAGCAGCCAAAAGCAATAAAAAAATTGGCTACTGGGGGACTTGAACCTGGTTTATGGGTACCCAACCTCGTCCTTATCCCACTTTCACCAAAGTCAAAATGTAAATAAAATTCCCCCTCCAGACAACACCACAACATGCGTAACGATGTATGCCAAAATGAAAATGATTTGAAAATGAACGTTATTAGAAGTAAACAAGCGACGTCATCATGTAAATGACGTCATAATTTAAAAGTACGGGAAAACAATTTGAAACACTTCTACTGCGACATTTAAAAGATCAATCGCAAGAAAATACAATTACCAGTGGATATTAATCATACACAACTGTTTTGTTTGCAAAAGAATAAACTTGACATCATAGGCATGTACTCGATGACTATTCAGGTCAGAGCAGCTGTGGAGTAGTCATTTGGGGTACGACAGAACTAGCAAAATACAAATATCTAATTTCCTCCCTCCGTAAACGGGTTTCAGAGGGAATCTTCATAGAGTATTAAGCCTTTTCCGTCGTCGCACAAGTAAAGAGGAAAGCATAATGACCAACTGTAAAGGGGTCGACCACCAAGCATGTAGTGTGCTGCAATATAGAGGGGTCATATCCTTTTTTAATGAATTGTTTTATACGTTTGACAAGCAAAGTATCAAAATAAGTATGTCCAATAATTTTTCGAAGTTTGTAAATGACATCACCGTAAAACTCCGGATGTGAAATACCTAACTTTAGAAAAGTACGTAAATTACAATTGTATTTGCTGATGAGTAGAATATTACGGTGGTAAAATTTTGAAAATGTTTTACGAAGTTTGTCATATCTGTAGCCCTGTTTTAGTAGTTTTTCAGTGATAATAAGGTTACGATTGTTAAAATCATCAACAGAGGAACAAGCTCTAGCAAAACGAATAAGCTGAGAAATGTATACACCGTAACATGTAGCTCGGGGAACATCCCCATCCAAATGAGGATAGTTAACTATTTTAAAATTAAAATCATCCCTTTTGTCATAAATTCCAGAAGAAATTGTTCCATTGTTTATAGATAAATTTAAATCTAAAAAGGCTGCAGATATGTCAGAACTATTTGCTTTATTAAGCTTGAGCTCCCTAGGGTAAATTGAGGTTATCATAGAATCAAAGTATGGGTTATCAATATTAAAAATGTCGTCTAAATAACGTGCTGTATTGTTAAAGGCATTGATGACATCCGCCTGTGAATCGCTGTTAAGGTTAAGCATAAAATCCCGTTCATAACAAAACAAAAACAAGTCTGCAATTAAAGGAGCACAATTGGTTCCCATTGGAATACCAATAACCTGGCGATAAACAGAATTACCAAATCGAACAAATATATTGTCTAACAGAAACGTAATAGCGTCACAAAGATCTAAACATGTCCATGAGGTATATTTATTTGTAACATCATTGGTAAAGAACGCATGTCTAGAATTACAGGCAATAAATGATACCTTTTCTCTGGCAAATGTTTTATTTATCAGATTAGTAAGTTTGATCTTAATTAGATCGTGTGGTAATGTGGTATAAAGTGTAGAAAAATCATAAGTGCTTATAGTGTAAGCTTGGTGTTGCTTGATTTTTAATTTAGTTAAAACCTCATTGGAGTTTTTAATAGACCAAAAAAGGTTAATTCCTGAATTCTCATAAGCTTTATCGCAGTAACGTTTGACATGTTCTTTGACCGCTGTTAGACACGATGTAATTAGTTTGGATAGTGCAGTTGTTGTGCACGAGACAGAATTTGCTATGAAGCGTGATTTATATGGCGTTTTATGGAGTTTAGGTATCCAGTACATCGTCGGAAGTTTATGGTGTGTGATTAATATATCAGCATTGAACTGTTTACATTTATTAACATGTTCAGATATTATGTCGTTTTCAGACTTAGAGACCCCAATATATGACTTTGTCTTAGTTAGTTCTTGTTCTAAAACATCCACATAATAAAGTCGTCAAACGATAATTACATTGTTTGACGCTTTATCAGCTGGGACAAACACGTATTTAGAGTGAAATTCTTGTATACTATTTTTTAAGAAGCGAACTGAAGTCTTAGGTTTAGGCGGAAGAAGGTGAATGTTAGATTTGTAAAACGCGATACGTGTATCCATTATATTTGAAATTTGTTTTATCCATTTATTAAGGGCACTATTGTCTGCATGTTCTCGGCGACACCATTTTACACTGAAGTCTAACAAAGATTCTATAATTTTGCTGCGGCAGATTTTGAAATCTATCAAAGAAGGTAGTCTGTATTTAGGTCCCTTAGTTAGTAAAGTACGGAGACGTTTGTTTTCGATAATGTCAAAATTGCCTGTAATAACATGACCAGCCTCGGCGTAACAGAACTTAGAAGAATTACAATTTCAACTAACAGGAGTATTATTTACAATATTAAGGTCCGATACAATCTTATTGTAATTAAAAATAGTATTCCTAATAGGTATTTTGTACTTATAACAGATAATTGGAGATTCTAAGTTTTTGAAATAGGCTGGGATGGTATTAATTACGTTTTTATCGCGAAATATTGATTGTAGATCGATAAAATCTATACCTTTATTAACAAAGGGAATTTTCAAAAAATATCTTTTATGGGCAGATACTGAATCAACGTGTGGTCGAAGAACATGCCGAGTGTAGCCTCCTCGCCTCCTCCTCCTCCTCTTAGGAGGCATCGCCTACTCCTCCTCCTCCTCCTCCTCCTCTTAGGAGGCATCATCTACTCCTCCTCCTCCTCCTCCTCCTCCTCTTAGGAGGCATCGCCTCCTCCTCCTCCTCCTCCTCCTCCTCTTAGGAGGCATCGCCTCCTCCTCCTCCTCCTCTTAGGAGGCATCGCCTACTCCTCCTCCTCCTCCTCCTCCTCCTCTTAGGAGGCATCGCCTACTCCTCCTCCTCCTCCTCCTCTTAGGAGGCATCGCCTACTCCCCTTCCTCCTCTTAGGAGGCATCGCCTACTCCTCCTCCTCCTCTTAGGAGGCATCGCCTACTCCTCAAGAGGCACCCCCTCTTCTCTTTCATATTTGGAAACAATCAAACTAAAAGACAATCACATATAAAACGTCGCGAGAAGTTGATACGAGATGAAAGAAACAAACCCATTTCACTCCGAATAAGCGAGATAGAGCAAATACAAGTTAGAGAGATAGATAGAGAGACAGACAGACATATAGTCAGACAGATAGATAGACAGAGAGTGAGACAGAGTACACAACGATATAGGCCGCTTGTAAACGGTGCAATGTTACCATTGAATTTATGTGTAATAAGCATCTGCTCAAAAGTGACATCTAATCTACTTTAGTAACATTCTTTACTCATTTCGTGATATAGTTCGAATTTTATTTTGCTCTAATGAATACCCACGAGTCTCATCGCTCAATGCTAATAGATTATATACTATTATCCCAGACGATATATATATATATACTCTATAGAAGATCCCTTCTGTCGTCTGCTAAAGGCATTCGCTTAAAACGCTTCTTGTTTGCTTAGGGTCCAGAACATTTGCCAGATTTGTACTTAATATACTTAAAACTATATAAACGTTATATATAAACCACCTCTTCAATCGGTACTCCCGCTGTATAAAATGTTCGTTTTCCGCGGGAAACAGATATCGGGGTCTCTACTGAGCTCAGGCCCCGGTGCTTCCGAAAATTCCTCGTTAGTCGATGATGTCATCTATATAGAATATAGAAAGGGTTAGCCAACGCTTCTAGTCTCGATAAACGATTCTGACCATAATTTTTTCGCGCTGTTTATACATGTATGGCTTTAACGATCGCTATGTTGTAATAATTTTCAAATCACTCTCGGGTCAATATATTTTTAAATGCTAAAATTAACGGTTGGTAACCGAACCACGTCTAATTAGATTCTATGTGCCTTATCCCTTTACCTCATATAAATGCGTTTTCAGGCATCTGCAAATAGAGTAGATCCGGATGAGACGGCTCGATATGTAAGCTCCAACAGGAACTGATTGATCTGGGTCTACTCCGTTTACAAAGCTGTATCAACGAAGTAAAAAGATGAAAATATCTATAATCGAAAAGTTGGTCAAGTGCTACGTATTTAAACTTTTATACATATATTCTTTCGGTTGGTTTTGGGTCTAACGTAACAGTATATCTTATATACGGGTAACCAGCTCTCATACGATAATTTAGGGAATACGAGTTATAATGCGATACTTGTAGAACGTAAAATCTTACAAATATTAACCCTCGAGAGCAGTCCATTGACATTTAGTAGCAAAGGCTTAAACTTAGTAGACAAGTTTGAATGATGCACTTTGCAGACCCGAATCAAAGGCTCCTAGAACTGGTAACCATTTCATCTAGTTCTATACCGTTTGCAAATGTCAGAGAGGGCGTGTCCAACACTAAAGGGTTAATGCGCAAGTGTAAATCATAAGCCGATATCGCGCTTGTTCCATAACTATTTGTGTGCAAAAATGTCGTCTGCTGCATGTTTTCAAAGTTAATCCTTTCTACTAAAAATGGTGTAAATATACGCAATGACTTTTTTTTATTGAAACCTATATATCGATATAATTTTCTCTCAGTAAGTATCTATTCATTAATATCAAAGATCGATATGGAATATCTTGAATAAGGGTAACAGGAGAAATTTAATCTATCATTTTCACGCTATTGACATTAAGTAGCAAAGGCTTAAATTGAGTAGGCGATTTCGAATGATGCACTATGTAGACCCGAATCAGAGGCTCCTAGATCCGCGAGCCATTTCATCTGGTTCTATACCATTTACAAATGACGGAGAGTGCGTGTTCAACAGTCGGGTGTTAAAGCAAAAGCATAAATCGTAATCGGATATCGAGTTTGTTCTATAACTATTTGTTTGCAAAAAATGTCGTATGCTGTATGTTTTCAAAGTTAATATTTTCTACCAAGAAGGGTGTAAAGAAAAGCATAAAAAAATCAGCTAATAAATAGTCATGTCATCATGTCTACCATGAATATTGAAGAGGGAAAGGGTTAAATCTTTGAGTGCTGAATAGTCAAAGTGAAATGGTCCATTCAGTATGCAAAGGTATAATTTGCGAAGATATTTTGAATGACCAACAGTACCGACCGTGATCATGGGGCGTCTAGAGATCTGGATCTACACTGTTTGCAACTGACAGGAAACACCATTCCTTTCCTGCATCATTTACTCCATATATACACATTTCAACGTCTTTGCAAACGGAGTAAACCCAGAGTTCAGCAATATTTATAATTAGATCTGACGCGTCAGTCATCGGGTATATACTTTTAATATGTTCTATTATATTAAAACAAACGAATAACCGCACCCGTTGGACATGTTCAGACTTATTCGGCGCACCCTAATGAGAGTTAATTCATTAATATTAAGGGATTGGGAGTAAATATAAAAGAATTGATATGGAATATCTTGAATAAGGGTAACAGAAGAAATTTAATCTATCATTTTCACGCTGGACGCCTACAGAGTAATTCGTAAGGGTCTTGTATTTCGGTGGGCGGTGAAGCTTGTAAGACATTGTATTGAAAGACAAACTTGTCATTCGGTAAACATTTTATAAACTGTTTCGATTTTAATCAAAATATGTTAGAAACGAATAGACAGTTTGCTATGGGATTGATGATATAAATCCACCGTATAGACGTCATTTAGAAGGAAAAGATATAACGAGTCGGGACGTTAACTCGATCCCATTGTTAAATTTAACATTGTCCTTCCACTGGTAAAAAAGTGTCATCTTTCAAAACGGTTGAAAGGACTGACATTGTATGGGATCATCGACACCTTGGAAGGTCGATATACTTTCGGGTATTCCGACATTGATACGATTTTATATCTAAAAGGTGTAGCGCTATTATAAAGAATTGAATTGACCTATTGTTCTAGGTCTTTGACAGGAAGAATAAGAATATTCTTTATATTAAAACGGGTCCATAAATTGTAAATCGCTATTATAATGGTATATATAGAATATGGAGGTGAAACCGATCCTAAAGCCGATTATAAAGCCGGGTCTACGCTGTTTGCGAATGTCCTAAAAGGTTTTTTATAGTAAATGGCACCCGGCAACGGTGGAATGCGGGATGGGACCCAGCAACTGTGGAATGTGGGATGGTCGGAGTGACCTCCGTTGTTGTTGGGCGGTGTCATACGATTCCGTCCCTATTGTTCTACGGCTCTCGTCTTAGGAATGCGGGATGGTCAGCGTGACCTCTATGGATTGTTCTAGTCTATTGTTAAGTCACGGTCAATGGCGTGACGCCCTCCGCATTGTTCTTAGGCAGTCATAGGATACCCTCCCTATTGTGACGTCATAGGTCACGTGACAGCAGCAGTAGCAGCAGGGGCAGCAGGCATTCTCCCCAACTCATACTTCCCTACTACTCCTAAATATATTACACATATGTTAAATTAAACTATTCGGTTCAAATAAATATTATTCTTTATTTAACTACACAGAAAACGTTGTCTTAAATATATTAAAGATACGTAACTCTTTAAGCTTTTAGCCATACTATTGCTTATAAGGGGTCCATTTAAGCTTCCCTAGCTTTAGCCATACTATTGCATATAAGGGGTCCATTTAAGCTTCCGTAGTAAAGGATACACACACATTTATATAAAGACTTTACATACATATTAATGTTCATGTAAATGCACAGAAGACATTAGCTTACATATATTACACACATGTTAGATTAATTAGGGTCTACAGTCAGAGCCTACATACTCGTTTTCTAATCAGGGTATACAGACGCGACACATCTAATCAGGGTATACAGACGCGTTATCTAATCAGGGTCTGCAGACGCGTTATCTAATCAGGGTCAACAGACGTTGTCTAATCAGGGTCTACAGACGTGACACGTTGTATTATCAGGGTGTACAGACACGTTGTCTAAGCAAGGTGTACAGACGCGTTATCTAATCAGGGTAGACAATGCGTCTGTACACTCTGATTAGACAACGCGTCTGTAGACCCTAGTTAGACAACGCGTCTGTAGACCCTGACTGTAGACCCTTATTAGACAACATGTCTGTACGCTCTGGTTAGACAAAGCGATTCGAGTCTGTACACTCTGGTTAGACAAAGCGTTTGTACATCCTGATTAGACAATGCGCCTGTACACTCTGGTTAGACAGAGAGTTTGTACATCCTGATTAGACAACGCGTATGTACACCCTGATTAGACAACGCGTCTGTACACCCTGATTAGACAACGCGTCTGTACACCCTGATTAGACAACGCGCCGCGCCTGTAGACCCTGATTAGACCAAGCGTCGCGTCTGTAGAACGTGATTAGACAAGGCGGCTGAAGACCCTAATTAGACGTATATGTAGCCCTGGTTAGACAATGTGTCGCATCTTTAGATCCTGATAAGACAACGCATCTGTAGACCCTGACTGTAGACCCTCATTAGACAAAACGTATGTACAACCAGATTAGACAACGCGTCTGTAGACCCTGATTAGACAACACGTCTGTAGACCCTGATTAGATAACGCGTCTGTACACTCTGGTTAGACAGAACGTATTTACACCCTGATTAGACAACGCGTCTGTACACCCTGATTAGATTATGTATCTGTACACTCTGTTTAGACAAAGCGTATATATTATATATTCTATAGTTCGATTTCGAGCGCTGAGCCATGACTGCACGTTTCTATTTATAGAAGTTGCAACCATTCTCATTTATGGGTAAGTGGAAATGATGGTCACAAGAAGCTCGTAGTAATCGTGCAATATTAGTATAGACAGTAAAACCCCGCTAATGCGACCACCTAAAAGAGGTATAATTATAGACCAGTGCTAGATGCAGGTGGTAGCTTAATGCAGGACAAAAGTAATACAGAAAACTTCTAGAGGAGCTTTCTGCATTACTTTTGTACTGCATTAAGCAACCACCTGCTCATAAAGACACCCATGGTATTCATTAAGTGATCACATTAGAGGGGTTCTACTGTATATGCTTATCACATGTCAGGTAACTCCGGAACAAATACATTTTTGTGATGCGTTTTACCTCTACGGGTGGAGGTCACAGCTCACGGGTCAGAATCAAACTATACTTGTTTTTAACGTCATGCAAATTCATTATCCATTTATAATTTACACTATTCAAACTATCTCTTTTTGCACGAGAAAAGCGTTTAGTTACAGAAATACCAGTTCTAGCCCTGGTATTACGATATGTGGTATCTTCGGTTGTCTTCGGAGTTTTGTGGAACGGTTTCTATTGGCGGCTAGATGTGTTTTGGGGGTCACATAGTTTTTCCGAACTTTGACATGGGTTTGCACGGTTATTGTAGGCTTGCCACTTTTCTAAGTCATTTGTCAGGCGTAAAGACGTTGTTTGAGAGACCGAGGAATATAATTTAGTTTTATAATTGCATTGCTTGCTGAAGGCTATGCGTCAACCTCCAACACAGTGATCTTCACTAATCGCTAACACTGAAGAGATGGTTGGTGACAAGGGAGATCACTGTGAGGAGTGTGGTCATGTGTCTGTTCTTGCTGATTTATTCTGGTTAGTATATCCATTGTTTGTATTTGAATTCATTTCGCTACAGCTGAGATTCTTTTTACGGCGGTCGCTTCGTCCCGTCTCTGTCCGTTCGTTTCACGTTCGCCATTGATTTTACGCCCTTAGCAAGACTGTAGTGTTTATCTAATGCAAGAAAAGCATCTAATTGTAAAAAGAGCTCGGGAAATATAAGCATAGCATTGTGTAGAGCAACAATATGCTGTCTTGATTGTTAAAATCTGTCCATAAACATAAACTGTTTTGTGCAAAGACCCAACCCACCTGTCTGAATTGCAATCTACTTATTTTTATGTGATTAACTTAGTTTGCAATTTAAAATCAAGATTTCCAAAGTTTTGCATACTTTCTTCAAAATAATATGGTATATTGCGATTGGAAGCTGGTAATGAATATTATTAATACTATTATCACAGATAAAACTTCTGTTTTTCAGTAGTTTTATTAAATATAAAGGTTTGCCACGTGCCGAAATAAGGAATGCTTCTTAGCAGCAATATGATACCTTGATTGTTAAAATCTGTTCACAAACAAAACAGTTTTATGCAGTATTTTATGGTATTGGTATTTCGTGCAGCTACTAACCACAGCATCGCACGATTGACAATGTCTGGGAGAAAGAGGATTTCTGGTCCACAACCCGGTAAGTTTAAGGTCTGTTAATACTAGTTTTATAAGAGAAGCCATTAGAGAAGTGTTAATCACAGCAGCACTTTATCTATTCAAATCATTTCTTAATTAACAGCATTTCGTTTCTAATGATATATATTAAACTATGTAGATATTCACTGCAATTATACATGAAACCCATATATGTAAGGAAACTAATATCTTGAATATGTCTTCATTCTATGTATAATGTATTTGTTCCTGTAACAGACCATTTGTGGTCTATGCCGACCGACGTATTAAAATACTAATAGATACTATTAAGTTAGTTGTGGCTCAGACCATATAGCGTCTGCGACATTTAGAACACTCCATACATACGATATTCAGTGCATTGAAAATAGACAAACGGTCGACCAATATCAGATCAGGGTCTGCACTGTTTACTATATCAATCAATGTTATCGATTTCTGTATTTATTTATTTATTTAAGTATTCCTTCGCGCAAGGCTTTATTTCAATTTGAATGACTTTACCTATGTACTACGGGAGTTATATTCTAAAACATAAAGTCGGAAAATGATAATTGCTCGTATAAACGACTGTTGGCGTAATTGAAAACAGAGAAGACCCAGGTCAGATGGCTCCTATAGGCGGTGTATGATCAGAATCTGCTCCTTTTGAGTATAACGTTAAATAGCTCTGATTATACAGCCTGTGTCATGGTAAAAAGCCATTGCCCATGATGACATTATAAAATTCAGCTATTCATATTGATAGTTCCGATACATTTATTATTCCTCACATAATTATACATGAGGGAAATGGTTAATGTGAAGGATATATGAAACATGTTTAAAACTGTAAACGAGACACTTTTTAATTAGTGACCTACTTATATAACTAGATTCACAGAAGGGAAAACCCATTTTGACTTTCAGTTGTCTCACAGTTCGTGTTTAAAACGTCTCCTGGAATCAACGATATGATACAAATCGTGCCAGAATTGCCAAGGAAGATAACTCAGACGCACGTCACGATCATACCGCCATCTACTGGCATGATTGTGCCATTTATCATTGAAGCTTGCTCGCTTAGTAGGAATATCGTGGTGTTGACAACGTCTTCTACCTCTGTAAAAGAAGAACAGTGATATAAGCTACTGCACGTAAACAATAATACCCGTGCTTGGATACTATTTGGTACAATGTAACAGAATGGTAGAATATGGGAAGCCAGTCAACATGTTTAAGAAATTTGATAAAAGCTTCGAAAATTACATTTGAATTTTTAGGCTTATAATTCCTTTAACTCCAGCTGTTGATATCAGCACAGACCCTGGCCAAAGATATCAGCACAGACCCTGGCCAAAGATATCAGCACAGACCCTGGCCAAAGATATCAGCACAGAGCCTGGCCATTGATATCAGCACAGAGCCTGGCCATTGATATCAGTACAGAGCCTGGTCATTGATATCAGCACAGATCCTGGCCATTGATATCAGGTCAGACCCTGATCATTGATATCAGCACAGAGCCTGGTCATTGATATCAGCACAGACCCTGGCCATTAATATCAGCACATACCCCCGGCCATAGACAGAGACTTGTCTCCAGCTGTTGATATCAGCACAGACCCCCTGGCCATAGACAGAGACTGGTCTACAGCTGTTGATATCAGCACAGACCCCCTGGCCATAGACAAAGACTGGTCTCCAGCTGTTGATATCAGCACAGAGCCTGGCCATAGACAGAGACTGGTCTACAGCTGTTGATATCAGCACAGAGCCTGATCATAGACAGAGACTGGTCTCCAGCTGTTGATATCAGCACAGAGCCTGACCATAGACAGAGACTGGTCTCCAGCTGTTGATATCAGCGCAGAGCCTGACCATAGACAGAGACTAGTCTCCAGCTGTTGATATCAGCACAGAGCCTGACCATAGACAGAGACTGGTCTACAGCTGTTGATATCAGCGCAGAGCCTGGCCATAGACAGAGACTGGTCTCCAGCTGTTGATATCAGCACAGAGCCTGACCATAGACAGAGACTGGTCTACAGCTGTTGATATCAGCGCAGAGCCTGACCATAGACAGAGACTGGTCTACAGCTGTTGATATCAGCGCAGAGCCTGGCCATAGACAGAGACTGGTCTACAGCTGTTGATATCAGCACAGAGCCTGACCATAGACAGAGACTGGTCTACAGCTGTTGATATCAGCGCAGAGCCTGGCCATAGACAGAGACTGGTCTACAGCTGTTGATATCAGCACAGAGCCTGACCATAGACAGAGGCTGATCATATTCTTCATTGTTGACATGTTTGTGCTTTCTATATTTAAACTATATGCAGTAGGACCTTTTCTAAAACAGCGTCTTACAAATGAGCATGTTCGTCTTTCAATTAAAATCATTAAAGTATGTGGTTTCTGAACGCAGAATAAAAGAAATGCCGAAATGTCTGACAGGAAGCCAGATAATTTTGGTCCTCCTTTAACCTAGCACTTCTTATGTAAATCAGTTTGCTCCATACGCACCTGCAAATCTTCCAAGAGGTATTTTCTTTAATGCATTTGCCTTCTTTGTGGGATCACTCCACCCAATTTTCCCCAGTTCTGTCATAACTACTGTTGGACTAACAGTGTTGACCCGGATCTGGAGGTAAATGAACACAAGGGTTACTGTTTACAAGTGGAATGGTACCTATACTCAATAGAGACGCCTTTTGGCATATTTGAGAACAGAGTAGACCTAGCTCAGGATCCAATAGGAGCTGTCTGACCAGGGTCTGCACCGTTTGCTTATGTAGTGATATAAACATGTTTTACAGTTTCTGACATGGTTAAGCCATTCTCTAATATTGACGACTTTTGACGACTCTGTAAAAGTCACTTTGTGAAACCATTATGATAAATAGAGCATTTGCTCCAAATGCTCTATATATCACAATGGTTTCAAACTACAAAATTCTAAAAGTGTCCTTTTCTCTAGTTAATGTTCCTTTTCGGTAGATTTATTCAAAGAGGTTGTATCTAAAATAGCCTATGAGGTAATGGGTTAAGCGTTTCATTTTCCATGACGTCGTAATAAACACTGAGCTAATTAATATTCAGCCTTTATTTCTTATGTGAATATTCATGATATAAAGATTTAACTAGGCTGCTCGTGAAGAGTTCATAGTACCTAACATGTATCAACTATAACTGGACAAAATAAACTTCGTTCGAAAAGGATCGTTGTCAACGTACATGTATTTGTATGATGATGTAAAACTTGTATCTATATTTTGAAAACGGTACATCAACGGACGAAATTAGTTTTTATTAAGCCTCTCTCTGTTGGATAGTGCTGTAAGCTCGTGAATATTTATTAAGTGAGGTTTTATGATGGCATATGTACACAGCCTGGTATCGGTATAGAACTACATCTATATTATTTGATAAGCAAAGAAAGCACTCTGGAAAAACAGTTCCTACAGGAGCCGTCTGATATGTGTCTATTCCTACAGGAGCCGTCTGATATGTGTCTGTTTCTACAGGGACCCGTCTGATATGTGTCTGTTTCTACAGGAGCCCGTCTGATATGTGTCTGTTTCTACAGGAGCCGTCTGATAATGTGTCTGTTTCTACAAGGGGCGTCGTCTGATATGTGTCTATTTCTACAGGAGCCGTCTGATATGTGTCTGTTTCTACGGGGGGGCGTCTGATATGTGTCTATTTCTACAGGAGCCGGTCTGATATGTGTCTGTTTCTACAGGGGCCGTCTGATATGTATCTATTTCTACAGGAGTCGTCTGATATTTGTCTGTTTCTACGGGGGCCGTCTGATATGTGTCTATTTCTACAGGAGACGTCTGATATGTGTCTGTTTCTACAGGGACCGTCTGATATGTATATGTTCCTACAAGAGCCGTCTGATATGTGTCTATTTCTACAGTAGCCGTCTGATATGTGTCTGTTTCTACAGGAGCCGTCTGATGTGTGTCTGTTCCTACATGAGCCGTCTGATATGTGTCTATTTCTACAGTAGCCGTCTGATATGTATCTATTCCTACAGGAGCCGTCTGATACGTGTCTACCCTATTTGCAAAGGACTTAAAAGCGTTTGTATGAAGGAGAGGGTTAAATTAAATTGACCTTTGCGTTTTATTTGGTAACTCCGTAACAAGGTGAACGCTTTTTAACTGGTCAGCACTGTTTACCTTGTGTGGCCCCAGCTCCAAAGCCAGAGTCATTGTTAGCATATCCATGGCGGCCTTGGCTGAGCAGTACGCCGTGTGGTTTGGGATTGCCCGCACGCCCGCTATGCTTGAAATATTGACGATGGCACCACCGTTGCCCTTAGCGACCATTGTCCTTGCAGCTATCTAATGCACAGTGAAACCATATCTCGGGGTTATAAAACTTTCTACTTGAGTCTTGAATCATTTTGAAAGATCTGATTTGGCCAGAGAAAATTAAAATCTGACCAATCAGATACTTATGAATGATCTCAAACGCATAAATTGTATAACATCAGGCTTGGCTAGACTGGTACCAGTCGAATCAAAGGCAAACTAATCTAACTTGTAACAAATCTGTAGTTTGAGATACATGTACGGAAATATATAATCATGATTAGTGTTGGTGTTTAGCGAATATGCATATTAACCTCATCAGAAAAATAGGTCTGCTCAAACTTGGATCTGGTGAAATTTGGACTACTTTCGATTCAATCAAGCTTTTTAGAAATTATTTACCAAGTGTCATGACACAAGCTTTTCAGAAATTATTGACCAAGTGTCATGACACAAGCTTTTCAGAAACTATTGACAATGTTGTTTGAATTGATTAATCTTTTCTGCTGAGAAAACTGCTCTGATTCTTCACTGACTTCAGATTCGATTAAACTTTTGACAAATCCAAAATAGCTTGTATCTTCCATGTTGTTTGCTAGTCTTGCATCAGTAGAGTTAAGATATACATGTATAGTAGAACTTAAGCGGTATTTTATTTGTTGAACACAGGGGTATCGTAAAGCAGGTGACTGCTTTATGCAGGGCACAACTAATGCAGAAAGTTCTTCTAGGAGATTTACATTTGACCTGCATTAATCTACCACCTTCCTGACATATCCATAATTAGACCACTTTTTGATGGTTTTACAGAATACATGTAATGAGAGATGATAAAATAATGTGCACTTAAACCCTTCTTAACAGGTCTTTTAATAAATAAAATGTTAGACATTGTTTAGACAAGCGACTGCTTAATTCAAGGAGAAAGCCACGCAGAAAGCACATTTTAGAGTTTAGTTTTCTGTATTGCTTTCTGCCTGCATTAAGCTACCAGCTGTCTCAAAGACCGACATTGGTACTGATATGTACGCCCGTGTTAGAGGAGTTTTACTATAATATTACCTGTGCTATGTTGAACGCTGCTCTGAAGTTTATATGAAGCACACTGAAATATTAGAAATAAATTATCAGTTTTCATTTTAAGCTTTTAACTTACTGAACAAATAATTTTACACAATTTTGAACGGGGCCCATTTATTGCTATCAGCATTGTTTACAAGTACACTAGGTCAATACTACACACCCTATAAGTCTGAAACAATACTGACACGGTTAGCTATCCATTTCTTCTTTTGTAAGGAAGAGGACCAATAATTCACTGTTTACATGTAGGTCATTGTTATTACATTACCTGTCTAGTTCTTTCTTTGCGATATTTAAGAAAGAGGACCAGTTAGTGATACCAGCATTGTTTACAAGAAGACCAGTTAGTGATACCAGCATTGTTTACAAGAGGGTCAGTAAGTGATACTAGCATTGTTTACAAGAAGGTCAGTAAGACCTAGTTTCCTGTCTAATTCTTCCTTTGTAATCTCTAAGAAAGAGGACCAGTTGGTGATACCAGCATTGTTTACAAGAGGGTCAGTAAGACCTAGTTACCTGTCAAATTCTTCCTTTGTAATCTCTAAGAAAGAGGACCAGTTGGTGATACCAGCATTGTTTACAAGAGGGTCAGTAAGACCTAGTTACCTGTCTAATTCTTCCTTTGTAATCTCTAAGAAAGAGGACCAGTTGGTGATACCAGCATTGTTTACAAGAGGGTCAGTAAGACCTAGTTACCTGTCTAATTCTTTCTTTGTAATCTCTAAGAAAGAGGACCAGTTGGTGATACCAGCATTGTTTACAAGAGGGTCAGTAAGACCTAGTTACCTGTCTAATTCTTCCTTTGTAATCTCTAAGAAAGAGGACCAGTTAGTGATACCAGCATTGTTTACAAGAGGGTCAGTAAGACCTAGTTACCTGTCTAATTCTTCCTTTGTAATCTCTAAGAAAGAGGACCAGTTGGTGATACCAGCATTGTTTACAAGAGGGTCAGTAAGACCTAGTTTCTTGTCTAATTCTTCCTTTGTAATCTCTAAGAAAGAGGACCAGTTGGTGATACCAGCATTGTTTACAAGAGGGTCAGTAAGACCTAGTTTCCTGTCTAATTCTTCCTTTGTAATCTCTAAGAAAGAGGACCAGTTGGTGATACCAGCATTGTTTACAAGAGGGTCAGTAAGACCTAGTTTCCTGTCTAATTCTTCCTTTTCTAATCTCTAAGAAAGAGGACCAGTTAGTGATACCAGCATTGTTTACAAGAGGGTCAGTAAGACCTAGTTTCCTGTCTAATTCTTCCTTTGTAATCTCTAAGAAAGAGGACCAGTTGGTGATACCAGCATTGTTTACAAGAGGGTCAGTAAGACCTAGTTACCTGTCTAATTCTTCCTTTGTAATCTCTAAGAAAGAGGACCAGTTAGTGATACCAGCATTGTTTACAAGAGGGTCAGTAAGACCTAGTTACCTGTCTAATTCTTCCTTTGTAATCTCTAAGAAAGAGGACCAGTTGGTGATACCAGCATTGTTTACAAGAGGGTCAGTAAGACCTAGTTTCCTGTCTAATTCTTCCTTTGTAATCTCTAAGAAAGAGGACCAGTTGGTGATACCAGCATTGTTTACAAGAGGGTCAATAAGACCTAGTTTCCTGTCTAATTATTCCTTTGTAATCTCTAAGAAAGAGGACCAGTTAGTGATACCAGCATTGTTTACAAGAGGGTCAGTAAGACCTAGTTACCTGTCTAATTCTTCCTTTGTAATCTCTAAGAAAGAGGACCAGTTAGTGATACCAGCATTGTTTACAAGAGGGTCAGTAAGACCTAGTTACCTGTCTAATTCTTCCTTTGTAATCTCTAAGAAAGAGGACCAGTTGGTGATACCAGCATTGTTTACAAGAGGGTCAGTAAGACCTAGTTACCTGTCTAATTCTTCCTTTGTAATCTCTAAGAAAGAGGACCAGTTAGTGATACCAGCATTGTTTACAAGAGGGTCAGTAAGACCTAGTTACCTGTCTAATTCTTCCTTTGTAATCTCTAAGAAAGAGGACCAGTTAGTGATACCAGCATTGTTTACAAGAGGGTCAGTAAGACCTAGTTACCTGTCTAATTCTTCCTTTGTAATCTCTAAGAAAGAGGACCAGTTGGTGATACCAGCATTGTTTACAAGAGGGTCAGTAAGTGATACCAGCATTGTTTACAAGAGGGTCAGTAAGACCTAGTTACCTGTCTAATTCTTCCTTTGTAATCTCTAAGAAAGAGGACCAGTTAGTGATACCAGCATTGTTTACAAGAGGGTCAGTAAGACCTAGTTACCTGTCTAATTCTTCCTTTGTAATCTCTAAGAAAGAGGACCAGTTGGTGATACCAGCATTGTTTACAAGAGGGTCAGTAAGACCTAGTTACCTGTCTAATTCTTCCTTTGTAATCTCTAAGAAAGAGGACCAGTTGGTGATACCAGCATTGTTTACAAGAAGGTCAATGTGACCTAATTTTTCCACAGCCTCTCGGGTATTTTCCCAGTTTTCGATGTCCACTAAACATGTTTCTATTGCTGGTATCTGTAATGTGAAGGGACATGCTAGTTAAATGACACAATAGAAACTGTAGAGTCAGATATATTATAATTTCATAAGTAAACTATACAGACCCTGATCAAACGGTTCCTTCAGGAGCAGTCTGATCTGGGTCTACCCTGATTGTAAATGCGTGAAAAGGCGTACAAAAGGTTTCTCCCTTTTACCCATGACTATTTTCACAAGATCTCCTGACTTCATGAATATTCATTAACACTTTTTATAATTGCCAAAGATCACTCGAATTTCTCTTGACTACGGTAGAATTCGCAGAATCTTAGCTTTATTCTTTCCTAAGCAAACAGAGGAGCTTCTACAGGCATCTCCTACAGGATCTAATCGGTTTGAAAAAGTGTACAAAATTGGTTCTCTAGGGTAAAGATTAAACGAAGATGAGACATAGTGACACACTCTATTCCAAGTCCGATATCATGCAACAAGATAAACCTCTTTTTGCAGATTGTCCAGGTCAGTCTGTGTTCGACTCAGTGCGATCACCTGCGCTCCAAGACTGGCCAATCTAACGGGCACTCCACGCCCGATACCTGAAACAACAAGACGACATTTTCATTCGACTTCTAAAGTGAGATATGTGCCTCTTCTAGCTCTGCAAGATGATATGAATAAATGAGAAGCAATCTGAGAAAATGAAGTAAAAGGTCAGAGGTCATTCATTCTCAAGTATCTGATTGGTTCAAATTTTAGCAAGCTCAAATTCTGACCAATCGGAGATTTAGGAATGATTTCAATAATTTTATAACATCGGGACAAACTTTTGACATTTCCTCAGAATATTTACTATGGAATGACTAATCAGTGTTTAAGGACAAATTTCATTCTATATAAAAGGTAACCATTTGCAAGAGAATGTTGAATGACAAAAAAAGTGCAGGTGTCGTTCAGAGGGCTCTTCTTGGAAATAAACTGGAGAAAAAAATGCGAGAGTGTTAGGGTGCACTTTCGCATCTTTTTCATGACCAATGGCGACTCCCGACTAATCTCGAAAAAAGATGCGATGGCCCTAACAGAACTTGACACAATCGAACCTTTGCGTCGTTACAGAGGAGAAAACGGCACATGAAGAATAACCTACTTACAGTATTTGTCTCTTGCACAATATTCATATGCAGATGGTATACAGAATAGATGCAGATTAATTGCGTGTCTTTAACCTTTGACTTGATTACTAGTAATCTCTTCCATTAATAGCTGGTCATTAATAGCTGGTCAATAATAACTATGCCTATTGTAAACATAATTCTTATTCTGTGACTGACTTATTGAGTAATCCACGTTAAATGACGATTTTCATTCATTCATTCATTCATTCAAACATTCATTCATTCATTCATTCATTTGTTTGGTCAGTCCTTCGTTCATAAATGTATCCATCAATTTATGTATTCATTCATTCATAAGTTGATTCATTAGTTGAATTGTTCATTGATTCACCCATTTAGTCATTCATTCATTCATTCATTCATTCAATCAATAATTGAGTCATTCATTTATTTAGACGTGCGTTCATTCATTTATTCATCCATTTATGTATTTATCATTTCATTCGCTGATTCATTCGTTGATTCATTGATTCATTCGATCTTTTATTAATTTGTATATTAATTAATTTATGTATTCGTTCATAAATCAACCATTATTCATTCATTCCTTTATTCATTACCTTTTCATTCATACGTCCTTTCCTTCCATTCTTCCTTCCATCCTTCCTTCCTTTATTCTTTCCTTAATTCACTAATTCATTCACATTCGCTCATTCATTATTTAAGTCATTTAATCATACATTCATTTTTAGCTCGCATGTTCATAGAACAGTAGAGCTTATGGTATACCCCCGGCGTGAGCGTGAGCGTGAGTTTGAGTTTGAGCGTGAGCGTGGGCGGGCGTGGCCAAGGTTAAAGTTTTTTGGACGGGTTGTTTTAAAGCTTTATATTTGTACTAGAACGCTGAAATTTTGTTTGGAAGTTCATTTGGGGTCAAATATTGTTGTTATGAAGCTAAACATTAAAAATATTTTTCAATTTTATCAGTTTTGACCTGTTTTGGACTTAGTTATTTTGGCCGCACATCACCAGGTTAAAGTTTTTTGGAGGGGTTGTTTTAAAACTGAATAATTGTGCTAGCATGCTGAAATTTTGTATGGAGGTTCATTTTGGGTCAGATATTACTGTTATGAAGTTAAACGTTAAAAGTGTTTTTAAAATTGATTCAATTTTTGACATGATTTGGACATTTTTTTGGCCAAAAATCACAAGGTCAAAGTTTTTGGGACGGGTTGGTATAAAACTTAATATTTGTGCTATGATGCTGAAATGTGGTGAAAAGGTTCATATTTTCGATCATGCCAACATTTCTGATCTTGACCTTGACCTTTGACCCACTTTTGCAAACATCTTTAAATGCCTATATTATTGGAATCAATAGACCTAGGGCTTCAATACTTTGTATGTCCATGCCAACATTTTTGCCCTCTTGACCTTGACCTTTGACCTACTTTTTCAAAACTATTTAAATGTCCATAACATTTGAACCAATAGACCAAGGTCTTCCATACTTTGTATGTAACTTGCTTGTGTTAAGAATTTTCCAACAATATCATTGTCTGCTCTGCTGACATTGACCTTGACCTTTAACCTACTTTTGCAACAGTAATATTGCAAAGTATAATCCAAAGCGTATGTTGAATGTTTACATATATTTTCATTGGTTCTATTCGGATCTTATTGAAACCTGTGCATGTTCTTAAATATCCAGTTCTAGTAATTTACAGATCCATTTTTCCCATCTAGTCAACGTTTGACAAGCATGTATATATATTTTAGATACTTTAGTGCCACTCTTGAATCGCAACATTTTCAAGAGTTTTAGACATACATCTTACATAGTTCTATATTTACTTGCAATTGATTTAGATCCGAATGAGATGCCCAGTGTAATCGTATCGAGCGTGCTCGTATTGTCCTTTTGAAACAGCTTCGATCCTGGTGTGGTTTTAAGGCCATCGGTATCTGGATCAAAACTGTTGTTCTGGGTTTGAAAGTTCAAGTGTTATATGCAATATAAACACACTTATGTGTAATTCGCGTTGATTTGTTAT
Source organism: Azorinus chamasolen (assembly GCA_963576725.1). NCBI lineage: Eukaryota > Metazoa > Mollusca > Bivalvia > Cardiida > Solecurtidae > Azorinus > Azorinus chamasolen. The sequence goes on from OY755252.1 coordinate 51,354,848, forward strand.
ATCATAGTTTGGATACAGACATGGGATGCTGTTGAATATTCATGGCCTTTCGTTTCTTTCTGAATATTAGCAAGAACATATTGCATAACATTAAGATACTGTATATAGATCTGTTTATGTTTGGACTTTCATATGCAAACAGAGCATATCCTTACCAAACAACTACTATAGGGGCTGGTGTCTGATCTGGTTCTACTTTGTTTTGCAAATGCGGTAAAAAGAGTATCTATGGATAAGGGGTTATATAAAATAGTCATATTTTGAGCTGGTAAACATTACTTTAGCACCAGTTTATGCCACTTTTTTGTATCGTCATCTTGAAAAGAGTTTGCCCGTTGTGAAACATATATATCTTATTTAAGATCAAATAAAAGTGCATTGTATGTAGCGAAGAAGATATTTTATTTCGTCTGGTCAAGTGTTATTTGAACTGAATTTCTATACAATGCAAACAATCGACCATTGCATCGTCGTGTGCATTGTGTATAACCTATATAAGTCAATTATGACTTGAATTCCGCTATCAAAAATGAAATACTGTTTTAAAAGGCTCATGGTATCTAAGATCGACATATAAAACGTTATTTTTCCATTAGATTATTTGTAGTGGTTGTTGGGCCCAAAGTTCATAAAACGAGATTAATTGAATTTTAAATATATATCATTTTTAAGATTTACTGGCATACACATTTATGAGTACATATATAAACATACGAGATATCTTTACCCTTTATAACCCCGTCACACAGTAAGTAATACCGCAGGAATATATATCTCACGGGTCTAATAAACTTTCATTGTTTTAGCCCGTGTCTTATATGAAAAAAGGAGGGGGGCAGAACCTAGAAAATGTCCGCCTTTAAAAAGCGATAGTGAACGTGTCCCGTTAGGGCCATCGCAACTTTTTCCCCGATATTAGATCAGGAGTCGCCGTTGGTCATGAAAAAGATGCGAAAGTGCATCCTTACACGATCGCATTTTTTTCAAGTTAATTTCCAATTTTTCTATAGGATTCGTGGAGAAAATAAATCACAAAAGATGCGATAGTGTAATATTGCATTATCGCCCCTTTTTTCGGACTTTTAAACAAAATCAGCTAAAACGTAAAACAAATGCGATAATGCAAGGTTATGTTCGCGCATCTTTTTTCGAAGAAATTTACAATAGAATGCTATAGGATTCGAAGAAAAAAAGTGGCGAAAAACTGCGATCTAATGTAACGTTGCACTCTCGCATTTTTTTCTGCGTTTTACCAAATTGTAAAACGTTTGGTTTTTCTTTTTTTTCTTGGCCCCAAAAGGATTCCGTAGTTCTTTGATATTTTGTCCATGTTGTAATACATACATTCCGAACTGTTTTTATTACGGTTCATTCGTTTTCTTTTTGCCAACTTTACCAGCCTATTTCCGTTAAGGGGGAAATTAATACCCGTCATCAACCTTACCAAACTGTTCTCTGCATAATATACATCGTCGACCTTGCCAAACTGTTCTCTGCATAACAGACTCATAACTATTTGCACACAAGTAGGTTTTCTTCTTCAACGAATCCATTTAATAATTGTGACATCCTTCATTTTTCTCCGCGCTATGATCACGGATTGTGCATAAGCTATAATACACTACATATAATTGATTTGTCATATGTTTACCTTTGCCTGCCCCAGTCACCAGTGCCCTTTTTCCCTGGAAATTTGCGTCCATGTCCTCGACAAATGTTTACAATTCACCAAACCTTTCGGTCGTAAATCTCTTCTGTATGCCACGAACTCAAAGACGACTTCATCAGCCCCCGCATAGTCTAAAATAGACTGATACACTCAAGACTGATTCGAACAGTTCATTGACCGTAGAAGGTTATCGGTCTGTCATGACCTTCAGGCAAGATAACGAGCTTGATACGTGAAACTAACAGATAAGAATACAACGCTCCCTTACATCTACAAGTCATTTTGTTTTCATTGGCAAACACAACCATAGTAATCATGTCAAATACAATGCTTTGGAATTATGTGTTTTCCATTTATTATTTTGAAAAAAACAACAAAAAACAAATATGATGTAAGCAGGCAAACAGATCAATGTGCGTACCCAAATACTAAAATCGTCATTTCTCTACCAAACCCTATAGTGGGACTACTCTTTAGAATTGTCTCTTTGATTCTAAAGAGTGGTCATAACGTAAGATTTGATGGAGAAATAAAGAAGTTATTCTTGAAAATGTTTTTTAATATACGCAACTTATGAGACACAGAGTTTCTCAGCATCTCCTATGGATCAAAACCTGTACGAAGGACACCACGAGTTGGTTCTAGACATTGCACAGGCACGTCGTACTTACCCTTACTCTAAATCCCATTAACAATTTACTCAATATTCATTTAAGAAATAATGGCATCATGAATATTAATTATTTTAAATGTTTATAATGACACATTCGATTTTACAGTTTCTGCCGTGCTGTGTTCATATACCATTATAAAACAATCAGGTGATTAATGTTCGTGATGTCATTATTTCTTATATGAATATTCATAAAGTAAAGGGTAAGAATAATTAGATAGCAACATTAAGCGAATTGTATATACAGTAAAATCTGTCTTAAGCGACCATTGAAAAGATGTCTAAATCTAGGGCGCTAAGACAGGCGATAGCTTAATGCAGTCCAAAGTAATGCAACTGCTTCTATAGGAGAGTCCTGTATTACTTGTGCCCTGCATTAAGCAACCAGTTGCATGCAACACTCCTGTGTCCAGTGAATGAACGGTCGTTCAACGCATTACCTCATAGACAAGGGTTACACCTAACCTCTAAAAAGGTGAATGTACTAGAACAAATGGGAAATTGAAGACTTTTGTAGTTTTTAACCATTGTGGTAATTAAAGCATTTGATATGCTATAAATGCTCCATTTATCAAAATGGGTTATGAGGGAATACATAAGACGGGTTCTACGTTATAATCCTTTGTAATATATTTCATTGTGTGTACGTGTGTGCATCACTACTCGAAAACCAAACTTTAGACTTTGTGAACAATGTAGAATCAGAAAATCATGCGCACTTTTAACGTTATGTTCATATTCTACAATGTATGTCGCATATCAGCATACTAATATATAGGTGACACACAGTGCCGAACCTGATCAGCTGAAGCTCGTCTGCTTCTACACAGTTTGCAAAGCCTAAGTGTTTGGATGTGGGTTCGTATAACGATAATTAGCAGGTTTAACTTAAGGTATTAGGCAGGGAAAATAATGCGCCATCTCAATATTGCCGTCCTTATCTTCACTTCACTTTTCTCGTAACCCAGTCGGTCATCGGGGCATCTTAGCTGACTTAACGTCAATCTCCACTTTGCCTATCCTGTACTGCTGAAAAGTTGCAAAACTATTCCTTGGTCTTCCTCGCCTTCTTTTTCCCTTCACCTTAACTGTTCCCTGCAGATTGTCTTGGACATGTTAAGCGGGAGACAAGACTATACCATCTCAACTTCTTTTTCTCAGCGGCAGTGAGAAAATATTCCTAGTGGCCAATCAGTGTCCAACACTTGTACAGCATAGCTGGGTCTCTGTTTAAAGGACAGCGTAGATAATGGATTGTCTCCGTTTGTCGTCTGCAATATGTGTCGTCTGCTTACAACGATAGTCTCTACAGTTAACATTTTCAATAAAATCCTAATACATGCTATTGGCTATGTTCAATTATTTTTATGAAGATTGACAAGTTCATTTTATACTGGAAACCGGCCGCTTGGCTCAGTGGTAGAGCGTCCGCCTGCGGTACGGAAGGTCGTGAATTCTATCCCCGGCCGCGACCGACCAAAAGTCATTAAAAGTTGGTACTAGTAGCCCCCTGTCTAACCTCGACTTTAAAAGGGAAGTTCTAAGACTGGTCGGCCCGGTATCAGGATAATGTGACTGGGCGGGGTGCCCTTGCTATGTGCACGCGACAGGGTCATTCCAGTGAGGCAGCACTATAACTTGTCTCAAGCCGGTACCGTCTGCAAATAACTGAAATACTGTTGGTCGGACGTAAAACCCAACTCGCTCACTCACTTATATTGAAAAATACCCTATCCTACATGTACAAGATAAACCGTTTTTGTTGATATATACATCGGCCTTATTCGAACAGTTATGAAACCCAAACGCAACCCGAATAAGTACTAATACATTGGCGAATAACATCGGGAGTCTTCGAAATCAAACACACGAATGTTTTGTTTGAATACTTCAGCGTTTATTTTATCAGTTCTCTTATGATATACAGTAAAAACGCGATCCTTCGAAGTTTTAGTATTGAAGAGTTGATGCCTTCTTACATGTAGGAATGTGGTCGCTTAATGCATACTCTAGGAGCGTTCTGCATGACTTTTACGCTGCATTAAGTTGCCGCCTGTCTTAATGACAAATATTGCCCCTTGTTTAGTGTTCGAATTATCTGGGTTTACTGCACTTTTTAAATGAGTATGTAATTTTAGGGCTTTTTTAAAACGTGTTAAAACTAGAGACACCAGCTGTAATGTATGGTTATTTTACTCGTTTGTTTTAGTTATAGTTGTTTTACTTGTTGGTTTTAGTTATAGTTGTTTTACTTGTTCGTTTTAGTTATAGTTGTTTTACTCGTTGGTTTTAGTTATAGTTGTTTCACTCGTTGGTTTTAGTTGTTTTACTTGTTGGTTTTAGTTATAGTTGTTTCACTCGTTGGTTTTAGTTGTTTTACTTGTTGGTTTTAGTTATAGTTGTTTCACTCGTTGGTTTTAGTTGTTTTACTTGTTGGTTTTAGTTATAGTTGTTTCACTCGTTTGTTTTAGTTGTTTTACTTGTTGGTTTTAGTTATAGTTGTTTCACTCGTTGGTTTTAGTTGTTTTACTTGTTGGTTTTAGTTATAGTTGTTTCACTCGTTGGTTTTAGTTGTTTTACTTGTTGGTTTTAGTTATAGTTGTTTTACTCGTTGGTTTTAGTTGTTTTACTTGTTGGTTTTAGTTATAGTTGTTTTACTTGTTGGTTTTAGTTATAGTTGTTTCACTCGTTGGTTTTAGTTGTTTTACTTGTTGGTTTTAGTTATAGTTATTTTACTTGTTGGTTTTAGTTATAGTTGTCTCACTCGTTGGTTTTAGTTATAGTTGTTTTACTCGTTGGTTTTAGTTATAGTTGTTTTACTTGTTGGTTTTTTGTCTTATTTTCAAAAGCAGTTTCACAGCACCAAAATGTTGGCACATGCTGATACACTGAATTACTTGACATATATCTGGATGTAAACTGTTTGCACATGATGGTTCACCGAAATACCCGGCGTCTAATCTGGATCATGTAGGAGCCGTCTGATCTGAGTCTACTCTGGTTACTTATGATATGAAATAGATATGTCATGTTCACAATTAGCGTTGTGTGGGTAAATGCCAAGGCCAGATAAGGGTCCTCTTATATCTTGATATATATCCGGTAGCTGTCTACACATACTTTAACATTAATACCCGACAACCTAGTATAGCTCGAACAATTTGACCTGGACCCTCACCTTTATGCAGAATACATAATGAGAGAGATGACGCTGCATAAATAAAACTCCGCCGGTAAATCGTGAATCAATTCTCGCTGAAATCAACCCGTGCATATGTAAACCATACAATCACGAGTGCAAAGTTGCTTGTGGCTAGTCTACATTTGCCACGGAGGCCGTACGGTTTCTTTGTCTGCGATTTCCCTACGATATTTTTTTGTTTGCATCGTAGAAGTCTACGGGCTGCAATGTTTTTGTTTACATTATCTACGATGATCGTACGATTATTGGTGTATATTGGTCGCGGCTTATCCCTACGATGACTGAGCGGCGACCGTACGGAGATCGTGCGATCTCCGTGCAGTCATCATGCTGTCTCCGCTTGGATAAGGCAATCGTGCGGAGTCACCGCGGAGCCCGTACGGAGTCTGTGCGGATTCCATTCGAAGACCAGAGGGGTTGTTCCATCTTCTATATAGACAAACAGATAGACAAACTATTAATGCAGAACATGTCAAATAAAATATGCACCCATCAGCAATCTCAAAATCGCCGCACGGCCATCGTGCGGTCGCCGTGAGGCTGCCGCAGGATGACCGTACGATGTACGTACTATTTCACGGGTATCGCACGGACACCGAGCGGCAGCCTTGCGGTGATATTGCGATGACCGTACGGTCGCCGTACGATTTTTTTTGCTACATGTCGACCGAAATTCGGTCGTTTTTCGCACGATTATCGCGCGGCCTCCGTACGATGCCCGTGCGGAGGTCGTGCGATGCCAGTAACCACGTGTTTGCGGGCTGCGGGCTTGCTTTTTTTAGAATATGTATAACAGTTATGAAAATCGTAGAGGCGACGGCGCCCGGGAATCCGTAAGAAAATCGTACGGCGACCGTATGCCTCTGTACGGGCGCCGTAAACTCATCGCAGGTCAAATGAAAACTAGACATTACCGGGACACGTGCCGAGGATAAATCTGTGCAATGTTACGAATGTTTATTAATGCAAATTAAGTAGGCCAGGGTCCGGGTCAAATTGTTCGAGCTATACATGTATATAAGACATTTGCAAACGGTTTAGACCCTGATCCTATAAGATGCATTGGATCAGGATTTGTACTATTTGTAATACAAATCATTCAGTGATTTTCTTCATTGACATCACTTGATAAACCATTTTAATTAATATTCAGAAGATGGATGCAGTTTTAATTATTCAGCATATTAATTGTTTAGTTATTCCAAGTGAAGTAAAGATATCAATCGCAAACAGTTCATTGCCAGATGATACGCCCATGACTATCCAAACTGTGTTATACCCTTGGCCCTGAGGGGGAAATAAACAAACTGTGTTATACCCTTGGACCTGAGGGGGAAATAAACAAACTGTGTTATACAATGTACCCTTGACCCTGAGGGGAAATAAACACACTGTGTTATACCCTTGTCCCTGAGGGCGGGGGGGAATAAACAAACTGTGTTATACCATTGGCCCTGAGGGGAAATAAACAAACTGTGTTATACCCTTGTCCCTGAGGGGGAAATAAACACACGATAGATAAACACACTTTTAGAGTCGACAAACTGTTTAATTGTTTAAAGGATCGACATATTTATGCATACACATGTTGAAGATATGAACAGTCAAATTGTTTCAGTCTGCAAAATGCGTCTGCTTACTTCGTTGACTCCTGTTTTACCGCTACTGTCACTGGAAAACGACCCTTAAATTTGCTGGCTGAGAATCTGTGATTGCCTTTGCAAAGAGTTTAGTAGGCACCTCGTCAGAATTCAACCCGTTTTATACTGCAATGTTGGGATGCAGATGAAACACGGAGTAACTGGGCCTCTAACCAGTCTCCAAGCTGTTACACACTCGCACATCATTATATATTTGACAAAATACAGTAAAACCCCGCTAATGCGACCACCTAACAGAGGCATAATTCTGGGTGCTAGATGCAGGTGGTAGCTTAATGCAGGACAAAAGTAATGCAGAAAGCTCCTATTGGAGCTTTCTGCATTACTTTTGTCCTGCATTAAGCAACCATCTGCTTATATAGACATCTATGCTTATTCATTAAGTGGTCGCATTAGAGGGACTCTAGTGTATCAAACCACAGGATAAACAGAGTTTAAAACAGAATTTAAATATATTCTCAACCAAACCCTTTGTTTAAAGATTGGTCACAATGTGGATTTTAGTATTGAAGTATGCAGCTTTATCTGTTGCTTTGACTGGATAATATTTAAATTTACACTGTGTTATCGAACAGGTTTAACAGTCCATAGATACGCAAGGTGTTTCACTGTGTTAAGTGTATTCATATCACGTTTCATCATTCACTGTGGACATAACATTGTAATTTCTAACCCACAAATTCGTCTAGTCTCAAGCCAACTCTCCTACCACATAGTCACTCGCTCATTTAATCAATCAGCTACTCACTGGCTAGCTTAACCTATCATCTTACTACTCGCTCATTCATGTCACATTCTCACTAGCGCACTTACCAACTCACTTAGTCATTTCGCCAACTCTCAAATTCACTCGCTCGCTCTATCACGTAGTCACTCGCTCAGTCACTAACTCTACCACCTGATCATTTGCTTACTCTCTCAATCATCTACGCAGTCCCTCACGGATTTAGACATTTACGCTTGTCTGCAGGTGAAAGTATGGACACTGCACCTGGAATGATGGATCAAACTTTTCAAGGGAAAAGGGCATTAGTGACTGGTGCAGGAAAAGGTATGTACTGTATATATGTATATTATAAAGTTGTGTCCGTATATATTAAAAAGATATGTGCCGTGTATACATATATTATAAAGGTATGTTAGTGTATATGTATATCATAAATATATGTACAGTGCACATATGTATTATTGATTTATGCACAGTGTATATATGTATTATAAATATGTGTACAATGTATATGTGTATTATAAAGATATGTACAGTGTATAAGTATATTATATAAAGGTTCACCTTTACATATGTAAAGTGTATGTGTGTATAATAAAGAAATATACAACGTACGTGTGCACTATAAAGGTATTTACAGTGTATGTATGTATTATAAGACATGTAATGTGTATATATGTATCATAAAGATATGCACAACGTGTATTGTAAATGTATTTACAGTGTATATGTGTATTATTATGCTATATACAATGTTTATGTGTATTATAAAGATATTTTCAGTGTGCATGTGTATCATATAGTTAGGTACAGTTTAAGTATGTATTATAAAGGCATGTACAGTGTAAGGGTATACCATAAAGATATAAACAGTGCAAGTGTATATTATAAAGAAATGCACAATGTGCATGCGTATTACAAAGATGTGTTCACTGTGTATAATGATATGTAATATAAAGGTTTGTTCAATGTGCATGTGCATAATAAAGGTATATACAGTGTATATGTGCATAATAAAGATATGTACATTGTACATGTGTATTGTAACGAAATATACAGTGTATATGTTTACCTTAAAGATATGTACAGTGTACATGTGTATTATAAATATTTATTATACTGCAAAGTAAAATCCTCGATTTTGATATGTCAATTAGTCATCTATAAAAGCCGCGTATCCCTCTAAATTCTGAGGTATACACGGAGTCATGAGCAACAATGAAATTCCCCCCGTCGAGGTCATCGCTTCCATGCTACAACAAAACAAAAATAGCCGACCAGCTCCAGGTGTGAGCCCGGTCACGTTTGCCCTTCTTTATACTATGTAAAAACAGCCATTTTCTGCATCTCCTAGCTACTTCCAGGAATAGATTTGGGTTATACCCTCTCAACACATTCATATTTAGTCCAAACACAGTCTCTATATCACCAGAAAACAAGGTCAAGAACAATGACTAATTTCGCTTTAAATTTGGGCCATTCTGACGCTCCACACACATATTTCCCAACATCCACTAGAGGAAGCAGTCCTGCAAGAGAGTCGCAAAAATGATCCCAATGGGCAGAGAATACACAAAATAAATTGAAAATATGCAATTATTCAGCTTGTCAGGTTCTTAAGAGACACTTATTAGCTCATATTTAAAGCACTGTATTTCTAAAGAACTACTTCTTACTGTATTACGACCCCCGGAAGCAATTGCTCACCGGGGTCACACATTCACTTCGTCGATTCGATCCAAACAACCGCTCTCAAACGAAATAACAAAAGTTTGGGACGGTAAAAGTTATCTATTTAGAAACATTTTTGTTATAGTTGTTGTATAACAATGTTAATAAGCCCGACAGGTGGCGAAGCTCATATTCTGCTCTGATGCAGCAAATGTTGTCAAAGTGCTTGTGCACGTACCGATTAGCAGCCAAACCCCCGCTATCCACACCCAATTCGATTCAGATTTTATTTATGCACATGCACAATACACGTACCTGTAAATTGCAGTATAGCCGCTCCTTCCAGTGCCCGTTTGTTTGAATATTATAAATTTTGACGTCATCCAAATGACGTCGGAAGTGCGCCATTCCCTAAATTAAGTTTAACCGTTTTCATGCTGATATAGAGAATAATAGGTTAGTGCCGTAGATGGGACACCTTTATCCGACGAGGGGAGAAAACGTTGAGGCGAGGCTTGCCGAGCCTCAACTGTTTTCTCTCCGAGTCGGATAAAGGCGTCCCATCTACGGCACTAACCTATTATTCTATTTATCCAGTCAATTTAGTTATATCTTTTTTCATAGACTCATAAAACATACGAATATTGAAATAATTTGCATTGAAAATGCGGTTTTTCGATCAACGGACCTCCCTTTTCATTTCCGTTCTAAAGACGTAAATAATCATGAGCTACCGCAGAGGAAAATAGTTTCGATACTTACATTACAAGACGGGAAAACGTGCTTGAATTTGAAAAATAAGATCGTTTGAATCGAGAGTCGATGTGTTAATTCAAATAGACATGGTTATTATTCTACCAGAGGCTCTACATGGTCAAATTCGAGTTCCGTCGTCTCGGTTTCTATTTTTAGATAGGGCTAATGTCACTCGTCAATGGAACTGAACAGGCTATATTTAGGTCTATGATCATCACCGCCCTTGTAAGAGTTTATCGATTAAATTATCATGATAAATGTTTTAATGAAGTTTTATTGTATTATTTATTTTTATTAAAAAAGAAGCGTCAATATAGTAGCATGATAACTTTATATACATCTTCAATTTCGGTTACAGTATGCCTGGCCTGATAGCTCAGTGGTTACGATGGTCGCTTATCGTGCAGGCAGCCCCGGTTCGATTCTCACCGCTGACGAATCTTTTTTCTCTCTCTTTTTCCTTTCTATTTTTTTTTAAATGACGGTTTGGGTTTTTACTGGAATAGTTAATGATAATTATCCATATTAAGTGTTTTTTCTTTCAACCTAATACGTTATTTTTGGTAAAACAATTTTGAAGAAAAATTAAAAATAGTTCCTGTTGTAAGAAGAAATTCCTACACCTACTATACAAATAAACCTCTACTGTACATATAAACTTAGGTTTATTATGCTACCCCTTTATTACGTCACTAGCGGCTGTAGTGACGGGATAAAAATAGTGTATGCTTAACCGCTGATCTTCTGAAAGATTAACCAACGTCTAATTTTTTCAATCCTTTCAGAAACTATTGCACTTGAAATGTCCATTTCTATCCACAAGTGTAATGAGCTGGTTATTATACACGGTGAACTAGGATCGCAGAGTGATATAAGCCCTTACCTTACAGTATGAGGCCCCAAGGGGAAGCGAAACGACGCCTACATTAATAACGCTAAATAACTGCTACAAATATTAAACTTTGCAGTATAATAAAATCGTTATACAGATCATTGTGCTAGGGCAACATGATTTTCCTCAGCAGTGAACAAAAAGTCAGATACCCCACCAATGATCTGTATAACTAATAATGTACATTGTAGATATGTATTATAAAGATATGTTCAATGTGCATGTGTATTATAAAGGTATGTACAGTGTATTTGTGTATCATAAAGACATGTACAGTGTGTAAGTGCATTATATGTATGTATAGTTATGTACAGTGTAGAGGTATGTTATAAATATATGTATAGGGTATATGTGCATTATAAAGGTACGTTCATTGTACATGTGTATAATAAAGGCATTTGCAGTGCACATATGTATTTTAAAGATATGTACAGTGATGAGCAGGAAGCTCCTGTTCAAGTTGTCAAAACAGGACTGCTCGATTTTCTTGCTCTGTTCACGATAATTTCTGTAGTACGATGCCAGCCTACATTGTGGCACATTGGATTATGTTGGTTATGGCAATAGTATCAGTTGTTGAACATTAGAACCTACAATTAATTTGGTTCTACGATCTTTCATAAAATGGATACGAGTAACATTCAGTCACGCACTCATTTACTCACTCCTCTCCAATCACTCATTGACCCACTTACCCATTGATTCACTGACTCACTCATTTTATTTCCAGGTATAGGCCGTGCTGTTGCAGTGAAATTGGCCAGTCTTGGGTCAAACGTAATTGCCCTGAGCCGGACACAAGCGGATCTCGACAACCTGAGAGAAGAAGTAGCGTTACTTATCATAAATGATTATTCATAATTTTAATCCTTAGTATGCTTAAAGTGGAAAGATTCATATTCTTTGAAATTATTTTCCTCGTGTCTCAGACGTGCTAGATAAGCTGAGTTACTAAAAATAGCCGTACTAGAAATCCTTATCTGGAACACCCCTTGTCTGGTGTATTCAAACGCGCGATTAGGTAATAAAAATCAGTACAAGGAAAGAATTATACCAGCATTTCTATAGTCAACGAGTTCATAAATAAAAAATTGATATAAGTAACTAGCCCGGGTATGAAATTCTATTTATCATATAAACAGTTTATAAAAGGTTATTAGTTTAATTAACCGAACATGTTGTTTTGTAGTCCCTCAGTCATTTATATTTAACACCAAAACGCAACGTGTATACAGGTAGCAAATGATGTCATTTAATGTCACCTGTAGTTTGTTGCTATGATATACGGAAGTCGTATTACGCAATGGAAAGTAGTACCTCACAAAATCCATTAATTGAATTGTTTTAGGGTGTATTTAAGCGAGAAAATAATCAAGCATCGGTTTTGTTAAAGCTGGGGGTTCTATACACTCGGTTGGTCTGTTCCTGTAAGAAACTCGCTAAAGCTTGTTTCGGACTGGAACAGACACACCTCTGGTATAGAAACCCCCGTCTTTAACAGAATCCATGCTTGATTAAATTAATCTTCTTTCAAGTGGAACGGTTCATCTTCTTTCAAGTGGAATGGTTCATCTTCTTTCAAGTGGAATGGTTCATCTTCTTTCAAGTGGAACGGTTCATCTTCTTGAAGTGGAATGGTTCGTCTTAATTACATTGGAATGGTTCATCTTATTCTAATAGGAATAGTTCATATTCTTTGAAGTGGAATGGTTCATCGTATTTGAAGTGGAATGGTTCATATTCTTTCAAGTGGAATGGTTCATGTTCTTTGAAGTGGAATGTTTCATGTTCTTTGAAGTGGAATGGTTCATCTTCTTTGAAGTGGAATGATTTGTCTTCTTTCAAGTGGAATGGTTCATATTCTTTGAAGTGGAATAGTTCATCTCCATTGAAGTGGAATTATTCATCTTCTTTCAAGTGGAATGGTTCATATGATTTTAAGTGGAATATTGCATATTCTTTTAAGGTGAATGTTTCATATTCTTGAAGTAGAATGATTCATCTTCTTTGGAGTGGAATGATTTATCTTTCTTCAAGTGGAATGGTTCATATTCTTTTAAATGGAATAGTTCATATACTTTTAAGTGGAATGGTTCATATTCTTTGAAGTGGAATGATTCATCTTCTTTGAAGTCGAATGGTTAATCTCCTAAGTCGAATGGTTCATTTTGAAGTGGAATAGTTCACCTTTGAGGTTGAATGGTTCACCTAAAATTGAATGGTGTATCTTTGGGGTAAGGGTAAAAAGACGATTCACATCAGAGTTGTGTGTTTGTATTTAGTTATTGGCCGAGTGCTGACTAGCTTGTATCCTGACGTGAATTGGAGTTACTAATCCAGATAAGAGATTAACGTGGAGCCTTGTATTAATCATCGCGTTAAAAGAATATACACAATTTTGTTAATAATATATTTTTAAAACAGTGTATGATTAAACAATACAAAACTACATGTATTATGTACAGTATTAATTTATCAATTTAACAAATTATAGAGCCCCTGATCAGGCTACGTGTCTCTGACATGGTATTCGGTATGGGTCTATACTGTTTTCAACGCGTATACAATACTGGTTATTACGCTGGAGTGTGTCGTTTGTCGGACAGCTCCGTGATTCACTGACACAGCACAACAGCTGATGAAGATCGTGAGATACGATCTAAAATTCCTAAATGTATGTGAATGTGTTGTAAGTTATGGAATTAATCCAAACTAATAATGCTTCCAGAACAAGAGATCAACATTCATAGTTAGGAAATACATACTGTGACCGAATGTGCAAGTCTATGTGGGGAATATTATTGTGATTCGTTTTGGTAAAAGTCGTTATTACTTATTATAACATAACACGTGGCTTCAGCGTGACGTAACACTATCATTTATTTTTTGATAATCATGGGCATATAATCACTAGTGAATAACATTCAAACGACCGAATGACATTCGAACGATTCATACGCGCTGTCAAAACAAACAAACTGGCGGACGGTGGTCGACCTACCTGTCCACGATTGAGTCACGATAGATGGCAAAGGATTGTTGGCACTTGCGCCTTAATTTCGATAAAATAATACAAATTGTAATCGCTGTCAGGAATCATATACAAAATGTATGCCAAAAAAGACCTAGATCTACCAGCTACTCTGACCCATACAATCAATTCTACATTTAAATTAAAATGCCTCCTCAACTTTGCATTTTCTTCACCGCATGTCCTTTTGTTTATGCAGATTTCTACTCATACAAATATCTCATCAATCAACAACAATAGTCATCTGAATCCAGCACAGCACAAACATATTTCAAATATGCTATACTCACTAACTCAGCTGATCGCGAAAATCTTCCTCCTGTTCCAACACATTTTATGCAGCAGTTCGTACTGAATCTTTTGTCCATTTCAAACATTTTCACTGAACTTGAATCGAGATTTTTTTTCTCGGTGGAAATGTCCATGTCCATGTGTATACATACAACACTAATGAAGGGCTTAAATATACCAAAACGAAGGCGCATTTCGAATCCCATTGACAGTGAGTGTCGGACGTGTTGGCGACTACATGTATATGTAGGTCTTCATGTAAATGGCGCGCTTAACATAGACACATGTTGTGTACAATGACGTCATAATGTGACGTGATTGTAACTATGTATGTCAAAACTGTAACTCAAAAATTATTTTGACGTGTTTCTGTATGTTTTTGTATCATAAACTATCACAGTTAAATTGAATACCAGAGAGGTCTGAATTAGATCCTGGTTGATATGACAGTAAGTAGAAAATAAAGTTGGAAAATTTGGACCTACTTTGTCCCAGTTACCTAGCGAACCTAATAACACCTTTCATTCATCATTTCTATATGTAAGGAGAATTTATAACAATCCACGTTACTGCTGAAATATTGGCTGCAAATAACATTTGTGTGTGTTATGTTATAAATAGGATCTTGCATTCGTGTTCATGATTATTGGATTTATTAAATTCGTCTTTTTAAAACGATAAAAAACTCGCTAAAGCTCGTTTTTTATCTTTTAAAAAGACTCATTTAATAAATCCAATAATCAAGAACACTCATGTAAGATCCTCTATATATAGAACTTTAGTTAGGATTGACATTTATGAGACCACTTTTAGTTTAAATAGGTTGTACAGAGTTTAAGCATTTTGGAGATATATGTCTCTAAAATGGCGGGAAAATGTCCTGTGCAATTGAACAATAACAACCGGTTGCTTGCATGGAGACAAAGGTGGGTATATGGACCAAGGTTACTATTACTAAACCTAATTCAACACATAATATGCGGTGTGGGAGCACCGAAACATATTGCCGTAATCCGTGGTAATGCACTAATTCATTTTTAATCAAATACGCAGTTTGAATCCAGCCGATAATAACTCTGAAAGAGAAAACGCGGAACCAAACCATGGTGTCATTGAATAGGTAGCCAATCGTAGCGCTGCTGTTTGTAAATAATGACTTAAACCTGTGTAATATTATTACAGTAAACTTGTTTCATCAAAACAATTTGTAATATACACTCATGTAAGACGCTCTATTAAATGGCCATAGTCGCCAAATATCGGGTATTCGTCGGACTGCCACATCTCTTGCTTCAGTTAATACAAAGGTTGTTATTTTGGCTTTCAGTGTCCGTCAATTGATGTATGCTTGCTCGACATCAGAAACTGGGACAACACGAGGAGTGCTGTGGAGAAGTTAGGCCACATTGACCTACTTGTTAATAATGCAGGAATCCTACATGGCACGCCTTTCTTAGATGTCACAAGAGAGGAACTAGACAGGTATCTTCTGAAGTTAACCTCTCTATGCCGGCCATCCAAAATGATTTATTTATGGTCTGTTAGACAAATGGTACCTTAACCCTTTCCCTTATAAAAAAAAACTCGTTTACATTTGCAAACAGATTAGACTCAGATCAGACGGTTCATATAGGAGTTGCTGTGTTTGCTTATGAAATTATAATAAATTTGACTTTACAGTTTCCTACAACGTGGAGATATGCGATTATATTATGCAATTGGAAAAAGGACACGGGTATTTCGAAAAGGTAATGTATGCTTCCCGCTCCAGTAGCAAAACATATTGACCAACTGGTAAGATTTGCCTCCACTCTTTATGACAATTAGAAATTTGACACTGAAACAAATAAACAGCAGGAATTCGATTTATAAGTACATGTAGTATTAAGAATGCACGCTGATGTTGTTTATTTGTGATTTTCAGTGCTCATGACGTCAACTTCAAAGCGGCTTATAACATCACCCAGGTAAAGCGTTCACCTGCTTGTTACTACAAATATGTAGCTGAACAGGAAAAAATAAATTGAATAGAAAATCCTGAAAAGGTCAGTTATGTTTTATTCTTATGGGGGACGACATTGACTGACACTTTCACCGTGGAAGTCGCCGGAAAGCGATTCACAGGACTTGTGCAATGGGTAAATATGCGATTACCTTTGCTAAGGGTTTCCATCCAGATGACACATCAGGATCCACACTGACACACTGGTTACATGTTAGAGTAGAAATTGAAGAAACCAGACTCTGAAACTTATAATAAACCCAAACACTAGTGTACATATGACAGACCAACAGATAAATATGCGTACACAACCCAAACACTAGTGTACATAATTATGACAGAGCAACGGATAAATGTGCGTACACAACCCAAACACTAGTGTACATATGTATGACAATGCAACAGATAAATATGCGTACACATCCTAAACACTTGTGTACATATGTATGACAGAGCAACGGATAAATGTGCGTAAACAACCTAAACACTTGTGTACATATGTATGACAATGCAACAGATAAATGTGCGTACACAACCTAAACACGTGTGTACATATGTATGACAGAGCAACGGATAAATGTGCGTAAACAACCTAAACACTAGTGTACATATGTATGACAATGCAACAGATAAATATGCGTACACAACCTAAACACTTGTGTACATATGTATGACAGAGCAACGGATAAATGTGCGTAAACAACCTAAACACTTGTGTACATATGTATGACAGAGCAACAGATAAATGTGCGTACACAACCTAAACACGTGTGTACATATGTATGACAGAGCAACAGATACTCGTAAATGTGCGTACTCAGATACTAAAATCGTCATTTCTTCACCAAGCCCTATATTGTGACTACTCTTTAGAGTTGTCTCTTTGATGGAGAAATAAAGGAGTTATTCTTGAAGTTATTTTAATTTGCACATCATATCTGGACCTCTAATATGAATAAAGACATGCGAGGTTCCGACTTTTTCACAGGTGGTAGCACGAGGTATGACCGCCAAGGGGACGGGCGGTGTCATCGTGAACATCTCCAGCGTTTGTAGTCATCGGGCTTTTCCAAACCGCACTTCCTACAGTACATCTAAAGCAGCCATGGACATGCTCACGAAAACGCTGGCTCTTGAGCTGGGACCCAGCAAGGTTTGTACCAGTATTTGAACTACCAATCGAAACCTCTCGGCGATGTCGCATGTGACCACACATACCTCGATGGATGTATGGTAGGTATGGTATGTATGTTTATGTGTGCGTGTGTGCGTGCGTGCGTGCGTGAGTACGTCCGTGCTGCATTAAGCTACTACCTGTCTCTATGACGTTCGTGCTGCATTAAGCTACTACCTGTCTCTATGACGTTCGTGCTGCATTAAGCTACTACCTGTCTCTA
The DNA here is from genome assembly GCA_963576725.1 of Azorinus chamasolen. Taxonomy (NCBI): domain Eukaryota; kingdom Metazoa; phylum Mollusca; class Bivalvia; order Cardiida; family Solecurtidae; genus Azorinus; species Azorinus chamasolen. The sequence continues at coordinate 51,372,820 of OY755252.1, forward strand.
TGACGTTCGTGCTGCATTAAGCTACTACCTGTCTTGGGTGGTCGTTGTAAACATGATTTTATATTACTTTATTCCCCAGTCTAAATATCGTCCTTCTAGCTAGCTTGCGGTTACCGGTGATTTTATCTGATACTGTTCCGTGCACGAAACAATGCAATTTGTTCCGTTCACGGAAAAAAACATCTAGGATTTTCCTCCACCTTTAATTATATGGGTGTCGCGATGTGATTGATTGAATGTGTTAAAGCGACATAAAACTCGATATAAACAAACAAAATTAAATATTGTTCTACAGATAAGGGTGAACAGTGTCAATCCTACGGTTGTGATGACGCAAATGGGGAAGGGCACAATGGCTGCTAACCCAGGGAGACTGGAAAGAATTATAGCCAGCACGCCTCTAAGGTCAATTGCAGGTACGTGTAGTATATCATGAGCGCAATAAAGAATTATAGCCAGCACGCCTCTAAGGTCAATTGCAGGTACGTGTAGTATATCATTAGTGCAATAAAGAATTATAGCCAGCACGCCTCTAGGGTCAATTGCAGGTACGTGTAGTATATCATGAGTGCAATAAAGAATTATAGCCAGCACACCTCTAAGGTCAATAGCAGGTACGTGTAGTATATCATGAGTGCAATAAAGAATTATAGCCAGCACACCTCTAAGGTCAATTGCAGGTACGTGTAGTATATCATGAGTGCAATAAAGAATTATAGCCAGCACACCTCTAAGGTCAATTACAGGTACGTGTAGTATATCATGAGCGCAATAAAGAATTATAGCCAGCACACCTCTAAGGTCAATAGCAGGTACGTGTAGTATATCATGAGTGCAATAAAGAATTATAGCCAGCACACCTCTAAGGTCAATTGCAGGTACGTGTAGTATATCATGAGTGCAATAAAGAATTATAGCCAGCACACCTCTAAGGTCAATTACAGGTACGTGTAGTATATCATGAGCGCAATAAAGAATTATAGCCAGCACACCTCTAAGGTCAATTGCAGGTACGTGTAGTATATCATGAGTGCAATAAAGAATTATAGCCAGCACACCTCTAAGGTCAATTGCAGGTACGTGTAGTATATCATGAGTGCAATAAAGAATTATAGCCAGCACACCTCTAAGGTCAATTACAGGTACGTGTAGTATATCATGAGCGCAATAAAGAATTATAGCCAGCACACCTCTAAGGTCAATTGCAGGTACGTGTAGTATATCATGAGTGCAATAAAGAATTATAGCCAGCACACCTCTAAGGTCAATTGCAGGTACGTGTAGTATATCATGAGTGCAATAAAGAATTATAGCCAGCACACCTCTAAGGTCAATTGCAGGTACGTGTAGTATATCATGAGTGCAATAAAGAATTATAGCCAGCACACCTCTAAGGTCAATTACAGGTACGTGTAGTATATCATGAGCGCAATAATGGTGTACAGAGGTCCAGGTAAGATGCGTAAATGAAAAGCTTTTCAAGAATAACTTTATTTCTCAACCAAACCCTATGTTGTGGCCACTCTTTAGAATTGCTTGAAGAGACTATTATAGAAAGTGGTCATAACATTGGGTTTGGTGGAGAAATAGCGGTTTTAGTATTTGATTGCGCACCTGTATCTGTTGATGTGGTATTTCGCACCTGTATCTGTTACTGTGGTATTTCGCACCTGTATCTGTTGCTGTGGGTGTAGATACAGTATTTTATTATTATTCATATAGAAATAATGACAGCATGGACACTAATTAGATTAACAAATAAATAATGTATTGCACACGGCCGCATTATTTTATTGTCATTGCAGAAAGTGTTGAATCGCTTCTATATTATTTCATAAGCAAACAGAGCAGACCCGAATCAGACGGTTTCCACAGTAGCCATTTTATCTGGGTCTACTCTGTTTGTAAACATTAAATGGTGTGTTTGTGGAAAAAGTGTTAACATTTACAATCGTATATGCATTTTTATAATATTTGTTTTCATGAACGTGCCAGCTGAAATATTGTTTCTTTATTTCTGTTGACCAACGTAGTCAATAAGTATCAAAAAGTTTATTCGACCTGTTTTTATCCTAACTGTTTGCAAAGTTCATTCCACGTCATCCCACACGACGCAGCTTAATCTTTGATTTTTCCGCTATAGAAAATAACAATATAACAACATTTATTTTACCATTTCTTTTTCAGTAGAATGTATGTATTTTTTATCATTTATTTTTAATGTTTTATATACTGTTAGAAGAAGCGTTTTCCTTTGCTTTGAATGAATGCTTCATTTCATTATTCTATCAGCAAGCAGGACAGTCTCTTCTAGAGGAGCCATCTGAATCGGGTCTGCACCGGCTAGAATTCTGATCTGTAATATTGTATCAGCAAGCAGGGCAGACTCTACATGCGCCTTCTGAATCGGGTCTGCACCGGCCAGAATTCTGATCTGTAATATTCTATCAGCAAGCAGGGCAGACTCTACATGCGCCGTCTGATACGGGTCGTCTGTATTTGCAAGGGCGTCTAAAGGCGACACTATTAGGCATATAGGGTTACGGGTCTGCTGTATTTGGCATATAGGGTTAATGTTTCATCATCAGAACTGTAGTGCTGGTACTACTTAATGGGATGGTTTCATTTCTACAAGTTCAGTAGAGAGCATACTAAAGCGTTCGTTCAGTAGAGAGCATACTAAAGCGTTCGTTCAGTAGAGAGCATACTAAAGCGTTCGTTCAGTAGAGAGCATACTAAAGCGTTCGTTCAGTAGAGAGCATACTAAAGCGTTCGTTTGATCATTTCAGAGGAGGAGGACGTTGTTAATGCTGTGGTATTCCTTCTCAGTGACAAGGCTTCAATGATAAATGGCGTCATCATGCCTGTAGATGGAGGACTTGTCGTCAAGTGTATATGACATGTCAAGTGTATATGACATGTCTAGTGTATATTTCACTAGCTTAGCCCTGACGTGTGTATTTCTAAGTTCATAGTGTCAATAACATGAGCAAGACGTCTAGTGTATGTGGCATAATTATGATCTTGTTGTTTAGTGTATATGACATATGTATTTATATAAGTATTCAGTGTGTATGTCAGAAGCGCGGCCTTGGCGTCTAGTGTCTGCGGCATGATTATGATCTTGTTGTTTAGTGTATATGACATATGTATTTATTTAAGTGTTCAGTGTGTATGTCAGAAGCGCGGCCTTGGCGTCTAGTGTGTGCGGCATAATTATGATCTTGTTGTTTAGTGTATATGACATATGTATTTATTTAAGTGTTCAGTGTGTATGTCAGAAGCGCGGCCTTGGCGTCTAGTGTCTGCGGCATGATTATGCTTATGTTGCTAACAGTATATGACATACAATGCATGTGTATCTTGAGTTATACTTACGTTTTGTCGTCAACCATACATGACATGTGTGTATATTTAGAGCACAAAGTCTACGCACCGAGTGTAACCCTCACGTCTATCGTCTGTGACATGATGGTGTTCCTGTTGTACAGTGTACAGTAGAACCTGTATTAAGCGACCATCACAATGAAGGCTAATTATGGGTATGTAAGACAATTAGTAGCTTAATGAAGGTCAAAAGCTCCAGTAGGAGTTTCCTGCATTCCTGTTGTCCTGCATAAAGCAAACGCTGGTTTTTATGTCTATGTTCAATAAATGAAAGGCCGCTTAAGACAGGTTCTACTGTATGACATGTGTGTAGTTTAAAGTGCACAGTGTAGATGTCACGAGCGTGGCCATCATCTCTTGTGGCTATGACGTGTGGTATTCTCTAGTTGATTGTATATGTTTGGTTAATTGTATTTGTTATTGTGGATTTCAAGTGCCAAGTGTCTGTGTCAAAAGCATGACGTATATTTTAAATGCCTAGAGACTAGTAAATTAAATTGTCTGGACATGATGATATACTGAAATACTCGGCATCTAAGCTGGATCTAAAAAGTTTGCACATGTACCCAGGGACTGTATAGTGTCATTGTTGAAATGTGTTTTATTTCCATTTCTTTTCAAAACCAGCAATGACTATGAGTCAGTTAGTCTGGATCCTGATGAAACGTCTACATGTATTCTTTCGATGTCACTTTATGATCCAAACTGCTTGCTGTGATCTCGATTTTGGAGTAGGACCCTTTGTTCAATAAATACACTTACGGTAGGCCTCTTCAAACAAAGTAGATCTTTATCCGACAACATATATATACGAGCCGTCTGATCAAGGTCTACCTTGGTAGCTTATAAGATAATATAGATTTGCCATGTCCAAAACTTCCTGTATTTATAAATGTCATTAATTAAATCATCTTGTTAAATACTCATGAGGTCATTGTTTTTTAAATGAGAGATAACGTGACCCGTATAAATGTTAATGTGAGATCAGGCCTCATCAGGGCCATCTTATATTTTTATCATATGTATGGAATTGCACAAACGGTGTGTGTTTACACTCAGGGTCATCAAATATGTCTACTGTATGTATAACCGTGTAAACACGGTGTATGTTTACACTCAGGGTCATCTTATTTGTCTATTATGTGTATGGACGTGGACATACGGTGAATGTCTACACCTACATGAATATTTAACATGCGGGAAATGAGTATATATAAGACATCTGCCAACAGTGTAGATCCAGATCAAATGGCTCACGTTTTCCCCGCGTCATATCTATTCTTACGAACTAATAATGCTGTAAAAGGATGATAATTATATATAGCTTTTTTGTATTATGAACATTAATTGCTATGGTAGGCCTTTATTATAAGAATAATTGTTAAACAGAAAAATAACAAATGATGCTTATGAAGGTACTTCCATCTCCCCCCTATTGTTTGTTTGGTATGTCTTTGTGCGTCTCTTTGTGTCTTTTATATACATGTATATTTGCTGTTTGTCGTCGTCGTGCTGTTTGGTCGGGTGTGTGTTTTGTATGTTTGGGTTGTATGTTTTGTTTCCTGCATGACTCTTACATGTACTTTTGTCGTCATATGGCATTGTAAACCTGTGAATTTGGTCATGATCAATAGACCGATATATCAGTTAGAGCATTTTTGACATTTTTTCTTGGGGGAATGTGGCAAAAGCATTAGTAATGCCAAATGGACAATACCTATTCAATATCATATGAACCTGTAAATCTGTCATGTTGGTCATGATAGCTTGACCAATAGGGTCATTAGGGCATTCCTTACGAGCCCTCATATCGGATTATGCACAGTTAGCGATATAAAGTATCCGCAATTCCTAGTAAAATACTTGGTTTTGAGATCATATTATTCACTTATTTCTATAGTCTCATTGGAGGTTTTTGGGTCGTTTACTTATGGTACAAAGTCTTGTAAATTATGCTGTTCTTTTGCCACTGCTTTATAAAAACATGTTACCTGTACTTTCTTTGTGTTTATTTCTAATATTTTTCTCCTAAAGATACATTTAAACATATATGAAGAGTAAACTCAGATCAAAAGAAGCTGTTTCATTTTCGTCTGCTATATTTAAAGATAGCTCAGTTAACACTTAATGCCAGGGAAAAATAATTTGATTTCTATGTTTCCAAATGATTAAACCGCTTAAATAATCACCAGAAATAAACGTCTGTATAAATAAACGGAGAACATGTGAAAGAAAGCGAATCTTCTTGAACAGGAACAGCTGACATGTTTGATCTAGTACAGCGGTTATGTACAGAGCTTAAAGGAACAAAACAGTCACAAAGATATACAGGAGCAGTGCCCTTAGAAATATTAAAAACATGAGAAAGAGTGATTTGATCAACTCTTTTGGATACTGGCAACCAGTTGAGTGTCTAAAATGGTATGTGACTATGTGTTCTCTAGCGTCTAAATTTAAAACAAAACAGATTAATTTATTTTGAGTTGATTGGAGTCTACTTTTCAAACCTTCAGTTTGATCAGGTTCTGCTCTGTTTGCATATGAAATTATGATAGATATTTCTCTAGAGTTTCTACTCTGTTTGCTTATGGAATAATATACAATGGAACCTCGATATTTCGAACTCGGATAATTCGAACTTCAGAATAATTCGAACTAATTCAGTCCTTCCCATTTTTAATATATAATTGCCCTACATTGTAGCACTGTCACATATCTAGCAACACGTCTGAAAGCTTTATGCAGGTCGAAAGTAAAGCATTAATTTAATCCTGCATTAGGCAATGAACTTGAGAAAATTTCCAGATTATAAATCGGATGACTCGCACTTCTCTTATCTCGAAGTAATGTGTATGTTCCCCTGAAGTTCGAGATATCAAAGGTTAACTGTAGATCATATTCTACAGTTTCTGCCATGGCCAAAACTTGCTGCATTCATATGCTTTTATAAAAAATAAAAATATTATTCATGATGTGATTTTCTCTTACATGAATATTCATGAAGAAAGTGTTAAAGTGGCATGTGATGATAACGATTGACAATACAAATATTAGACATATCGATAGTGTTGGATAAATATCTGTATGATATAGGTGAATATCCTATGCAAATAGATTCGCTGACTCATCTAGATCCAAAATGGTGGTTTTTTTTAATTTTGACCATCGAACACGATCTTACTAATGGTATTGCGCATTATTTTAAAACTTCAGTTGCTTGAACAAAATAAACTAATCCAACGTACACGTGTTTCTTCATTTGCCTAGTCCTTCATATAATAACGCAATTTAACGCATTTGCAAACAGAGTAAACCCAGATCAAATGGTTGATATTGTAGCCGTCTGATTAGGATGAGCTCTGTTTGAATATGGAATTGTTTAGATCTGAGTCTACACTTTCTGTCGTGGTTAAATTTATACGAGTTTGTCTGCAATTATAAACACCCAGCTAATATATATATCCAGTGTGTTAGTAATCCTGACATGAATAATCACCAGACAAAGGTGTTAAACCCCTCCTCCATACGCTTGTGTTCATATGCCATTATAAAGTTTCAGCTAGTAAATATTCATGATGTCGTTATTTCTTACATGAATATTCACCAAGTAAAGGGTCCACGTCAATGGTGAAGAGTTCGATGATCTATACCAAGTTAAGGGCTCACGTCAATGGTGAAGAGTTCGATGATCTATACCAAGTAAAGGGTCCACGTCAATGGTGAAGAGTTCGATGATCTATACCAAGTAAAGGGTTCACGTCAATGGTGAAGAGTTCGATGATCTATACCAAGTAAAGGGTCCGCGTCAATGGTGAAGAGTTCGATGATCTATACCAAGTAAAGGGTCCACGTCAATGGTGAAGAGTTCGATGATCTATACCAAGTAAAGGGTTCACGTCAATGGTGAAGAGTTCGATGATCTATACCAAGTAAAGGGTCCACGTCAATGGTGAAGAGTTCGATGATCTATACCAAGTAAAGGGTCCACGTCAATGGTGAAGAGTTCGATGATCTATACCAAGTAAAGGGTCCACGTCAATGGTGAAGAGTTCGATGATCTATACCAAGTAAAGGGTTCACGTCAATGGTGAAGAGTTCGATTATCTATACCAAGTAAAGGGTCCACGTCAATGGTGAAGAGTTCGATGATCTATACCAAGTAAAGGGTTCACGTCAATGGTGAAGAGTTCGATGATCTATACCAAGTAAAGGGTCCACGTCAATGGTGAAGAGTTCGATGATCTATACCAAGTAAAGGGTCCACGTCAATGGTGAAGAGTTCGATGATCTATACCAAGTAAAGGGTTCACGTCAATGGTGAAGAGTTCGATGATCTATGCAAAGAACTCATCTGACTTCTTGGCAGCAAAGCTTACTTTTGTTAAAATCCTTAACCATTTCCCTGTTAAATATTCATGTTAGAAATATTAGCTGAATAATATAATGACATATGCACAAATGAAATGTTGATACAGGTTAAACTGTAGAGAGGTTTGTAGTAAGGAAATGGTTAATCTAATAAGTGTACGTTCTTGTTTAGGAGTTACACTTTAACCTTCCCATGATAAGCTTGTTTGACTGACACTTGTGCACAGTTTGGATCTAGATGTAACAGGATGCAAGCTGTTTCATACTCAGACTATGTACATGTATTGCTTATCCAAACTGCAAAAAATAATTAGGTGGTATAATTTCACAGCAGGATAATGTTGAACTGTTTCGCTGTCAATGGCACGTGTCTGTGATTACTTATGCAAACAGTTTGTGTCCAGATGAGACATCGAATAACTCGGCGTCCCATCAGGATCCAAACAGTTTGTTACTGGGAATATTTCTTGAAACACAAATGAAGAAAGCTAGCAATGGAAAATTGTAGCAGACGACAAAGTGTGCAAAAGACAAAATTGTGCAGCGAAAGTGTTAAAATAACATGCAATGCCCTGGACTACTTGTGTTATCAAAAAGGTTGAACACTCAGTACAGATGTGCGTATTTACTTTGTTAACCTCATTCATATCACGTTCCCCATTCACTGTGGATATTAAACACAGTAATTTCTAGATCAACTGCTCACTCATAAACTCGTCTAGTCACAAGCCCACTTTCATATCACAAAGTCATTCGCTTAATGAATTATTAAGAGTTCATTTATATCACATGGTCATTCGCTTACTCAAGCAATCACCTTATCACTAACAGCTCTTTTATACCACATAGTCATTCGCTTACTAAACCAATCACCTTATCACTAGCAGCTCTTTTATATCACATAGTCATTCGCTTACTCACTAACTCGCCTAGTTCACTCTCAAGTCACCTACTTACTCCCTCGCTCGCTCTCTCTGACACTTAGTCACTCACTCAATCGCTTAGTCACTAGCTCATTCTAATATCACTCACTCACTGACACTCCCTCAATCATCTTCTCACTCGCTCTTTCGCCGATCCACCTACGAAGTCACACACTGATTCAGTCATTTACAGATTCACTCATTCGATTGTCTACACGTGGAATTATGGACCATGCACTTAGAATTTCACAGGAAAAAGGTTTTATTGACAGGTGCAGGACAAGCTGTGTGAATTGTATAATTATAAACTCGCTGTAAAAATTCTATATGTTCAAACACTCATCTGCTTCGAATTTTACTTTTCCCAAATCTGAACAAGCAAATAATGCGGAAACCGCATTAAAACCAGAAAGACCTTCACCCAAGTTATATGCATACCAATTATAAATTGTCTACCATATGTAGTCCAGAAGTTATAACAAAATTGTAATGACAGCAACATTTTCAAAATAGTGACCTTGACCATGACTCAATTTCATGTATCCTTGTATCAACTGAAAGGCCTTCACCAAAGCTATCTCCATACCATATATGAATTGTCTAGCATATGTGTGTAACTTTTAACGCTAGGTGTCGCCAAAGTAAGTTTAGAATTAAGGACTGCTCCCCTTCGTTAGGTAGGATTATTCCATAGCAACATACACTTCTGTCGCAGGCGCGGGCGTGATAGAAATGTATGTCTGCATATTCACCGTGTAATATTTCCCATTCAAACGTTTATTTCTCACCACTGAATTTGCTACTTGGCGTGCAACTATCCGTCTATTTATCGCTAGCTTGTGAACTGACGGGATATTTTTTACAAGAGAACCGAACATACGCTCCGTTCGGCAACGATTCTGCTCGTACCTGCTGCACGAAAGAGAGCTCACACATGAGCAGTTTGATCAGGGTCTGCTCTGTTTGCTTAAAAATATAAAATATCTGATTATATAGTTTCTACATGAGCCAAACTGTCATGTGTTAATATGCCATTATAAAAATCTAATTAATATTCATGATGTCATCATATCTTACATGAATATTGAACAGGAAAGGGTTAAAGAAGTGAGTTTTTTTTAATCTATTTCAAATTGCCTGATAAACATTTGTACTGAACCGGAACAATCTATATAAGTTTTATGGAAGGTCAACTGAATATACTTTGAAAGTTGGTTGAAATCCATCCAGTGGTTATAAGATGTCATTTAAAGAAATTCATCATTAAAATCTATTTTTAGCTATGACCTACTTATGCAATGGAACTGACCAATTAAGTATCATGGACGGTCACCAGCATATAATTCCAGTAAAATTTGGTGAAAATCCAGTTACAATTTAGGAGATGTTTAAACAAGAGGGCCATAATTGCCCTATATCGCTCACTTTCGAATTACAGTTCTAGATAGAGATGAATTAAAGAAATTGTTGATGGACGGACGTTGGTTGGACAGATAGACAATTGGACAGATGGATAGATGGATGGACGCCTGACGATCACAAACGCTTGTAAATTATACTGTTGTTAAAAAATCAAAGGCTCATACCTATAGACATACAACCCTAAAGTTGGCTACAACAGTGGTCAATTTCGTTTTGCAATATACACATTGCATCCAAGTTTGATTAAGATCATTTAAGACGATGGATGTTAAAAAGTATTAATTTATTAACAAATTGGGGACAATAAATTGCTTAGACAACAGACTGCAAATAAACATTATACAACCACCTGCTTTTGACCTTTTACCTCGTGGATACTCCTTTAACCCTTTCCCTCATATAAACGCGTTGTCACGCATTTGCAAACAGAATAGACCAAGATCAGACGGCTCCTATAGGAGCCGTCTGATCAGGGTCTGCTCTGTTTGCTAACATAATTATATAGATCTGTTTATTTACTTTCTAAAATGGCTACAATGTTCCACCTCCCATATGTCGTTACAACTATTTTTTCCATGAATATTCAGTAAGTATTGAAATTTGTAATACACATAGAACGGGGAAAGGGTTAAACACGTCGACAAACAGATGATCCAGATTAGACAGCACCTTTAGGAGCTGTCTGATCATGTTCTGCTCTGTTTGTTATGAAATAAAGTATATTATATTTTTCTACAATTGTTGGCATTGTCACAGATTTCTTTGTGATTTTGTCATTGATAATGGCAAAAATCAACAAATTAATATCCATATCCACTATTTCTTAACCCTTTCCCTGTTGCATATGACATCATGAATATTCATTGACTGAATTTTTATAATGACATATGAACATAGGATTTTTGACTATGGCATAAATTGTCAAGTAGATATATCGGTATTATAAATTCATTAACAAACAAAGAAGACCATGACTGGACAGCTCCTACAAGTGCCATCTGATCTGGGTCTGCTCTGTTTACAAAGGTGTGAAAAGTTGTTTGTATGTGGGAAATGGTTAATGTTTATACACCAGATAAAGGGTTTAAGGACAGCAATCCTTATACACCAGATAAAGCGTTAAAGGACAGCACTCCTTATTCATAAAGTGGTCATTCTAGAGAGTTTCTACTTTACTGAAATGTCTGTATAAATCTCATTTAAAATCTCATGTTTGTAAAACAAAACAATTCTAGATATACCAGTCTTTATTACAACATCGAATGAGATTACATCATATTTCAATCATCTGTGTAGTATTACATGATGATTGACAGCCCGGGCATCGACTGTTCACCTGAAATGAAAATGAAAACAAAAACCTGGATCAGGTTCTCTATTTATAACAAAAAAACCAGTCCTTCTAAATCTAAGATTCTCTTATCAAATGTGAAAATAAGGTATTTTTTCTTTACTGATTTAGGTTTTGATACAATATGATATAAAGTTAAAAGGATGGAAAAAATCTTCCAGATGAACAAAATAGCAATAATTTGATTTTGTGAAACTGAGTACATGTATATATATTTGAATAATACATTTCTGTAATTGCAGGATACCTTATTTAGAGTAAAATTTAGTAGATGCAATATTATAGTCATGTCAGCAATAACAGAAAAATTGGCAACATGTTAACAGTATACATCACCTAGAAAGCTGATACGCAATCCACACACGCACGCACGCACGCACGTATAGGTATGTATGTATCATACATGTATCAATACTTATTTCAATTGAAAAACAAGAAAAAAAAACAGTCCTCTTTAATATCAGATGATTTATCATAAATTTCTTGCTCCGATAGTAAATTATGGCCCTATAAATTATTATTTCACTGCATATTTCAATATCTGTAGCATGTGCCATATACACTGTGACCTTTCAAACAGGCATGCTTTATATTAGGAAAACATATATCATAAACATACCAGCAGATTAATATTTCAAGGAATGATCAGCTCCAGTTTGTCCTTTGGTTTTACAATGGCTTTGGTCAGCTGAAATAGAAAAAAAGCTTAGTGCAGATATTTTTCACAAATAATCTGAAAACAAATCTGTCATTTCTGTAGCCAATTGATGCAAATTCACAATTTCAATCAGAATGATTTCCTTTACTTTATTTTCTAGATAATTATTATCATAAAAGAATAATTAAAATAATACCCTTGAAATATCCCCAAATGCAACTCAGTTTTGAAATCAAGAATAACTAACCACCCTTATTTATAGAATCCATTCAGTATTTAATTATTTATATACAAGAGGATTAAACTTGAATGAGACGCAGTATATACTCTGATCAGAGGTCTCCTGTAGGAGCTCTCTGATCTTGGTCTACACTGGTTACTAATACCGGTACACTTGTTTCCAACATTCTACGGTATAGATAACTCTAGTAACAGTGAACTTTTGAATGAATAAATGACTTGGCAGACCATGTTTGGTGACGACAGAATTAACTGTTTTAAAATTTAAAGATAACCATGAGTTAAAGTTCACTATTTCAAGAAGATCAACAGTGGAATGACATTATAAAATTACTCAGTATCAATCTTGACCGACATACATTTCCAGGATGCCTTTGATAACACAGACTGTTTAAATCTTTCCCTCATATTATAAATGCCTTAACACTCCTTTGCAAACAGAATAGACCCAGATCAGAAAGCTCTTGTATGAGACATTTGATTGGGGTCTACTCTGTTTGCTTATAAAATTATAATTCATCTGGCAACAGTTTCTACTGATACCAAGAAATCCTGCGTACATGTGCCATTTTAAATATTCAGCTACATTTAGTAGGTATTCTGATTCATGATGTCATTATTTCTCATTTTAATACGGAACAGGTAAAGGGTTAACCCTTTCCTTCAAATAAACACTTTTTCATGCCTTTGCAAATAAGAGTATACCCAGACCAGATGGCTCCTGTAGGAGCTGTCTGATTAGAGCTGCTCTGTTTGCTTATGGAATTATAGATTGAATGTATACTATAATTCTGCCACAGTCAAAATTCCTTTGTTAATATTGCTTTAAAATGTTTGTTTCTGTATGTTCATGGTGTCATTATACATGAATATTCAACAGGAAAAGGGCTAAAGATGCGATGACATAAGTGAACCTCTCTACAACAGCCACTAAAACACGCATGTTTGGGGCATTTCACCATTTATTACATAAATATGCCTTACTTTTCTTTGCCTAAAAGCAAACAGGGTAGACCCGGATCAGATGGTTCCTATAGCCCATTCCATCATACTGATGCCTCCGCAAAAGTCACCTGTTGAAACATTTGTGATAAATAGTGCAATTGCTCCTATTTATCACAATGGTTCTAAACTACAAAATTCTGAAATTTTCCCCTTTTCTAGTTAATGCTCCTTTTTGGTATATTCTTGAAGTATATCACCAGGGAAAGGGTTAAATAATACTGAATTACAATACTTCAGTGAAACATTGTCATAATATAAAAGTGGGTCGTTTTGACTCGGGGCCGTTTTGGAAGTGGGCCGTTTTGACCCGAGACCACAAACGATTGATAAATGTCTTGGGCTGTGATAAAAAGGTTCTTTCCTCAGTAAAGTGGTGCTATAGTTACAGAATTTCTTACGATAAATTTGATCGTACTAAGTTTAGTGAAGCGGCCCAGCTACCTAAGCATTAACAAAGTATGTGTACACCGATCACAATTTACATTTGGGGAGCATTTAGTGGAAATTTAAACCATTGGAGTTAGTCCCCTTCAATTAAAAGGGCCCAATGCAAAGGCTGGTTCTCGGCTAAAACCTAACGAAAAAGCAATAGCAACAAACACAAATACGAGAACGCCACTAGCATTTTCATGAATGGAATTATCATTAGCATTATTAGACTTGCAAGTAGCCTACATACAACTGCAATAAGTAATATACAACTATGACAAAACATACATACATGTAGGAACATAGTGCATGGCGTTTACATCAAGTAACTCGCAACTATCAGACATGCACTTGCACGTAAGAATATACAACTATGACGAAACATGAATAACAATGTCATTTACATCAAGAGACTTTTGGCGGAAATTACCTTCCATACAGGGTTAAAATCCACAGGTAATGTGACCTGATTTCCCTGCGTTTTTATCACAAAGGTTAACAGTCCATAGATATGCACGTATTTACTGTGAGTTCATTCATATCACGTTTCACCATTCACAGCGGATATTAAACAGTAATTTCTAAATCATCTAGTCACTCATATCACATAGTCACTCGCTGAATCAATTAATCATCTAGTCACTTGCTCACTCAACCTATCACCTACCACTTGCGCATTCATATCACATTTTCACAAGCGCAGTAACTCCCCTAGTTACTTGCACTTGTCATTCGTTCACTCTCTCTATCACCTACGAGATCACTCACTGATTCAGTCATTTACAAAATCACGCCTTTGTCTACAGGTGGAATTATGGACTCTGCACGTGGAATGATGGATGAAGCTTTTCTAGGAAAAAGGGCATTAGTGACTGGTGCAGGAAAAGGTATGTACAGTGTATATGTGTATTATAAAGATATATGTATACAGTGTATATGTGTATAATAAAGATATGTAGTGTATATAATATGTGTATTTAAAAGTATGTATAGCTCGAACAATTTGACCTGGACCCTGACCTACTTAATTTGCATATAATAAAAATTCGTAACATTTCTATTTTTATGATCGGCATTGCACGGGTTTATCCTCGGCACGTATCCCGGTAAGCAACTATGCATTGACACACTCGTGATTGTATGTTTACATATGCAAGGGTTATCCGTAATTTCAGCGAGAATAGACTTCACGATTTACAGGCGGAGTTTTATTTATACAACGTCATCTCTCTCACTGTGCAATCTGCATAAAGGTGAGGGTCCAGGTCAAAATGTTCGAGGTGTACATGTTATCTACAGTGTATATATGTATAATACAGATACGTATAGTGTATATGTTAGAGGGAATATATGTAGTCACATGATTTCAATAGTTTTACCTTTATCCTCATGTTTCACAACAAAATGCATAGCAATGTAATTTAAAGCAAAACTGAAGTCTTAAAAAATTGTATTCATCGTGCAATAGTAAGTACCGCAACATTTATTTTGCTTTGAATTACATGTCCATGCGCCTTGTAGTGAAACATGAGTATAAAGGTATTTGACACCCAAGTTACGTCATGACTAATTTTGAACTTTCACGGGTTAAAATTGATATTGTAATTTGAACACTTTTTGTAGTAAAGTATGCATATTAAGTCAATGATGTCATGTGACGCTGACTTGACGCAATGGGTCTACAGACACTGGAAACACACCACGAGTGCATATCAGTTTGGATGTATTGATTTTACCATTTCCTTTCAGTGAAAAGTACTTTCTCTTTTTTTTACTTCAATTTGCATTTTTATTTCAATATGGACTGACTTCTAAAATCGCATATTGATATTGAAACAAACTGTAACTCGTTTTGAAATAATTATTTCAAAATGCAACGTTATTTCAAAACAGGTTGTTACAAAGCTAATACGCCAATATGTTTAAAGACATTGAAATGAGCAATTCTAACTTGTAAGTGTCGCCCCCGCATAAGCGGGGCAACTATATGGGCTTACGAATAGTTTCCGTCATGGTAGGAGCAGTCATTTCTGTAGCGTTGGGAAAATGAAAGTTTACTTGATTTGGTAATGTAGATTGCATATACTGATCGATTAAGAGTATGAATAACATATCAGATCATAAGTGATGAAAATAGGCTAAGCATTTTTGTATTATTGCATTAAGGAATGAGTACGTTATTGATACCAAATAGCCGATCTTTTCGAATTCCCGGTGCAATAGTCTTGCCACAAGTGTTTGTAGAAATATTTCAGTAAATACACGAAACTCCTGAGTCCTCACAATGATCTCCCTTGTCACTTCGTGCTTCAGCGTAGCAATTAGGGAAGATAACTGCGTTGGAGGTTGTAAATGCACAATACAATGTATTGTTTTTGGTGCCGATTTAAAGCTAGTTTTAAGAATAACGTTTTAAAGCTAGTTTTAAGAAATAACGTATACTTGCTGTTTTAAAGTTTAGCCCACTTGAGAGTAAAAATCCTACAAATTACGGTTAAATAGTTTTAGATCGACTTGAAGCCGGCCAGGAGATTTTCATTTCAACCGAACCCACAACTTCACGGAGATCACTCCGTAACAAAGAAATATTTTGCTATACAATTTCGAAACAGAAAGAAATAATGCATCTGTTATTGAATACTTCGTGCATTATGTTTTTTTCTAACCAAACTGTGATCAGATTGTTCTTGATATATTGACTTAGTTCAACGATTGGGCGAACGTTTTAGTAATCTAAAAATAGAACAGAAATCAAAGTACTGAATGTACTCGCCTGAGGCTCGTTTCTACTAAATAGATTGGCTTGTGCTTATGGGTTAATTGCATTAACCCTTTCCCCGTTGCATATTCACGTAAGAAATAATTACACTATGAATAGTTATTAGCTGATTTTTTAATAATGACAGGATTATCTTGGCAATGGTAGAAACTACCGTCGAGCCTATTATAATTCCATAAGCGAATAGACCATGATCAGATGCATGGCACCTGTAGGAGCTGTCTGATCTGAGTCTACTCCATTTGCAATGCGTGAAAACATGTTTAAATTAGGGAAATGGTTAATAGATAGATAGATAGATAGATAGGTAGATAGATAGATAGATAGATAGATAGATAGATAGATAGATAGATAGATAGATAGATAGATAGATAGATAGATAGATAGATAGATAGATAGATAGATAGATAGATCGATAGATCGATAGATCGATAGATAAATAGATAGATAGATAGATTGATAGATGTATTTCAATATTGTGACATGGTTAGCTCTTATCGGTGCCTCTTTCAACTTTTGTTTTTATGTTGCAAACGCTTCTGAACGCGAATTGGTCCAGCTGAACGCTTGTCCTTTTTCAGTCAGTTTATGCAGGGGTTTAGCTTATCTCATCAAACTGAAATATGAAACGCCTGTAGTAGCTGCTTAGCCCGAGAAATGAGCGTACATCTCTAACACATTTTGGTTCTGGCCATGTACTGATTGCATCAGTCTTCTTAGGATCTGTTCGAACTCCATCGGCTAATACGATGTGACCCAAGAATTCCACTTCTTTTGCAAAAAGTTGACATTTATTTTGTTTGAGTTTAGCCTTGCTTCACGGAAACGCTCGAAGACTTGACTCAAGTTTGACACCATCTCCTCAAAAGTTTTACCTGTAACAATGATGTCGTCCAGGTAAATCAAACCCACTTCCCACTGCAAACCAGTCAGAACTGTTTCCATGAGCTGTTCAAATGTGGCCGGGGCATTACATAATCCAAACGGAATCACTTTGAACTCAAACAATCCTCTCCTGCTGGAAAATGCACTCTTCTCTCTGCCAGCCTCATCTAGTTCCACCTGCCAATACCAAGAATTCAGATCTAGACAAGAGAATCATTGGTTCCCTGCTAGCTGATCTAAACAATCATCGATCCTTGGCAGTGGGTAAGCATCTTTCACTGTCAGGTCATTCAAACGTCTGTAATCAATACAGAAGCGAGTGCTTCCATCCTTTTTCTTTACTAAAACTATACCACTGGCCCATGGACTCTTTGAGGGCTGAATAACATCTTTCTCCAGCATTTGCTCTATTTGTGAATATACTTCTTCATTCCTATGAAATGGGATACGGCGCATGGGCTGTTTTACTGGATGTGCATTTCCAGTGTCAATTTTATGCCTTATGATCCCAGTTCAACCAATGTCATTCTAATTCTCTGAAAATATATCTCTGTACTTGATCAGTAGTTTGGCTACATCTTTCCTTTGTTTCGCATCTAACCCGTGAACAGTTCGTTCGTACAAGTCCTTTAAATGACTAGGTACTGTCGTACCTGTGTTTGTATGCTTCGGCAGGAACTTAGTTTTCTGTACTTCGCATACTTAGCTGGCAGTTGCCACGCGAGTTCCAGGGTATAAGATCTGTGTCTCATTTGTTGGATTAAGTATGCGCACTGCACTGGCACTTGATCGAAACAGACTATAGTTGTGTAATATAATAGTTATATCATATACATGGTGCTGCAGCCGATTCGCCCATTGTTTCGTACCGGAGTAAATTTCCGATATAAAACGCAGATCTACTCAGCAGTCGGGAAGAAAAGACATTTATCTCTGTAGAAACGGTAAGTTCATGTCCATTAACAAACCTCTATCGAAGCTATTTGATGATATTTCAGGGAGAAATTGATGGAGTTGATTTGTCAGGACTTTCATTCCGTGCTAACTTCCGGTGACCTCCTCTGATCCCGAGAAAATGATACGAGCCATTTGATTGGTTGACAATGACCCGGTTATTTCGACTGTCTGCTCGAAGTCAAACTACATGTAAACATAAATACAGTATAACCCCGCTAATGCGACCACCTAAAAGGGGTTTAATTCTGGATGGTAGAGGCAGGTGGTAGCTTAATGCAGGACAAAAGTAATGCAGAAAGCTCCTAGAGGAACTTTCTGCATTATTTTTGTCCTGCATTAAGCAACGACCTGCTTATAAAGACAACCATGTTTGTTCATTAAGTGGTCGCATTAGAGGGGTTCTACTGTACTTGAAAAGCTCTGATCTAATATTTCGACCACTAAGGGCCTTTTTCAAAGATTGTCATGTCAAAATACACGTATCTTTTTTGTTACATGCATTCAGCCATAAAATCAAAGAGAACAATGTTGATCCAGCGTCATGGTGACGTTTGGTTGTTACTTAAAATGTCATGACATCACCAAATGACGTCATAAGCGCGTCTTTCTTTGATAACATTGAAACCATCAAATAACAAAACATCCGTTCGCAAAACATTCTGACGGACATAGCCCAATTGCATCATCATCCCTCACTAGCCTAGTCATAATGACACGTAACCACAAAGTTGTGGCCTTCTAAAAGGGTTTTTATTGCCAACATTTGCATTTTAAAGACAAATATTTGACAGACCGCGGGAACAACAACGCTCGACACACCTTTCTGATTTGTCCAATGAAAACGCCCGATTCAACCGAGACAGCTGAAGGTCGCTAAAACCGGAAGTTGACTAGAAAGGAAAACGGCGACAAAATCAAACACCATTTTCTCCTCCAAATATTATCAAATATTTTCGATAGAGGCTTGTTTATGGACAATAACTTACCGTTTCTACAGAGATAAATGTCTTTCCTTCCCGACCGATGAGTAGATTTCGCGTTGATCTGCGTTTTATGTAGGAAATTTCCGCCGAAACGGAACAGGCGGAGAATCGGCTGCCGCACCATGTAGTGTATTAATGTACTAGTTGCTATAAATGAACTATAGTGTTTTTCGACCAAGTGCATCAGATTTTCCTTGTTCTAAGGATTTTGCGACCATACTTCCCTGTGATTGGTAAATTTTTCTCTATTGGCTCTATAAGGCACAGTTATCCGGCCTGAGATTATTTGCATCAATTTTCCCCTTAACGATTGTTTCAGACCGTGCAGGAATCTCTGTACGCTCAGAGACTACGACCCGTTAGCATCCAAGAGTTCCAGTACAATTTAGCTTCAAACCTTTCTCTTGGATGGTCAAGATATTGTTTTCAAGGTCCAATTTACCTCCTTCTTTCTTTAAGAAGTCAAGTCCAAGAATTACATCACTGTCAATGATGGCAACAACAACACAACCGAACTTCGTGCCGCCAGCAATTGCTAACTCAACGCTAGCTTTGCCTTGTATAGATATCAAGTCTCCTGATGCTGATACAAGGTTTCTGTCAAACTTCCAAAGCTGCTTAGTGTCATCACAAATGTTAGTCCAAACTTTTGAAGAGACCAAGGTTAAGGTGGCTCCTTTACCAACTGGACAATCAATTTCTCGGCCGGCTAGAAGACCAGATATGTAAAGTCTGGAACTTTTGAAACCTGAAGAGTTCTTGTTTTCATACCCCGTTTGTTGGTTTGTATTTGATTTCTGTCTCGACCGATCTTCAAATCGTCGGTTTCCAGTTGTAGACTGGCTCTCCGATTTCTTACTCCATGTTCTAAATTCATTTTGCAGATTAGTTATGGCACTCTTCAGTTCCTTTATTTCATCCTTTCTAGAGTCAGTCTCAGGTGAATCAGCTGAATACAGTATTCCTGTGTCAGCTACCTTCTTCTGTCCTGTCCGATAATAAATTCTGAAAGGGGGTGATCCCCCGAGAGTAAACATTGCAACACAAAAAGAGAAAATTGCAGACTCGGTTTTATTGAGTCTGTTCATGAACAGTAATTGAAAGTGCAACACTGTTCATGCCCCCTAGCACCGGCTTAAGCGGTATTCAATTTTCAGAACAAGAAGTACTGAAAATCATGATCTCGAAGGATCAGAAGGTATAACAACACTGCGAATGAAGTACGGGGCGACGTTTTACGGCCACCACACAAGCACTTAACACCTGCTGTTCAAGCCTCAAGTTCAAGTGCATGGTGAACGGCATCATTCAGGTTTGTGGGGCGGGTTTGTTTAACTTTTAGTCGAATGTCTGAGCTATGTAGTGAGTCAATGAATTGTTCTTTGGATAGAGTCTCCTTAACATCAGACGGTGCACTAGGGTAAGCAAAGTTGGTGAGTCTTCGTATATCTTATGCTAGCTCAGCCTGACTTTCAGATGCCTTTTGATGTCTGTCTCGGAGCTGACATCGGTATAGCTCTGTCTGATTAGGAGGGGCAAATCTCTCCTGTAACGCAGTACTGGGTGCTTGAAAGTCATTGGTTTCTCGGACAAGTTCCCAAGCACACCATGTGCCTGTCCCCTTAGGGAAACTGCCAGGTACAACCCTTTGGTTGAATCAGGCACAAGCTTCAAAGTGAGCTATGTAATCATTCCAGGAACCAGTGCCATCGTATGTTGCTGGTTTGACTTTAGCTCCAAGACCGGGGCTGGTGTAAGAGTCCAAACTCAATGTACTGCTCTTTTGTTCAGAACTAGGACTAGGTTGAAATTTGACTTGCTTTCGCTTAGTAACGAACCGGTCTGGTTCCATCTGACTGTCAAATTCTCTATGTTTTATTGGAGTAGTGTCGGTAGTGTTAAAGTATCTGTTTTGAATGCATGGGCTGGGCTGCTAGTCCGATGTTGTGCTTCTGGGGTATGCATCGCCTCTCTATGCCAGTATTTGTCACCAGACATACTGTTTTATCGTTCCATGTCAAACAGTTTCTGTTCAAGTAGAGTTATCTCCGTTTCCAACCTACTGGCTTCATTTTGCCTTGACAACATATTCAACCTCTCGTCTACCTCTTTCAGTCGCTGTTCAAAACCAGCTGACGTATCCATGTTTATTTATGAAGGTATGGGTACGAAATGACTGTGTGTCTATTTGGTATCCCACCCGCTGCCACCAAATAATGTAACGTGTCCCGTATAGATCCTATTATTTGGATACCGACCCATTTGAGTCAACCCAGTACAACGTACTGATGTCAAAACAATAAAATAGAATTTCCCTCAAGCTTCTTGCTTCATTGATTAGAACAAAACGAATTAAAAGGTTACTACTGGAATATAGGTTACTACTGGAATATTTCCAAGCTAAGTATATAAACGATTGTTCTCTCAGCTATCTGCTACAGAACAGGGTCAATGATTCGACAACAATTAAATAACATGTAATGAATCAACTCAAATCAATGATTGTACTAACAAATTCACATAAGCAACTATATACACTAGATCAATGCCTAAACTTAACAGAGGAACAGACCAAATGCCTTGGTATGAGGCAGTAATACTTCCCGGTCCGTTGTACCAGCACTCGTGCCAGTACACCAGACCGAGTCCTACAGCTCCAGTATGTCCCCGACAGATACTGAAACTCTACTTAGTGTCTACACAGTTCACTGTTCTCTCTAATGGGGTTCAATCCTAACTTAACCCTACCCGGTACCCAGTGCTAGACTCCAGTCCACGTTTCACTCTAGCACCTACTCAGTCCCGGTACCCAGTGCTCGACTCCAGTCCACGTTTCACTCTTAGGATTGAGTAATCCAAACGGTACTGGGTATATTACATATACATGTGTCTATGGGAATGAGTCCAGCTGCGACCTGGTGCTACTGTTTAGGGTAAGAAGACGTTAAACAGTTGATCCTGGTCTGCAAAAACAAATGACCCCTTTCGGGTTGCAATTGCATGAGCACTCTGTATGTCTTGCTAACTCCGTACACAAACCAAAGACCCAGTAATAACTCTAAAGGCTTTCTTTCCAGTGTACCCTACGACGGCAAGTGGCCAGACTGGCCCTACATGAGTGTCAAATCTGGGTATGTTCTATTTGCTAGGGGGTAAAAATACATATGTACAGATATAAGTACATTTACAGCAAAACATAGCACGATATAGATCTATTTCTGAAAAAAAAGTAAAATATGTTGCATCAGTAAATCTGATGCACGGAACTATCTGCGTGTGTGTGTGTGTATATTGTACTATATACTCCCAAGTCGCAATGAAGTATTGGGGTATTTACCGATTCTTTCAGCAAAGAAGGTCTGAACTTCATTAAAATTTTATTCATTAACACACTGATTAACAGTAATTTCATTTTTGTTTTTATGAACTGTACATTACTATTTGGAAAGCTGTGCCAGAATAACGGCCCAGAAACCATTCAACCACAACAATTTATGTGCACTTAATTTATAAAATTGTGTAAAATACTGATGTCTGTTCCCACGGTTTTAACTTTTATTACTCTTTCCAACTAGTTGATGGGGTATACTACAATCACTCTATATGTTAATTAGTCTGTCTGTCCGATAATCGATCTGTCCGGATTTGTCCGGAGCATTACCCGGTCATCTTTCAATGAATCTTTCTCAAGCTTTGTATACTTCCTTGTCATTATATGGCACTGTGCACCTGTTATTTTGGTCATGATCACTTGCCCGATATATCAGTTAGAGCATTTTTATGCCCCCGTTGACGATAGTCAGTGGGCATTATGTCTGTCTGTCTGTCTGTCTGTCTGTCCGTGTGTCACGCTTTTAGGTGCAGTTGGTTGTCACAGTTTTTTCAAGTGTTACAAGTCAGTAATTTCTACACTTATACACATGAAACTTCACACATACATCAATTACCATCTGTGCTATCATTTGGCACCCCACCCATGCTGCCCGCAAGCCCAAGTTCAAGGTCAAATGACTTGGAAATTTTACGTGCAGTTGGTTGTCACATTTACGTGCAGTTGGTTGTCACAGTTTTTTTTATTGTTTTATATCTTCCTAACCGCTCTCGCTATTGCCATGGAATTGTATATACACATTAAACACCATCCATACGTTCATTGCCCTCACAGACCATGCTGGCCGCAATCCCAAGGTCAAGGTCAAATGACTTGGAAACTTTACGTGCAGTTGGTTGTCACATTTTTTCATCGTCTTATATCTCCCTAACCACTGTAACTATTCGCATGGAATTGCATATACACATTAAATACCATCTATACTTTCATTGCACACCCAACCCATGCTGCCCGAAAGCCCAATATCAAGGTAAAATGACTTAGGAAGTTTACGTGCAGTTCGTTGTCACATTTTTTTTCATCGTCTTATATCTCACTAACCGCTATAGCTATTAGCATGGAATGGCATATACACATTAAACACCATCCATACTTTCATTAATACCTGTCCCATGCTGCCCGCAAACCCAAGGTCAATGTCAAATGACTTTGGACCTTTATGTGCAGCTAGACAAGCACCTACACGGGGGCATCGCTGTGTCTTACAGACACAATTTTCTAGCTTGACATTATTTTCTTGGAGGAATGTGGCCTGACCATTAGTACGAGCATATTAGCATCAGAAGACTAGCCTTTCGTTACTAGTATACTCGAAATAAAAATGGTATTTTACCAGTGTCAATACTGTTAAAACTACTTTCCTTTCAATGCTCAAATAATAAACATTTTACACTTTAGTCAAAATATCATTTAATACTTATTAAGCAACGTTAAATGGCGAGCTTTGTTTTCCCGCGCATTCACTTTGCTGTACATGTACAGCAATTTCTTACTTGTTACAAATGGTTTTTATGAAAATAAATACTATGAAACGAGCTATAGCGAGTGTCATATTCATTATAGTAAACGAGTTTCATGAAAACAATTTATAATGAAAACGAATGTAAGATTCATTTTACCACATAAGCCATAAAAATGCCATAGAAAATGAAACAGGCTATAGCTGATGGCTATTTCGGCCATTGCTTACAAACAGCGTTGGAATACAACGGACGATGCACGTGGAGCGCTACAATTGGCTAAGGCTTAAATGAGCGTTATGATTGGTTAATGATTGCTAAGTTACATTACGGCACTCTGTTATGGCACCCCCACATGGCAGATTATGTGATAAAGACATGTACAGTGCATTGTATATTATAAACAAACGTACAGTGTATATGTATATTATAAAAATATGTAAAGAGTACAAGTATTGTGCATTATAAAGATATGAACAGTGTGCATGTGTATTATAAAGATATGAACATCGTACTGTGTATTATAAAGATATGAACAGTGTACCTGTGTATTATACAGATATGAACAGTGTACGCATGTATTATAAATATATGAACAGTGTACATGTGTATTACAGAGATATGTACAGTGTACGCATGTATTATAGATATATGAACAGTGAACATGTGTATTACAAAGATATGTACAGTTTACGCATGTATTATAAAGATATGATCAGTGAACATGTGTGTTACAAAGAGATGTACAGTGTACGCATGTATTATAAAGATATGTAGTGTATATATGTATTATAAAGATATGTACAGTGTATATGTGTATTAGAAAGATACGTACAGTGTAATATGTATTATAAAGATATGTACAGTGTAATGTGTATTATAAAGATATATACAGTGCAATATGTATTATAAAGATATGTACAGTGTATATGTGTATTACAAATAAATGTACAGTGTATATGTGTATTATAAAAAATATGTACAGTGTATATTTTTATTATAAAAATATGAACAGTGTATATTTGTATTATAAAAATATGTACAGTGTATATGTGTATTATAAAGATATGTAGAGTGTATAATGTGGATTGAAAGATATATACAGTGTATGTGTGTATTATAAAGATATGTACGGTATACATGTGCATCATACCGTGTTTATGTGTATTATAAATTTAGTACAATGTAGCGAAACGAAGGCTGAGAAGCTGCAGAGTTATGCGGATACAAACGCAACAAAACTCCTCTTCAACGGACTGAAGGCAGTAAGTCTATACGACCCAGCACCTCATGCAATGACCCTTGTTCGTTCGACGGATTGTGTTCTACTATCTGACAAGGAGGATATATTGGACCGTTGGACAACACATTTCGATCAACTTCTGAATAGATCGTCAACTTTCACTGAGGAGGTCATACAGGATCCACAACGCCAAGTCACCCAGTGCTTGGACAACCAGCCCACTTTAAAGGAGGTTTCCAATGCTATCAAGCAGGCCCAACCTGATAAAGCGGCCGGTCAGGATGGAATACCCGCTAAACTCTACAAAGAGTGAGGCATGACACTCGTCACCAAATTGACGGAGTTACTCCAGCACTCATGAAGAGCTCCGCTAGGACTTTAAGGATGCTGATATCATCCACCTGTACAAGAATAAAGGTTGCAGATCTGTTTGCGACAAACACCGGGGCATTGCCGGCAAGATCCTGGCTCGCGTCATCGTCAACAGGCTTGAAGAGCATCTCATCAATGGTTCAGCGTGGGTTCAGGAGCAATAGTGGAACGATCGACATGATCTTTGCTGTCCGACAGCTACAAGAGAAATGCAGGGACCAACGTCAAAACCTGTATCTCTTGTTTATTGACCAGATCAAGGCATTTGACACTGTGTGTCGAACTGGGCTATGTAGAGTGGTTTAAAGCACAGCCATCTGCGCAAAGAAAGTTCCTTAGGAGGGCATCGTGCACCTTGGTCTTCGCTTTTAGCCTTCGCAGATCTAAGACACGGCCATCGGTCCTGTATTTGAAAGGCTATGTTGTCCTGCGAGATTCATCAAGATGGTTCGCTCTTTTCATGATGGAGTGATGGCGAGAGTCTTGGAGGATGGACGCGAGTCGAAGCCATTCACAGTCATAAATGATGTGAAACAAGCGTGCGTGATGGCCCCTACACTTTTCAGCATAATTTCTGCTGTCATGCTGCCATCCGCTGTCTAAAACTAAAGCTGGTATCGCCATCAAATACAGGACCGATGGCCGTGTCTTTGATCTGCGAAGGCTAAAAGCGAAGACCAAAGTGCACGAGGCCCTCCTTAGGGAATTATTTTTCGCAGATGACTGCGCTTTATCAGCCACGTCTGAAGAAGACCTACAGGACTTAGCAACTCACTTGTCACAGGCATGCGATGATTTTGGCTCGACAATTGGATTGAAGAAGTCGGAGGTCCTACACCAGGCTTTACTGCACTCAGTGCCACAAGAGCTGTGCATCAAGATTAAGAGCACCAAGCTCAACAATGTAGAGGCATGTATGTATCTTGGCAGTCGGGTAACATCAGCCTGCAGTCAAATGCATCATTTGGTCAGCTATGGAACAGGGTCTGGGGAGAGTGAGGCCTAAAGATGGCTACCAAGATAACTGTGTACCGGGCTGTTGTTTTGACATCACTCCTGTACGGTTGCGAGTCTTGGACACCCTACCGACGCCACATAAAGGAATTAGACAAGTTTCACCTTCGCTGCTTTGGTACGATCATGGGCATTCGATGGCCGGAAAAGGTCACAAACGTTGACGTGCTAGACAGAGCTAAACTCCCAGGTATCGAAGCTTTGCTAATCAAGGCAATGTTCCGATGGACAGGCCACGTCATGCGAATGACGGACGACCGCATCCCAACACAGATGTTCCTGTCTGAACTAGCGATTGACACAAACGTGCACCTGGAGCTCCCACGAAGCGGTGCAAAGATGCTGTATAATCCTCCCTCAATGCATGCAACATCAAGGTGGGGGGGGAGTCTCTTGCGATGAACAGACAGTGGATGGAGAATGGCAGTCAACAAAGGAGTCCCTACCTTGGAGTCCAGTCGACTGTCAGACCTCGAAACCAAGCACCAGTCCAGGAAGGAAAGGATGCGAAATGTGGCACGCAGCATTCCTTTCCCGAAATGTGGAAAGCTGTGTGCATCTGCCTCCGGACTAAGAAGTCACCTCAGGCGACACTGGTGACATCGTCTCTAGCGACATGTATAGTGTACATGTGTATTATAGATATATGTACAGTGTATTATTAAGATATGTACAGTGTTCATGTGTATTATAAATATATGTATAATGTATTATTAAGATATGTACAGTGTTCATGTATATAGTAAAGGCGTGTTTATTATATGTGTGTATTATAAACATATGTACATTGTACAGGATCAGTAAGCAGCTCCTGTTAAGGTTGTCTGAACGGGTCTGCTCGGTTTGCTGGGTCTGTTCCCGATCATTTCTGTAGTAAGATGTCAGCCTACGTAGTTGCACACTGGTTTATTTTGGCTATGGCAATAGTATCAGTTGTTGTAATTTAGAACATACAATTATTTTGGTTTTACGATCTTTCATAAAACGGATACGAGTATCGTTAACCCAAAGCATTCAGTCACTCACTCATTTACTCACTCATCTCCAATCACTCATTGACCCACTTACCCACTGATTCACTGACTCGCTCGTTTTATTTCCAGGTATAGGTCGTGCTGTTGCAGTGAAATTGGCCAGTCTTGGATCAAACGTAATTGCCCTGAGCCGGACACAAGCGGATCTCGACAGTCTAAAAGAACAAGTAGTGTTACTTATCATAAATGATTTTGCACACTTTAACCCGTTGTATGCTTTGAATTGGAATGATTCATGCTTGTTGAAGTGGAATGGTTCATCTTTGAAGTAAAATGGTTCATCTCCGATGTGGAATGGTTCATCTTTGAAGTGGAATGGTTCATCTTTGACTTGAAATGGTTCATGTCTGAAGAAAGTGGAACGGTTTATATCTGATGTGGAATAGTCATCTTTGAAATTCGATTTGAAATGGTTCATTTTTGAAGTGGAATGGTTCATCTTTGAAGTGGAATGTTTCATCTTTGAGGTAGAATGGTTCGGCGTAGAAGTGGAATTGCTCATCTTTGAAGTGGAATATTAGTTACATAGTCATGTAGTGACCGGCTACGGGATGATACCTGGTTAGTAAAGGCGAAGCCGGATATAACATTTACTAACCAGGTATCATCCCGTACCCGGTCACTACATGACTATGTAACGAATTTACCCCACCGATGACCTGTCTATATTCTATCAGTGCTCAGTAACTGTTGCTTCTTTTTCTCAATCTCGTCTGCGTCTAAGGAAGCAAAGCGCTAACAAACTAACGACAACTCTTACTGTAACTGTCAATTCGGCCCAACATCAATTCGTCAAAGTCCAATCGAGCTAACCAAAATTAAAACGGAAAACAAATCTAATACAGTGGAATGGTTCATATCTGAAGTGGAGCGGTTGACGGGGGTAGTTCATCTTTGAAATAGAATGGTTTAGCTTTGAAGTGGAATGTTTCATCTTTGAAGTGGAATGGTTCGTCTCTGAAGTTAAATAGTTCATCTTTGTAGTGGAACTGTTCATCTCCGAAGTTGAATGGTTTATCTTTTGAATGAAATGGTTTATCTTTGACTTGGATTTTTTTCTGCATTCGAACGGTTCATATCAGTGTGGAGCGGTTCATCTATGAAATGGAAAGACTCATTTTTGAAGTGGAATGCTTCATCTTTGAAGTCGAATGATTTATCTTTGAAGTGAAATGGTTCATCAACGTTTCACGATAGAATCAATTAAATATGAAATGGCATAATTTGCGAGAGAATTTTGCATGAAAACAATAGTTCAGACCCAAACCCGAGTGTTCCTCTAGGGGTCTAGTGATCTGTTTCTACACTGTTTACATTACACTCGTTCCCCACATACAAAGGATTAAATACATGTTATTAAGTACTCAGAACTACTTAGCATTTTCCTATTTTGAAAATTGCGATTTGTTCAAACTGTTGTTTGTTTATATGCCCCAAAGGGAGGCATATACATGTAGTAATTGCACTGTCCGTCCAGTCTGTTAGTCATTCTGTCGATATGTTTGTCTGTCAGTCTGCCTGTCAGTCAGTCTGTCTGTCTGTCCCACATCGTTTCCGATCTGTAACTCCTACATATATGAGTGGATTTCAAAATAACCTGGTACAAATGTTTATCACCTTGAGACGATGAGTTGCGAACATGAACCAGATTCCTATCTCAAAGGTCAATGTCACAAATGGGGATCAAAGGTAAAATGTGGGGACATTTTTGTGTCTGCTTTGTAACTCCTACAGAAATGAGTGGATTTCAAAATAACCTGGTACAAATGTTTATCACCTTGAGACGATGAGTTGCGAACATGAACCAGATCCCTATCTCAAAGGTCAATGTCACAAATGGGGATCAAAGGTAAAATGTGGGGACATTTTTGTGTCTGCTTTGTAACTCCTACAGAAATGAGTGGATTTCAAAGTAACCTGGTACTAATGTTTATCACCTAGAGACAATGTATCGTATCGGAAAAAGAACCAGGTCCCTATCTCAAAGGTCATTGTCACATATGGGGGGTCAAAGTTAAATAAAATGGGGACATTTCCGCTCTATAACTCCTACATACATGAGTTGATTTCAAAGTAACCTGGTATAAATGTCCATCACCTTGAGACGAAGTGTCGCGAAAAAGAATCAGGTTCCTATTTCAAAGGTCAATATCACAATCGGGGGGAAAACGTACTAAAAGGTTCAAAAAAGAACTCTCATTCGCCTCTTACATCATCATAAGTATGTCATGCACCTCGTGGTAGGTGTTGTGTTCACTAACAATTTGATGCACTTGGTAGCTACACTAATGTAATTGACGTGTTGATGAACACAATACAGGTGCCCCTCTATCACCTTCCAATATGAATAAAGTTAAAATACCTCTAATAGAACTGAAAGCTATAAATATGCAATCTGTGTCGTCTGTACAAGTACCCAGAAATATTTCTAATTTCTCTTCCCTTCAACCTTTTGTTCGTTTAAAACAACTTAATCTTCAGTCGGCATCATCTTTTCACATACCATCTCTTTCTATTAATAAATGTTTTTTCAATGGACCAAGAGCTTTACTTTCACCTTTAAAATGTTATTCAAAATGTTTCTTCTATTCGTAAACGGTCCTTATACAAGCGACACAGAGTGTATCCGATTATCCAAAAGTGCTTTGCTAAGAGGTGCATATGTTGTAGTAACATTTCTTGTAATTCCACTATAAAATCTACAGTTAATGGTAGAACATTTAATGTCAAGATAAACTCAGACGTTGATTGTACTACTACTAATGTTATTTATGTTTTAACTTGAAACGCGCCTAGTTGCGGTATACAGTACGTATGACAAACAGGACGTGCTTTGAAGATTCGATTTCGTGAGCATGCATATCAGTGTCGAAATCGTAAACTAAACAATTTTTTATACCAACACTTTCGGAAATCTGGCCATTCTTTTAAAGATGTTTTAGTACAAATTGTTGAGCATATAACATATGATAAGGAGGCTACTAGTAGCTTTAAATCGAAAGCTAGATTTATATCTGAATTAAATTGGATCAAAAAATTGCAAACGCCTTTTCCTTTAGGACTGAATGATAATATTTACCAGACTGGAAATATTTCTAAAGAACCAGATATAGATATTTTTCAATTTTTTCTATAAGAAAACGGAAATCTCGATCACATGGCATTCGCAAAAATGGTAATATTAAACGAAAATCTCGTTTGAAAATGACTCTTCTTGATCTACATACTTTACATCGAACTTCTGGTAAACATGCCATGCTTTCTAGACTTTCCTCCTTATCTATATGTTCATTAAAAGATATTGACGAGCAAGCCGATAAAATTATTTTTAGATCAGATCCTCTCATAGGAACGGCTAGTTTGATACAAAGCTTTACTCTACATGTTCTCAGACCGCACATTGACAAATTATCTGAACACCAAAAGTACAAAAATGAGTCATGCAGGAAACACCACATACAGAACAAACACTCGCCCGAACAGCAACACAAGGAAACAGCAAATGTACATAAGTAGAAAAAACAACAAGAGACGCACAAAGACAAAACAAGATTCTTCTTGAAAATTCCTTTTATTAATAAAGGTATTGATTTTATTGACCTCCAAAGTATTTTTAGAGACAAAAATGTAATTGACACTATTCCTAAATACTTTAAAAATACAGAACCACCTATCATCTGCTACAAATATAACAAACCCATCAGAAATACAATTTTCAACTATAATAAAATTGTGGCCGACCTTAATATTGGAAAAGTAGTAAAGTCAAGCAGGCAAAGCCACATGCAAGACGCAACCACCACCAAAACACCGATAGACAGCATGACACACACACACACACAACCACACACCCAAACGCACACACACATACGAAATGAACACAGAAAACACCAAAAGACACACAAGAAACAGGGACAAACGTTCCACAACATGAACAAACCACAAGCACAAAGACGCAAGGCAAACAAAAGGAAGGGTGACAAAGAGAGTACCGCCTTGGCACGGTCAGCAGCAAAAACACCACTGGGGGTTTAAACCGGTTTACGGACGTCCTAACCTCACACTTCTCTCAAAGTCACCCTAGCTTTAATGATAATATTCCTGATAATTGAGATTGCGCCACCTCAAAATTTTGCTATTCTCCGGCTGGTCATGTGATTACTGGTAATTTTGAGATAATTAAAGATAAACGTCTACGATCTCTTTTGAATAAAGGTCCCAAATATAGAATACCATCCTTGATAGATTTTAACTCTTGTCGAGTTCAGATTGCGGAGGCTTTACAAATTTTTAGTATTAAATGGTGTCGAAGAGAACATGTTGAGTCTAATGCTCTTTCTAGTTGGAAAAAACTAATTTTTGATATAATTGACAAACGCATTTCTTTTTATAGCGCTAATAAACACCTTCTTCCACCTAAACCTAGAATTTCTTTTAGACATCTTAAAAAGAGTTTACAGAATTTCCATTCTAAATACGTTTTTGTTCCTGCTGATAAGGCATCGAATAATGTGATTATTATTTGACGATTACATTATATCGAGGTCTTGAAGCAGGAAATTATTAATACCAAGTCATACATTTCAGTTACTGCTGACGAAAAGACCATCGTTTCAGACCATGTCAAAAAGTGTGAACAACTTGGAACCAATATTAAAATTACACAACATAAACTTCCTACAATGTATTGGTTACCAAAACTACATAAAAACCATATAAAGCGCGTTTCATTGCAAATTCTAGTTCATGTACAACTACTAAATTGTGTATACTTTTGACTTCTTGTTTAACGAAGGTAAAGGAACATGTAAAATTCTACTGTGATAAGACTTATGAAAATTCTGGAATAAATCTCTTCTGGTCTATTAAGAACTCTTCAGAAGTCTTAAACAAACTTAAGAACAAAAGGTATCTTGCATCCACTGTAAACACGTACGATTTTTCTACTCTGTACACAACTCTTCCTCATATTTTAATTAAGGATAAGCTTACTAACTTAATCCAGAATGTATTTGCCCGGGAAAAAACATCATTATTGGCATGTAATACTGAAAAAGCTTTCTTTACTGACGAGCAAATGAAATATTACACCAAGTGGACTTGCTCAGAAGTTTGCGAATCACTAACCTTACTTTTGGATAACATATTTGTACGTTATGGGAATGCTATATACCGTCAGGTAATTGGTATTCCTATGGGTACGAATTGTGCACCACTTGTCGCAGATTTGTTTTTGTACTGCTATGAGAGAGATTTCATGTTGTGTTTGAATCCTCAATCACAAGAAGACGTTATAAAAGCCTTCAATGAAACTTGTCGATATTTGGATGATATTTTTAACTTAGATAACCCTTTCTTTGATGCTCTGATTCCTACAATTGATCCTAAAGAACTCAAATTGAATAAAGCTAACCCGTCCGACAATTGTGCAGCGTTTCTTGATCTAGACCTTAAAATTGATAATGGAATGATTTCTTCTAAAATATATGACAAAAGAGATGATTTTGATTTTAATATTGTTAATTTTCCTCATCTTGACGGGGATGTTCCCCGGGCTCCATCTTACGGGGTTTATATATCTCAACTTATTCGTTTTGCTAGAGCTTGTTCATCTATTGACGATTTTAACAGTCGAAATCTCATTTTAACTGAAAACTGCTTAAGCAAGGATATAGATACCATAAACTAAGAAAAACTTTCTCTAAATTTTACTATCGAAATCTCTCGCTTATTGGCAAGTACCGATGTAATCTCAAGGCGCTTCTGCGACACGGTATTTCACATCCTGAATTTTATGGTGATGTGATTTACAAACTTCGTAAAATTATTGGACATACCCATTTTCTCACTTTGTTCATCAAATATGTTAAAAAATTCATTAAAAAGGGATATGATCCTGTAGTACTACAACATACTGCATGTTTGGTTGTCAACCCTTTTACAGTTGGCAATCACGCTGGCCTCTTTGCATGTACGCCGACAAGAAAGGTTTAGTACTCTATGAAGGCGACTTCTTAAATCCAGAAATGAAAGGAGAACGTCGGATATCTGTACTATTTCGTTTTTGTCGTACCCTTTATTACTTTTCTACAGTTACTCTGTTTGCAGCTCAATCATTGAGTACACTAGCGATAGGTGGATACAGTTTGTTCACTTAAATGTTTTCGTTATACATGCACTTTACCACTGTATTTGCCGTCGCGGTTGTTGTAGATTAGTCGGAGAGGGGATACGTTTATTTACACTGTTTGTCGTTTAGGGTGGGGATGGAATAAGTGTGAGGTTGGGCGCCCATAAACCGGTTTAACCCCCAGTGACTTTTGTCACTGACCGTTCCAAGGCGGTACTTCCATCTTCCCCGTATTGTATGTTTGTTTTGTCTCTGTGCGTCTCTTGTTGTTTTTATAGTTATGTACATTTGCTGTTTCCTTGTGTTGCTGTTCGGGCGACTGTTTGTTCTGTATGTGGTGTTTCCTGCATGACTCATTTTTGTACTTGTCTCGTATTGATGCATTATGAACTACGAGTAATTTGGCACATTTGTTCTCCAAGATAATATGGTGTGTCACAGAGAAACCCCCACCCCCCACCCCCACTCCCACCAAAAAAAAACCAATGATCACAATGCTTCAATAGTGTCTAGTGTCAGAGCTTCAATAGTGCCTATGCTCTTAAATATTGTTTTACCTAAAACAATTTTGGGATAGCTTAGCACAATAGGCTTCTACAAAATGCAATATGGTACAGGCATACACATCACCCAGGTTTTAATGTCGGTGATATCTTTGTGGGGGGATTTGTCACGCGACTGTGACAGCTCTTGTTTGTTTTGTTTTATTTTTGCTGTTGATTTGTTTTGTTCGTTGTTGTTCTTTCTTGCTGTTGTTGCTTCTGACAGCAGTGTAGATCAGGACAATAAGAAACTGTTATGTACAATATTTATTAACCGATTTAATAAGTTAAAGAGACCCTGTCTCTGACGTGGTGTCCGGTATGCGTCTACACTGTTTACTGTTTACTGTGTCACCAAATGGCTTAGTTTATATGGAGAAAATCATTGGTCCAATTCGTTATTACTTAATGTAGAACTATAATTAGGTCTTACATTTATCAGGCCACACTTGTAACAAATAGGTTGTGACTTAAAGCACTTGGGTGATTTATGTCAAGGTCGCCGTTACCAAAGAAATGGGAGACAAAATGTTCTATGCAATTGAATTAGTTATGGCTGTCGGTAGCTTGCATGGATACGGTGTTTGGATATTGCCATTGGGGCCAAGGTTATAGTTAGTTTAAACATATTTTATTGCCAATATACAATAAATATACAAACTGAGTAGTACATGGGATAATCATACAAGATCACAAATCATATCAATATCATGTATACCAGCAAAAGGGTTGGACCACAAGTTCTGACAACATTAATTTTATAAGGTTATTATTACTTAACCTAATAAACTGGCCATAGTTGCCAAATACCTAGTATTTGTGGTATTAACATATATATCTTGCTTCAATTAATACAACTGTAATAATTTTGTTTTAAGTGTCCATCAATTGATGTATGCTTGCTCGACATTAGAAACTGGGACAATACGAGGAGTGCTGTGGAGAAGTTAGGCCACATTGACCTACTTGTTAATAATGCAGGAATCCTACAAGGCACGCCATTCTTAGATGTCACAAAAGAGGAACTAGACAGGTATCTTCAGAAGTTAACCTCTCTATAACGGCCATCCAAAATGGTCGTTTAGACTGATGCTAGCTTAACCCTTTCCCCTCATACAAATGGGTACATGGTTGTATTTCGAAAACGTAATGTATGCTTCCTGTCCTAGTAGCAATTCATATTGAAAAGCTGACAAACTTTGCCTCAATTCTATGCTTCCTGCCCTAGTAGTAATACATATTGAAAAGCTGACGCACTTTGCCTCAAGTCTTTGCTCTCTTGTCCTAGTGGCAATACATATTGAAAAACCTGACAAACTTTGCCTTAACTCTATGCTTTCCTGTTCCATTTGAAATAAATATTGGCAAAGCGGCATCAACTACGTATAATATACATTGTTACCAATCTACAGACATGTGTATCGCCCCATACTCTGAATATATATATATAGACAAAGTTACTCGCATTTTTCTTTAACCCATTCCCTCCCACTGACGCCTTTTGACACCTCTGTAAAAGTCATTTATTGAAAGCGTTGTGCTAATTTGTTAACCATTTGTTGAAACAACTGTTATAAATATAGCATTTGCTTTTTATGAGCAAATGCTCTATTCATCACAATGGTTTCAAAACTACATAATTCTAAATTAATCCTTTTCTCTAGTAAATGCTCCTTATCGATAGATTTATTTAAAGAGGTTGTATCTTACACTAACACTGGTCCAGGAGGGACGGGATTAACTCTTTACTCTACTTCTATGCTAACACTGGTCCAGGAGGGACGGGATTAACTAACACTGGTCCAGGAGGGACGGGATTAACTCTTTACTCTACTTCTATGCTAACACTGGTCCAGGAGGGACGGGATTAACTCTTTACTCTACTTCTATGCTAACACTGGTCCAGGAGGGACGGGATTAACTAACACTGGTCCAGGAGGGACGGGATTAACTCTTTACTCTACTTCTATGCTAACACTGGTCCAGGAGGGACGGGATTAACTCTTTACTCTACTTCTATGCTAACACTGGTCCAGGAGGGACGGGATTAACTAACACTGGTCCAGGAGGGACGGGATTAACTCTTTACTCTACTTCTATATCTGAGATTTATTCCTTTGAAATTGAAATTATTTTATCTAAATTCTTCATTTACCCGCCCTGTTCTAACAAAATTGAGTTGCAGATGTCAGTTTCATTTTAAATTCGGCGCTGATAGAGTTAAAACTTAAACAGATAAATACATGCAGTTAAAACTTTTTAGGAGAAATTCGATTTACAGGTAGTATGAAAATACAATTTCCCTAAACCTTTGGAAATACATACGGTTACTTTAAGTTTTAAAACATGTTTATTTTGTATAATTTGTGATTTTCAGCACTCATGACATCAATTTTAGAGCTGCTTATAACATCACCCAGGTAAGGAAAAAGATTCTGAGATAAAATACTAGTTATTTAGATCAGGATCTGATTAAAGTAATTTTTTCTTATGAAAAAAATTGGACTGAGACCAGTCGCTGGAAATCGACTCACAGGGATAAGTGCCTTGGGCGAATCTGTGTTGTACCGTTGCAATCAGTTTGAATCCAGATCAGACGCCGAGTATCTCGGCATCTCATCAGGATCTGGACTGTTTGACTCTTCACTTACGTTTTAGAGATGAAATAGCAGATGACATAGTTTGCAGACAAAAATCATTTGAAACTAAAATAAATGAACGTCAATGTATACTACGGCTCTCTTCGGACAACCATCTCGTGCATCGGATATATCATGGGAAATGACGTAATATGCCGGTGATCAGATTGCGTGTTACACATTGCATACTACCTCTTTTTCTCTTATCTCTAGACGGTAATTATATAATTGTTAAAAAAAATAACACAAAATAAGGTGAGACTCGAATATTACAATTCCTTAGAAAGTTATATGTACAGTAGAACCTCTCCCAAGCAGCCATTAATTTACTGAAAACAGGAGCTTAAGCGGTTGTTTTAAATACACTTCAGACAGGTTCTACTGTAGAGTAAACTTCCTCTAAAACTGCCACTTAATTATTAAACGTAGATGTCTTTACCAGGAAGCGGTTGCTTAATGCAATACTCATGTGCCAGTTTTCTGCCTAAGTGTCTTGCTGATTAAGCTACCGCCTGCCTGATCCCTCTTGTTGGTAGTCGCATTAGAGTCATTTAGAGGCGATTTTGACTCTTTCGCTGCCAAATGTTGTCGTCTGCAAACTTTTTCGTCTGCTACATTTTATTTTATTTTTATTGTTCTTAATCGTAGTTTCACAAACAGTAACAGTCACAAATAGTTTGGACCCTGATGAGGCGCCGAGTTACTCATTTCACGCACTCTTAAAATAACGAATATATTATAATTAATATAATACCACCTATTCTTATAATGTAATGGCTCAATGTATATTTACCATTTACTCCATAAAAACAAGTACGCCTTTCTACGTCATTGCAAACAGAGTAAACCTAGATCAGACGGGTCCTATATGTGCCGTCTGATCAGGGTCTGCTCTGTTTGCTTATGAAATAATATAGATCTCATTTTACAGTTTCTCTTTTGGCAAAAAATCCATGAGTTAATATGTCAATTTAAGAATTAAAATAATTAATATTTATGACGTCATCATTTCTTACAGAACTATTCACGGAGTAAAGGGTTAATTAGCCTATTTTGTTGTGGCATATAAGCAAGGGAATGTTCGGCATATGAGCAAGGGAATGTTCGGCTTGTAAGAAACTGTAGGAATCATACCAGCAGATCCTCATCAGACAGCCCCTACAGTAGTGTTCTGATCTGTGTCTAGTATGTTATCAAATGCGTAAACGTGCTAGTTTGTTATTCAAACGCTTGGGTTCGTATAAGCAAAGATATGCGATACAGTCAAACCCCTCTAATCCGGACGTTAAATGTAGTACAAATATCTGTCTTAGGGACAGGTGGCAGCTTAATGCAGGGTGAAAGTCAGGAACTTTCTGCATGACTTCCACCCTGCATTAAGCAGCCACCTGCCTAAAAGTATCTAAATTCTTCTCTACTAGAATTCCGGTTTAGAGAGGTTTTACTGTATTTGACTTTTATATAGGTGGTAGCAAGAGGTATGGTGGCCATGAAGACGGGTGGTGCCATCGTCAACATCTCCAGCGTATGCAGTCAGAGGGCTTTTCCAAACTGCACACCCTACTGTACATCTAAAGCAGCCATGGACATGCTCACGAAAACGCTGGCTCTTGAGCTCGGACCCAGCAAGGTTTGTACCAATATGTGAATACCAATTAGAACCTCTCGGCAATGTTGAAAATGATCACATATGTATGCTTCAATCGGAACCCATCGGCGGGGACGTTTAAGCCACGCTTGTCTAGAATGTACGTAGACCTCCACCATCAAACGTTATATCTGACGGTTCATTTGTGGCCCAACTTTTAAACGCCAGTGTAATGTAATATTCTGACCCCCGTAATATTACGGCAATGGGGCATACTATTTCGACTCCCCAGTTTGACTTGGGGGTAAAATATTTTGACTTGGGGGTAAAAATACCACGACCCACTTACATATTACAAACCGATCCCACATAAAACAAAATGACTCCCATAAAACATGACCCCCATAAAACATTGAGGATTAAAGCTAATGCTTGTAATATTTCTATTCATAGTTGATGCCATAGCAGACATATATAATTGAAAATTGTAATTCTCCCACGGCTAACCTCGTCTTTTGGCTCAATTACAAATAGTGCAGGGAGGCGTCTGGTCAGGGACATCACTGGTTGTCATGTTCTATTGATGGAAAATAAAGGAGTGTTTCCGAAAGTTTCTATATACTTTAATCATTATGTATTTACAAAAGAGAAAGAATAAATTGACTGCAAACGACAATAGAAATGGCGCCGACATGGTAATTCCATCTAATTACGATTTCATGTGAAAATTTCTTTCTTTTTTTTAAATTTTAATATCATTGCCCAACGTCACGCAAAGAGAGCCATTTGAACGGAACAAGCGACGCAGACCGAGATCAAAAACCGCGCCGGATAATGGAATCTGATCGATTTTAAGTGTGTTACTGTAATTGCTAACTTATAAAGTATTTTATAAACGGGTAAATCCCGATCCTACACCGCGTTGCGCGTTGCGGGACGCGGCGGCTAATTCGGTTTAGGACTTCCTTGTCCATTCGAACGCCACTCCTGCAAGGCTGGTTAATTATGAAAGTAGTCTTTAAGAGAAAGAACATTATATAGATAATTGTACAGCGCAAAGTAAATGCAGCTTTTAAAAATGTTTGCTAATGATATTATCATCTGATTGTAATATTTCAACAAATTGAACTTGCCCGATATTTAACAAATAATGTTTGTTAATGTATTTCTTCCCTGCAGCTTACCAGCATTCGCAAAGTTGTTCTTAAACGTCTAGACGATGCATATTCAAGATAGTTCAAAGGGGTCATTATTATTATGGCAAGGGGGTCACTTTGTTCCGTAATATTATGACGTCGATGTATTACCGGGGATTACTTTATTTCATAACACCGGCACATTTATCGCAAGGCACGGTGATTTTAATATGTACCCGGTTTCATGTTGGCTCTACTTACTGGCATGTTCTTATTTCGGCGAACAAACTGTTAACTTCAACTAGATACATCCAATGTCAGACCGGCTTGCCAGAACTAGGATTTCAAACGGGGCAGACTTTCGCCATTAAAATTATGACAGCCTCTTCGATTGTACATGTATTTGTGAAATTATTGATGCCACTCCATAGAGACATACCGTAAAATCTCTCTAAGCCGGACATTACATTTAGTACAAATATCGGTATTGAAGACAGGTGGCGGCTAATGCAGGATGAAAATCATGCAGAAAGCTCCTAAAAGGTGAAAGTCCTAGGGGAGCTTCCTGCACGACTTTCACCCTGCAGTAAGCAGCTGCCTGTCTAAAAATGTCCAAATTCTTTTCTACTAGAATTCCGGTTTAGAGAGGTTTTACTGTATACTCTTACGTTATATACCAAATCTGCAGATCTTTTGTTCATACGGAGATTTTAGGTTGAAACGTTCACTGTCAACGAACAAACATAACTACCTTCTATTAGCTTAACATGTATGACAATACACATCCGTCATATAATATTGTAATTTATAATTTATAAGACCTATTTGTTAAGGTCTTACCTAGGATAAATGAGAATGGTCAGTATTGTTCCAAAGACTAAGATGCATGTTGGCATTGGACAGTCGCCATTTCCTGTTTGATGTATCCCACTGACTGAACTGAGTAATATGTTTTTCGTTCCATAGCAATGTAATTAACATCACGCATTCTATTTGTCAAAGTACCTTCGCGCAAGCTCTTTTATTACATTAAGAATTGTTTGTTATGTACAATTATGTACATATTTCGTCGCACAGTTGTTGATTGAATGAGGGTGACACATGCGGTGGTGGCAGAATCTGATGTTTGATTAGAAGGAGAGCCTAACTACTGCTCTGGGGCAGTACAGAAGTGTCACTGCCCAGGAATATGTAGACACTGTCCATGAATATGTACTCACTGCCCAGGAATATGTAGACACTGTCCATGAATATGTAGACACTGTCCATGAATATGTACTCACTGCCCAGGAATATGTACTCACTGCCCATGAATATGTACTCACTGCCCAGGAATATGTAGACACTGCCCATGAATATGATGACACTGTCCATGAATATGTACTCACTGCCCAGGAATATGTACTCACTGCCCAGGAATATGTAGACACTGTCCATGAATATGTACTCACTGCCCAGGAATATGTACTCACTGCCCAGGAATATGTACTCACTGCCCAGGAATATGTACTCACTGCCCATGAATATGTACTCACTGCCCATGAATATGTACTCACTGCCCATGAATATGTAGACACTGCCCATGAATATGTACTCACTGCCCATGAATATGTACTCACTGCCCATGAATATGTAGACACTGCCCATGAATATGTACTCACTGCTCAGGAATATGTACTCACTGCCCATGAATATGTACTCACTGTCGCCCAGGAATATGTACTCACTGCCCATGAATATGTAGACACTGCCCATGAATATGTACTCACTGCCCATGAATATGTACTCACTGCCCAGGAATATGTAGACACTGCCGCCCAGGAATATGTAGACACTGCCCATGAATATGTACTCACTGCCCAGGAATATGTACTCACTGCCGCCCAGGAATATGTACTCACTGCCCAGGAATATGTAGACACTGCCGCCCAGGAATATGTAGACACTGCCGCCCAGGAATATGTAGACACTGCCCATGAATATGTACTCACTGCCCAGGAATATGTACTCACTGCCCAGGAATATGTACTCACTGCCCAGGAATATGTACTCAACGATATTAATATTTACAAAGGAATAAAACCAAAACAAAACTATGAAAATCGAAACTTATGGATTTAATTGCATCATGTAATTTACACTGAAAAACATTTCCTTTGGAACTGTAGCACTTTATCTGTGTGAAAAAGAGCACGGACGGGCATTGATGTCACCAATGAAATGGTGCACATTTACAGCCAATATGGGACGAGTCCACCTGTTATACCTACTCGGGCCTCCCATCGACGGCGCATATCGATACTCATGATGAGTCTGGCAATCTGGAACTGGGATTTCCTTCTCTCTCCATTCCCATTGAACCCAGAAGTGTCCTCGACTGAGGTATTCTCTGCCAGCAAAATGACATTGTAGCATTTGGTGAAAGGCAAAACAACATACTGCAACATCTTGTTACGGGACGTTTCTCTCCAAAACCAGTTCCTCCCGGGACGTTTCGCACCACTATTGAAACATCTGAATTGTTCCCGAATGACCATGTAGGTGACCATGTAGGTGA
Organism: Azorinus chamasolen; assembly: GCA_963576725.1. Classification (NCBI taxonomy): domain Eukaryota; kingdom Metazoa; phylum Mollusca; class Bivalvia; order Cardiida; family Solecurtidae; genus Azorinus; species Azorinus chamasolen. The sequence continues at coordinate 51,415,313 of OY755252.1, forward strand.
CAGGTGGGCCTGCGGGTGTGACAGAACTCCTCAGCCGAGAACACTTCAAGCTCTTGATGTTGCATTACATGAGGGTACCACTCATCAGGAGTATGCGCCGTCATTGAGAGGCATGTTTAGCTGTAACAGGTAGACATACACCATACTCACTGTATATATATCACATTGCATTGGAGGCCCAAATGATTTTCCATAAAAATTCCTCACACAGGTGAACTACTACATATTTAAAGGAATTATTTTCCAATGTAAATTAAATGATGTTTCTGATTTCATAATGTGTTCGTTTCTCTTTTATTCCTGTGAAAATATTAATATCCCTATTTTTTTGTTGAGGATATAAAAGGAAGCGTTATACAGACGACAACAGTAACAATAGGATATAAAAGGAAGCGTTATACAGACGACAACAGTAACAATAGGATATAAAAGGAAGTGTTATACAGACGACAAGAGTAACAATAGGATATAAAAGGAAGCATTATACAGACGACAACAGTAACAATAGGATATAAAAGGAAGCGTTATACAAACGACAACAGTAAAAATAGGATATAAAGGGAAGCGCTATACAGACAACAACAGTAACAATAGGATATAAAAGGAAGCGTTGTATTATACAGACGACAACAGTAACAATAGGATATAAAAGGAAGCGTTATACAGACGACAACAGTAACAATAGACAATAGTAAATAGTTTCAATATTTAATTCAAGAATATTAATAATGAAGACTATCCACTATCCACGTATGATCCGTTCATCTCACCAAATCTTCGTCTAAAAGATTAACCCTTTCCCTGTTGAATATTTATCAGCAGAAGCTTTATAATGACATATGTACGCAGGATTGTTTGGTGTAGAAACTGTAGTGTCAGATCTATTATAATTTCATAAAAAAGCTGTGCAGACTCTGGTCAGACGGCCCCTGCAGGAGCCGTCTGAACTGGATCTACTCCGTTTGCAAAAGACTTAAAAGCGTCCATATGAGGGAAAGGTTTTAATATATTAAGAAGGCGAGCCTGGCGAAGCTATCGTTACACTATGTTGACTGCTTCCTTCTAAAATGTGACCGAACTGTCTGACATGCTACTTCTAATGGAACAGAAGTCATGCATGGAATTTGGAAAATGACACACTGCAGAGCAATGTAGACACGTAAAATGAAAAAATAAGAGAAATGAAAAAATATTTCAAATCCCGTTAAGAAAGGGGACATCATAACGAGAAATGAAATATTTGTTCAAATCACGTTAAAATATTCCGGCAACGTGTCGAAATTTGTTCAAATCACGTTAAAAGTTTTTGGCAGCGTAACGTAATTTGAAAAATATTTTCAAATTCCGTGGACCCTGTGCCTATCGCATACTGCGTTAATTTCATACAAATTGAAAAAAGTTGATATAAAATAAATAAGTAGCAGCATATAGACTTAATACAATACTAACAGAAACTACATTATATGTATTATTATTTATACATTATAGTTTATATTAGTAATAATGAACTAAAACCGACTTATAGTTCAGACAATTCTTTGTCACGATGCACATACGATTTGCACTAGCACAATAAACTAGATGTAGACTGCCTAGCTGTAGATGAATCTGTTTTAAAGCCGGGATTTAACATGTCTACTTCTGAAACATGGTGAAAAAGTTGTGACTCGACTGGGACTCGAAACCAGGACCTCGAACCCAGGGCCCTTGGCCTACCATGCCAACACTCTACCGACTGCGCTATCAAGTCGCACAGTCTAAGGCTATTTATTAACTGTTTCTACCCGGTTACACTTCTTTCGTAGTTTCCGGATGAAGTCCGTCCGTGCTTTAAACGGCATTTCCTCCAAATTCATATGGCAGAATATAACCAAAACTGTACATAAATGATATTATAATCATGGTCTGACAAAACTGCTAAATTAATTTGTTGAACCTTGGTTGTCATGGAAAGCAAAATAAATATTTTGTTCTAAAACCAGTGGCCAGAACTAACGATATGAAAGGGATAGTCTTCTAGTGACCTTCTGCCTAAATTACTTAACTCACGTTGATATCTCAAAACATATGACCGTGATGGGACTGGGCTAGATTTTCTTATTAACTACATGTACATAGAAAACCTTTAACAACCTTCCTCTCCAAAACTGGTGTTCCAGTTTGAATGGAATTGGTCGGAATAGTCGCTTGGCAACCTTAATCAACATTGCTAAAACCATGCCGATACCTGAAACAAAACAGGTCACCAGGATTGGGGCTAAATTGCCTTTTATGAGTATAAACGAAAATATCTCCTTCTCCAAAATCGATGGTCCAATCTGAATAGCATTTGATAGAAATAGTCCTCTGGTGGCCAACTTTCAACATTACTAAAATTAAGTTAATATGCAAACTTGGCCACCAGGGACAGGGCTAAATTTCTATATGTGTCTATATTGAAAATGTTTAAAACGATCTCCAAATTCAACAGTCCAATTGAAAGGGTATTTGGCAGGAATAATCCGTTTAAAGCACGAACGGATTGACAGACGAATGAACGGGTGGGCAGACGGACATCGGACAGTGATAACAAACTCTCAACTGAGTCTACTCAGATGTGCACTGCTAAAACACCGGAAACTACAAAAGAAGGAAATAGCTTAAATCCCGTATCTAAAACCGATTCATCTACAGCTAAGCAGTCTGTATCTAGTTTCTCGTGCTAGCTAGGGCAAATCGCATGTGCATCGCGTACTAGAAGTGTCTGAACTATAAGTCCGGTTTAGATCATTATTACTAAAATAAAGTATAATGTATGTATAATAATAAATATAATGTAATTTCTCTTATTATTGTATTCAATCTATATACTGCTACTTATTTATTTTATATTAACTTTTTTTTTCAATTTGTATTAAATAAACACAATATACGATAGGCACAGGGTCAACAGAATTTGAAATATTTTTTTCAAATTACGTTGCGCTGCCAAAAACTTTTAACGTGATTTGAAAAAATATATTTCTTTTCTCGTTACGATGTCCCCTTTCTTAACGGGATTTGAAATATTTTTCATTTCTCGTATTTTTTCATTTTATGTGTCTACACAGCAAAACCAACCACACTCTTTCCTTCCCTAATTAGAACAGGATTCCCGAATGGTGCATTGCCAATGATGAGATTCTCAACACATTGATCAATATGCTGCCATATACAGTTTATTTGCTAGAACTACAATCTGCTTAAACCATTACCTTATAAAATATTTTTAGAAAAAGGGGAATTTACAACCAAACAGGGAATTTTAGACTTGTGTAATTTTTAAACCATTGAAACCATAGGAGCAAATGCTCAATTTATCACGTTTCAAAAAGTGACTTTTTCAGAGGCGTCAAAAGTCGCCAATGTGAAGGAATGGATTAAATGTTACAAAACACAAAGAAGAAAATATTCCAAAATAGGGAATTAATATAATACATAAATACTTGAATTGCTCTGATCTAATATTTTGACCAAATATTAGATATTAAATATTAGATCAGAGCAATTCAAGTATTTATGTGTTACAAAACAACCAATTCCTTGGAATCCTTGCCATGCTCTAAGTCCGTGTCAAGTCACACAGATTCCGATTCTGAAGCCAATTTGTTTGACGAAAATATAAGCAGAATGCATCTTCAAAGAATATCTCCTTTATTTCTGCACACGTATACGATTCATTCTACAATATGGTCACAACACAGAGTTTGATTGAGAAATGGCATGTTTAGTATGTATCTTTGTCTTTACCATTTATCTTTGGTTATGAGCAGTGTACCGACATCTATCATGAGTGTGGTGCGAGTTTGTCCATACAGTAGAGTATGTTCTATAGTGACCATATAGTGAATAAACATGCACGTCGTTGTTTAATGCAGGACAAAACTGATGCAGAAAACTGCTATAGGAGCTTTCTGCATGACTTTCGTCCTGTATTTAGTTACCATCCGCCTTAAACCCCATACTTAGACAGAACTGAGTTTTACTTTACTTCTACATCTGTTAATATTGTTCTACAGATTAGGGTGAACAGTGTAAACCCAACGGTTGTGATGACGCAATTGGGAAAAGCCGCAATGGTCGCAAACCCAGGGAGACTGGAAAGGTTTATAGCCAGTACTCCTCTTGGAAAAGTTGCAGGTACTGTATCATGAGTGCAACACTGATGTGCATACAGTATTTAACCCTTCGCTTCATGAATATTCAAATAGAAATAATGATATCATGAATATTAATTAGATGAATAAGTCAAATGACATAATATCACAGGAATCTATTATTATATCCCCACTTCTAAAGAAGTGGGGCCTATATTTGAATCGTGTATGTTTCTGTGTCCGTCCGTCCTTCCATCGACATTACTCCTAAAGTAATATAGGCACAACTGTGAAACAAACTTTATATACGGATAGAGGGTGATGAGAGGATGTTCAATCAACAAGAGTTGTATCCCCAAATTTATCTTTGAGGGAATTATTCCCCATAGTTACTTTTCTGAAGCAATTTGTGTCTGGAGCATAGCTTGTCAAGTATTGTAGGCACAACTGTGAAACTTTATATATGGATAGAGGGTGATGAGAGGATGTGCAATCAATATACAGGAGTAGTAATAATTTTGAGGGAGTTATTCCAATTAGTTACTTTTCAGAAGCATTTTTTTGTCTGGAGTAAAACTTCTCAAGTATTGTAGGCACAGCTGTGAAACTTTATATATGGATAGATGGCGATGAGAGGATGTGCAGTCACCAAAGGTTGTAACTCTAAATTCATTTTGAGAGATTTATTCTCTTAAGTTAATTTTCACAAGCAACTTTTTGTCTGGAGCATACTTTCTCAGGTAATGTAGGTACAACTGTGAAATTTTATATATGGATAGAGGGTGGTGAGAGGATGTGCAGTCTACAAGGGTTTGTAACTCTAAGTTCATTTTGCGAGATTTATTCCCCTTGTTACTTTTCATAAGCAATTTCAGTGTGGATGAAAGGATTGGAAGTAAACTATTGCCTCTTGTATTGAAGTCAATGGTGTGACAAGGTGGCGGGTGGGGATATTTATCACCTTTAGTAATAGCTCTAGTTTCATGAGCAAACAGAGTAGACCATAATGAAACAACTCCTACAGATATATGTCTACTCCTACAGAAGTCGTCTGATCTGGTTCGACTGTGTTTGCAATGCATTAAAAGGTATGGTTATGGAATAATGGGTTAACATTTATCATCGTACATATATATGCATTTGCATAATATTTGTCTTTCTAAGCTTGTCAACCGATATATTTTTATTATCTCCATTGAAAAACGTGGTCAATAAGTGTCAACAAGTTTGAATCCTGACAAGATGTAAAGTCAGTCATAACAACCTGTTCTTCATCCAAACCATTCCGCTATAGAAAATAACAATATACCAACATTTATTTTATTTTTATCAGTAGAAGGCATCTGTTTTTGTCGTTTTTGAATAAAATTGAATACCGCTTAAGCCGGTGCTAGGGGGCGTGAGCAGTGTTGCACTTTCAATTACTGCTCATGAACAAGACTCAATAAAACCGAGTCTGGAATTTTCTCTTTTTGTGTTGCAATTTTTGCTTTCTGGGGATCACCACCCTTCAGAATTTACATACTGCTAGAAGAAGCTCTTTCTTTGCACCGAATCAATACGTCATGTCACATGTTCATGAATAGACTATGTTTTATGTCATCATTATCTTCATTTTCATGAAATCTTCTTTCACTTTTAAAATATCTGATAAAAAAGAATATGGTGTTAATGCCAGTATTTCATACGCTCAGTCCTTACCGTCATGCATATTCATGTAAGAAATATTTACATCATGAATATCAATTAGCTTGATATTTATAATGCTATTATAAACAACGATTTTACCATGCCAGAATTCAGGTCTGTATTATTCTATCGGCAACCAAAGCAGACCCTACAGCAGCCTCTTATATGGGTGACAGGTCTTCTCTGTGTGCAAAGGCGTCAAAAGCATGGGTCAATTGAAAGACGTCCAATTCCGCCACTATTAGGTATAGGGTAAAACTGCCATCATCCAAACTTTAGTACGTTTTACTTAATTTGATGGTAATCTCAGTAGAAGAGCACAATAAAACGTTTGTTTTATAAGGCGTCAACAGGCGTCACCATTAGTAACTGGGTTAAACATTCTTCTGGCATAACAAACTGTGGGCTTTATCATTTCAGAGGAGGAAGACGTTGTTAATACCGTGGTATTCCTTCTCAGTGACAAGGCTTCAATGATAAATGGTGTCACCATGCTTGTAGATGGAGGACTTGTCGTCCAGTGTATATGACATCTCTAGTTTATATACATGTACCACTAGTATAGCATTGACGTCTAGTGGGTGTGGCATGTTTGTGTTCTTGTTGTAAGTGCATATGGCATGTGTGTATTTCTGCATGTTCGGTGTCTATGGTACAAACATTGCCTTGAAGTCTAACGGATGTGGACAGATTATGTTCTTGTTTTAAATGTATATGACATGACATACATGATTTTAAATGGCCATGGTAGTTGGTATGCTACAAGCATCACCCCGACTATAGGCCTGTGCCATGATTATGTTCTTGTCGATAAGTGTATACATATGACGTGCGTGTATTTTACGTGCATAATACCTATATCACAAGCGTAGTATTGATGTCTGATGTCTGTAGCCTGATTATAGTTTTGTTGTCAAGTGTATAAGATGCGTGTGTATTTTAAGTGTCCAGTGTATATGACTCGAGCTTGACCATGGCGTCTATGGCCTCTGTAGCATGATGGTTTGTTTGTGTTGCCAAATGTATATGCCAAGCGTTTATTTCTAAGTGCCAAGTGTGCATGTCACATGCGTGGCCTTTGTCTCTTGTGGCTATGACATCATGGTGTTCTTGTTATTAAGAGTATGTCGCATGCGTTTATTTTAAGTGACCAGTGTCTATGTCACCAGCATGGCCGATGTGACATGCGGGTGTTCTTATTGTTAACCCATTACCTCATATGATATTTTAGATACAACCTCTTTGAGTAAATCTACCGAAAAGGAGCATTTACTGGAGGAAAGGAAACTTTTAGAATTTTGTAGTTTGAAACCATTGTGATAAATAGAGCATTTGCTCCTATAGGAGCAAATGCTCTATTTATCACAATGGTTTCACAAAGTGACTTTTACAGAGTCGTCAATATCAGGGAATGGATTAAGAGTATATGACATATGCGTATTTTAAGTGCCCAGTATATATGTCACAAGCATGGCCGATGTGGCATGCGGGTGTTCTTATTGTTAAGAGTATATGACATGCGTGTATTTCTAAGTGCTCAGAGTCTCTGTCACAAGCATGGTATTGACATCTGGTGTCTGTGGGGCATGAAGTTGTTATTGAGTGTATGTGACATTCGTGAATTATAACTAATATACAGCTACTTCTACTGTGCTACTACTACTGTTTCTAATATACTGTAATATTGATAACAATTAAAATGATAATTAATACCGAGTTTTCAAAAGAGTTTTCAATGTGTCGATCAAGACGTACGAGGAGCGTTTGAAAAGTAGTGATGCCGTCTTACAGTCTCTGTTGGATACATATACACGTCAACAAATTTTATTTTCCGTCGAATACAGAAAATAAAACAACATGAGCCATGTAGGGCTTTTATTCCGACAAAACAAATGTACATGTAAATCAACAAATAGCATAATAACATGTATAAACAATCATGCAAAATCAAGCACCCTTGCAAGCAATTACTAAAGAGCACATCAACCACGGCTTGTGGTATTTAAACAAGCAACACAAACTAAAAAGGGGTGTAAGCACATGTTATATATACAAAGCACACCTTGAGGTAATAAACTTGCTCAACCAAATGGTAAATAAAAAACAGTGCTACATGTTACAAGTTAAATCCAGTACAAGCAATGGTAAAAAGACCATCACAGATTCCAGTACATGTATGTTTGAAGCAACTGGGCCTGATACCCCAGTGCACTGGTGTCAAGAAATATAGGCTATCACAGACTTTAAATTTAAATAAAGCTGGATTTGTAAAATACATTTTGTAACTATAAAAATTTCGATTTTAACTACATGTATTAGAACAAGAAATAACAAGAAATATCTTTAAAAAAGATATTCAGCGGCATTCAAATATTGACATAATGTACAAAACAATAATGGTATTAAATTTCTGCCATATTAAATTCAATGTTCGGAGATTTTATATTACAGGGAACTAGATCTATGAAGGTTGGTTATTATTATACTAACAGACAGGCGTGCAACGGAAATGACTTAAACAAAAGTTAGATCAACTATTTCATTCAATATACTTTATGGTTATGTCTGTTTGTTAGTGAATTCGGAGGCGATGCTATTAAACTATTTAAATACACTGCAATGAGTTGGAGCCTTGGTCTGACTGCATATTTGTTTTTTAGGCGATTATAATGTTTGAAAAGAATAAGTGAACGTGGAGTAGAAGAAACAATTATTGAAAAATTTCAAGTACCTTTTATAGGAAATCACTATTAACTTGTACATGAAATGCAAAACAACCATAACAGCACTGCTAAGATGTCTGTGGATGACCGCCGGAAAATGTCAGAAGCACGTTCGGAGCACATCGTGACATGTGCCTTTCGCAACAACAACAACAACTCCATCACAAATAGATACATTATTTGTTTAATTACATGTCATAAGTATCTCAAACATACCAAAATATTGTTTTCTGACCCAACCAAAACAAATGAAAAAAAATGAAAAAATTTCGCGAACACCCCTGCTCTATTTAATAAGTAAAAGATATTCAACTCCGGTCGAAATCTGCTCAAAAATCGATGGGTTCATTCACTTTGATCGTCTTGAACGTTTAATTGACAACCGATTTCCATAAACCGTGTCTTATTTATCAAATAAATCATCACTCTTGATGAGAAATCATCTATGTTTTCTCAGAATATTAGCACGCTTTTTCAACGAGTCGCCAAA